>CM059273.1:15228979-15253979 GCA_030347295.1 Setipinna tenuifilis
GGGACTTGAGGGAAGACATCTGATACTTTAACTCGTAAAACCGCCAGTGCTTGGAAACATGCTAGGAACCGTGCCTAACAATGCCCAATAACGGTGTGCGGGACTTTGATGGTTGGGGAGGGGGAATGGGGGGGGGTTGTGTGGGGGGGGGACTCACTCGCTCGCCATCAGCTCCAGGTAAACCAAATAGTCCTGGGATCCCAATAAAACCCTGTAAAAGAAAGGCAAAGTAGGAGAGAGAGAGAGAGAGATGATAGAGAGAGAGAGAGAGAGAGAGAGGGAGAAGAGAGAGAGAGAAAGCGATAACTTAATAACATTTTAGAATTTTTTATCATGTGATCACACTAATTGGTGGGCAAAGACTTCCTGGGGGGGCATTCTGTCCAATCCCAGCAATCCATGGTGAAGTGATGACGAGATGACCCCAACAGATGGATGGACAGAGGGGTGGATGGATGGATGGATGGATGGATGGATGGATGGGGGTGTCAGTGTACAGATGAGGGAGTCTTCATGAAGATCAAAGCCATGAGGCAAGTGTATATGCCCATGGACTGCATGGTGCTGGGTTCCACGATGTAGTCCAAGGGCACATACTCTCACCTCAGGGATCTGTACCTACATATACACACATATGTCCACACTAATAGGCAAGCACATTCTCACACACACACACACACACACACACACACACACACACACACACACACACACACACACACACACACACAACCACAAAACGATCTCACACACAGCATACTCACACACACGAACAAACACACAGTCAAGCAAACTACCACACACATGCAAGCATGCCTGCATGCGCACACATACACACACACACACAAACACAAACCCAAGCACACATACACGCAGTAAAAACACATTTCTGAACAGCAAAACAATGTCAGCCAGTGAAATACAACAGAACAACAACAACGACAGAGAAGGGCAACAAACCAGAGAAACACAGAAAGGCATAACACGGGTAGACATGACTGGTTCCTGTTTAAAGACGGACTGTGGATATGGATCTTTTGAGCCTAACCAAAGGTACATGTGGGCATAACATATACTGTATGTATGTGTATATATACATGTATACTCTATCTGTCTGTGCACATATACACATACATATATATACTATGCCAGTCTGTGCACATACACATATATACTGTCAGTTTGTGCCATATGATTTAGAGACTACTCATATGTGCAAGGGCAGAGTGTAAAGACATTTTTGCGTCATTTGAGCATGTGTGTGTGCACACGTGTCCAGAGTGAGTAAATGCAGCAGTGTCTATGAGCATAACTGTGTGTTCAGGGGGGATGTAGACAGGGGGTCTCCTGTGTGTGTGTGTGTGTGTGTGTGTGTGTGTGTGTGTGTGTGTGTGAAGGACAGAGGGGGGGTGTAGACAGCAGGGCCTCAGTTTGAATTTAAACAGGAAATTCCTGCCTATGGGGGAGGGGCCTTCTCTGATAAAGAGCCTTTAATGCAGCTTGGTAAGAGTGTGTGTGTGTGTGTGTTTGTGACTAACAGTGTGTGTATGTGTGTGTGTGTGTGTGCGTGTGTGTTTGTGTGTGTGCGTGTGTGTGTGTGATTGTGTACGCAACTTCAGGAGTAAACGTATGACAGACACTGGGAAAAGTCCCTGGAGAAAGCTTTATATTGTGGTGAAAACAGAGACTGAAAGATGGACAGTGAGAGGGAAAGGGGGGGGGGGGGTTAGAAGAAGTCTGGGGAGCAGCAAAAGGGGGACGGAACACAAGCCTAAAAAGACAAGGTTGCTTTCACACCGCGCTTTCTGCCCGCTGATGGGTTGAACAGGAAGTGATGCTGAAAGAAAACAGCGATTGGTCCACCTACCCGTGCTCCTTTTGGTCCAGGAGGTCCTATAGGCCCAGGCAAACCCTGAGAGAGAGAGAGAGAGAGAGAGGGAGAGAGAGAGAGAGAGAGAGGGAGAGAGAGAGTAGGGGAGAGACAAAGATATAGAGCACGGAGAAAGAGAGAGGGCAAGAAGGAAAAGGGGGGAGAGATTGGGGTAAGAGGAGAGGGAGCGCAGAGGGAGGGAGAGAGAGAGAGAAAGAGAGAGAGAGAGAGTGAGGAAGGCAGAGGGGAGGGGGCAGGCAGAGAGACAGGGAGAGAGGGAACACAGGTAAGTAGTGTGGTTCCTCTGTGCATGACATCCATACTGAAGTAAAATGTCAGTCTCCCAAGAGAGGGAACAATTCCTCCTCTGTCTCTCCTGCCGGGCCTGAGTCTGTCTCTGTTAGGTGTTATCTGGGCGCGAGAGGAGCCGTGCTCGCTCTCTGTGTTCATTGTGATCAAACCAAAAAGGAGAAATGTCGCCCTCCCTGTGCAAACTAACGCTCGGTGCGTTTGTGTGAACCAAACAGGTATAAACTGTGACGAATCGGGTGTTTCCACAAATTGTGATCCAATGCATATTTTAATTGTGCACCAGCAGTCATTGATGTCTTGAACTAAACAATTGTTTTTTATACAGGAATTAGGCGGTAAAATGATCTTGACACAGCAGTGCGGCTGGCCAGATATGCCCTAGTTTCCCCGTGTCCTAAATCTCTTTTGTTGAGTAATCATGGAAGAAGGGCGAGGGGGGAGGGGGCGAGGGGGGGAACAGAGCAGGAAGGAAAAGAGCTTTTGTTGTTGGGCGCCGTGCCATAAGGGCACTGGAAACAGCTGTTTTTCCTCTGGATGGCATTCAGGTGAGGAGCAGACACAGCCACCTGATAAGTATAACTGAGGCTTGTCCAGACACACATACTACTTCTGGTTATGTCTGATCTGAATCAGAGTGTGAATTACTCATTTATAATCGGTGGGGGGGGGGTCCTACTACAGGGGGGTGGGTTACATTTTACATTAAACATCAATTACACTATTATGTCAGTACCCCCCAATCTTGCTATTTTGGTGTCTTTTTGGGGGTACTGGGTCTTGATTGGGATTTACCGTACCCCTGCCCCCCCAAGTACCTACTGCACCTTGAATTATGGATCTGATCCAGACTGCCGATTAGGAGCTGCACACTAATCTACAACAGCCTCTTGCCATGCGTGACATCAAACATTATCAGTACTGTACATACACATGCTACTTTACACACATACACACACACACTCTCACACGTATACACCCAATAGTGGTCACATTTAGTCACACACATAACTTCAAGTGCATCCACTCAACACACACATATAGTCCCCCCCCAAAAAACACACACACACAGCTCAGCAATAGAGGATTACTGCACCTGCCTGCCAGGATAACCTTTGGCCCCAGGTAATCCGTCAGGACCAAGCAAACCCTGGAAGAGAGAAAGAGAGAGGCAGATGCACAGAGAGGTAGGAGAGGGCCAGTGAGAGACATAATAATATATGCAAACCTAATCACCCCGTCTAGTGAACCTGAACAGAGGCCAAGAGCGGATGAGGCTAAAATGATGAGGACGCACGACTCAGACGTCAGATCAAACCATGTGTTGTTATGCAATCGTCTGGAATCAAAATGGCAGTAATTGTGTTTACACAGTGAAATGTCAAATTAAGGTTGTCATATAGCATTACTATGTGTTTGTACTGTTAGTGAGAGATGGTGTCCAAGAGAGAATTTCTGAGGTAATGGATGTGCCTGTGTGTGTGAGTGTGTGTGTGGGTGTTTCTGTGGGTGTGTGTGTGCATGTGCATGTGTGTGTGTGTGTGCGTGGGTGTTTGTGTGGGTGTGTGCATGTGCATGTGTGCATGTGTGTGTGCATGCGCGTGTGCATGTGTTTGTGCACACACGTGTGTGTGTGTGTGTATGTGTGCGGGTGTGTATGCATTTGAGTGTGTGTTTGTGTGTGCCTAATTGTGTGTGTTCGTGTGTGTGTGTGCGTGTGTGTTTATATGAGACAATGCAGGTGCTCCTGCTTCCCAAATGATGTCATCCTCATGGGAAAGGAGGGGGCGTTTGTGAAGTGTGGACAACCACTATGTGCGTATGTGCAAATGTGTGAATGTGTTTGTGTGTTTGTGTGTGGGTATGTGGGTATGTGTGTGTGTGTGTGTGTGTGTGTGTGTGTGTGTGTGTGTGTGTGTGTGTGTGTGTGTGAGTGTGTGTGTGTGTGTGTGAGTGCGTATCTGTATGTGTCTGCACGCAAACATGTTTGATACAAGAACATTAACAGACAAAATGAGAGTGTCTTCATATTTCTCTGTGCCACAATGAGTCAATGACCACAATGAGAGAGTCAGACAGACAGACAATGAGAAGGAGAGAGGGCACAGAAAGGGAAGGGAAGGGAAGAGAAGGGGAAGGGTGGGGAGGAGTGGGGTGTGTGTACCCACTTGCTCTCCTGGGAGGCCCACTGGACCTGGATGGCCTTTTTGACCCTGCAAAAACAAAAAGGTAAAAATAAGGCAAAGACAAACACACACACACACACACACACCACCCACACACACCAAAAACATACACACACACCACACATCCACCCACTCATTCACACACACACCATCAAAGACACTCAAACACTGGTGTACAACATAAATCTCACAAGCTGTAGGTAGTCATGTTAACAGTGCTACCTGGCAGCGATCATGCGTGTGCGTGTGGGTATAATATAAATGCCTTCCTGTTGGACTCAGACCTTATGCTTTGTGTGCATATGTGTGTTCATGTCTGTATGTGTGTGTGTGTGTGTGTGTGTGTGTGTGTGTGTGTGTGTATGTGTGTGTGTGTGTATGTGTGTGTGCATGAGCCATAACTAAACCGCAGAACACTGTGGATTGTGCTGACTACAGAGAAATGAACAACCAGCGGAAAAAACGCATGAATGATGGAGTGAGTAAGAAAGGGAGGGAGGGAGAGAGAAAGAAAGTGAGAGAGGGGAAGAGAGAGAAAGAGGGGAGCCTCTGTTTTCCGAAAACATGCTGCCGAATATCTAGGAAAGAGGGATGCTGTGTCGTCCAACCATCAAACCAACATTGTGTGTGTGTGTTTGTGTGTGTGTGTGTGTGTGTGTGTGTGTGTGTGTGTGTGTGTGTGTGTGTGTGTGTGTGAGTGTGCACATGTGTCTCTGCGCGTGTATGTGTATGTGCCTGAGTGTGTATGTGTGTGTGAGAGTGAGAGAGAGTGTGTGTGGGGGTACGTGTGTGAGTGTGTGTACTCTCTTTCTGAGGCAGCAGATCTTTAATTGGAAACACATGTAGCCAGCGCCATATAATCGTGCGCACACACACACACACACGCTCGTACACTCATTCAGATATACACAAACACACACACATACACTATTTACACACTGCAAACATGCATATTTATGACCTCAGTCCAGGTAGAACCAAGAAAATATGCATACACAAACATGCAGAGAGCTGCATGAATGCTCACACGAATATCTCCACTATAACGGGACATGCATGCATGCCCACATAAACCCTTACAGACAAGAGCACACTTATGTAATGGAGCATTTGCCCACAATGTTTCACTCTCTGGCCCAGAGGCAGCTATTCATAAGTTGTCTTTGGCCGAGTCACCCAGATACATCTATAGTGCTCTGTGCCTTCCAAAATGAGGACGGCATGTGTGTGTGTGTGTGTATGTGTGTGTGTGTGTGTGTGTGTGTGTGTGTGTGTGTGTGTGTGTGTGTGTGTGTGTGTGTCTGTGCGCGAATGGAACTTATAGCCTACCGTCCGCCCAGCCTGACCAGGCAATCCTACAGGCCCCATGATTCCTGGGTCTCCCTAGAAGGTAACAAACAAACAAAAACAATCAATACAAACAATCAGCAGGGACCATTTTCCTGCCACCTATACCTACAGTATGTATATATATATATGTGTGTGTGTGTGTGTGTGTGTGTGTGTGTGTGTGTGTGTGTGTGTGTGTGTGTGTGTGTGTGACTATGTGTTAGAGGACTACAAATAGCTGGACAAAACAAGAAGAACTCAAGGCAGTTAGCAAAATACTGCTCTGTGTCAGCAAGTATAGGCAGTCAGCATATATGGGGAAGGCGATGCCACCTGATACACTTAACATACATATGTGGCTGTATACCAGCACAGCATTTGTACTTATGTGTGAAACACAAAATGCTCTTGGTAAATATTTGGGTGCTGGTATTGGTATTGGTCCTCCTAAATAAAATAATTATATATATGTGTGTGTGTGTGTGTGTGTGTGTGTGTGTGTGTGTGTGGTGTGCGTGTATGTGTGTGTGTGTGTGTGTGGTGTGTGTGTATGTGTGTGTGTGTGTGTATTTGTACGTGTGGTCTTACTTTGTCTCCATTAGGTGCTTTTCCTGGAGAAAGCCCTGGGTCTCCTTTGTGACCCTAAAAAAAAGTGACATTTCAAAATAATACATTAACAAGGGACAGGTGTGCATACGCAAATGTGCGTGTGTGTGTGTGTGTGTGTGGGTGTGTGGGTGTGTGTGTGTGCGTAAGTAAATGTGCATATGAGTGAGTGTGAATGTGTGCATATGTACGTCTGTGCATATATACATGTCACAATGAGAAATCGTTACGTCTTGTATATGAGGTCCATATGTTAGTACATTTGTTAGTGTATATGTAAACACTCCCGCTACTTCAAAGGCAAGGTTAAGGTATTAAGAGCACAAGTCCTGCTGGCAGACAAAGACAACATCAAACAATGAACAAGTTCTATTGCCTCGCAGGCATGCAGACACACACGTACACACACACTCACACACACGTACACACACACACACACCTGGTGTTTTCATATTTTTAAGAGAAGCTGTAAAGTGTTTTAGTGATGGGGGTTTTGGGGAGGGGGGGGGTTAATGTGCATACGCGTGTATGTGTGTGTGCGTGTGTGTGTGTATGTGTGTCACTGCATATGTTTTACAGCTTCGCTGGAAACGTGGAAACGCCAGCTCACTCAAAGGGAAAGCAGAGTAATGACTCAGAAACGTTAAAGAATTCAGACACGTTCACACAAACACAGGAATTTTCTCACAGCCCATTCGCTTTAGATATCACTCAACATGTTTATTAGCGTTAAGTTCTCAAGACAGGTTCGTGTAAGAACAAAGAACATTTTGTGTGTGCACGTGTGTGTGTGTGTGTGCGTGTGTATGTGTGAGTTTGTCACAAATTTATATCTATCAGGTATAAATCTGAGTGTGTGTGTGTGTTTATCCACATAGGTAAAATAAAATATACTATTTATGTGTGTATGTGTGTGTGTGTGTGTGTGTATGTTTGCACACTCATGCATGTGTGTGTGTTTGCGCGCGTACGTGCATGCGTGAGGGTCTGCACACGCATGCTTACGTATGTGTGTCATGAGGTGTCTGGGTGCCGGACTGCAATTCCCAGCATCCCCGTGGGAGGCACCCGGGGTTTCCAGCAGCAGCAGTGCATCATCATTTCCTTAGCGACTGCCTTAGCGACAACCCTTGTTTTGGAGGAACACCAGTGCTGCAGTCCCATTCATTTTTAATGAGCCCCAAAATGTTTCCTTTGTCAAATAAATACATCTGAAGAGCTGAATGGAAAAAGAGGCTCGGGGAACAGATGCCAGAACAGAACACAGTGTGAGCCCCCCGACCAGAGCCCCACAAGTAGGCCTGCAGTCAGCATGAGGTCATTCGGCCGCAGATGCCGGAGCTGCTGCTGTTTCTCATCTGCTACCGGGTGCCAGGCCAGGTGAGAGGCTGTGCCTGTGGTCACTGGTATTAGAGAAGGGGGATAGGCATTTCCTTAAACATACCTTCAATGTACAAGCCCCATGAAAGTGGGGTCAGGAGGGGGAAGTAGCGGCTTTTTGCTTGTCAGGCTTGAGAGGGACGTCAGTGTGTTACGTGTGCGTGCGTGTGTGTGTGTGTATGTGTGTGTGTGTGCAGCATACAGGTGTGAGTGGGGTGTTTAAGCAGGGTACGGTCTTACCTTCAGTCCTGGGGGACCTGGTCGTCCCGGTTTGCCGTGAGGTCCAGGAGGCCCCTATAACACAAACACACACATGCACACACATACACACACACGCACGCACACACACATACACACAGAGGAGCCACAGTGAGAGCACGGCACAGAACAGAGACCCACACAGCTGTGGCTACGGCTCAGTCGGCCGAAGTTAATCTAAAGACACTAATAGTTCAGAGCAAACTGATGAAAACTCCTCAGAGGGGTGTACTGTTCTTTGACAGGAAAGCATCCTTTGGCCTGTTTAAACACTTCCCACTACTCGCGGCATGACTAGCTGCCTCTGTTCGGGAGTTCACTACGTGCAATGACTGGCGCCTCCCAGGGCCACTCTCCTCCAATCACAGGAAAGGGGAGCCCTGCCCTGCACTTTAGCTGGTGGGCGGGACCCGGTCACGGAACATAAAAGCCAAAGCAAATAACGCTGAGGAGGGATGAAGAAGCTGATGGAAATTAAATAAAAGTGTGTTAGAGGGGTGGGGTGAGGGGTTTGGGGGGGGGTCGTTGGAGTTGTGGTGTGACGACCCCGATTGACTCCCTGGTCACCTCTGATCCCGTGCTGACCCATGTTACCCCTCCACGTGGATAGAGCAAAAGGTCAGAGGAGAAGATCTGTGGTAGGGGTCGGAGGTCAAGATCAGACAAAAACACACACCCACACAAACACACACACACACACACACACGTGCGCACATTCACACACAGATACACTCACTTACACACAAACAAACACACAGACACTTTCTCTTTCTCTGTTGCCCCATCCACCTCTCCCATCCCCCCACACCCCCATAGACACACACACAGACACACACGCAACAACACTTACACACAAACACAAACATCTGGATACATTTACAGGGAAAAAATGAATCGTACACATTATCTCTCATTTTCCGGGGGATGTAGCATTGCTGTTGCATACTGTAGTGGTTCTTCTGTAGATTCTCTTATTCACTCAGTTTTTGACTCAATCACTCACTCACTCATATACACACACCGTCAAGCTATCGCCACACAAGGCAAGCATTTAATATCTTTAATGGCTCCTGTACAAGATTCCACCCGACAGAAGTGATAAACCTTGAAGCTACTCAAAAAATGTGCAACTGGAGATAGAGCTTATTTGGGGTTTTGCCGCTCATGTTTCAGTAACCACTGTAAAGTCTGCTCACATGTGGTCAGAGACAGACAAAAAAATATATGCTGCATACGCACATGTAAACACACAAACACGCACACCCACGCGCGCGCACACACACACACACACAGTTACTCACACACACACTCTCACTCACTCACAGGTGGCTGTGGTGGGTGGGTCTGTGAGTGGTATTCTGGGATATAGACCAGGAAGCCGCAGGTTCAGAACGGCAACTCTGGAAACCGCACGGCTGCACAAGCGCGAGCGTGGGGGCCTCGGAGCGAGTGCATGCATGTGTATATGTGCATGCGTGTGTGTAATCAGAGCTCTCTGTAATAACAGGGTATGCACTAAAAAAACCTGAATTCTAATTACATGAATTTTCAGGAATAGATGCAAAACATAACATTCTCTCATCATGAACCGTCCCACATATACACATATTAAAAAAACGCGCCTCCGCCCTCCGCATGCACACTCGAGTGTATGTGCCTCAACATGCGTGCCGACTGTGTCATTAGAGCACTGTGGAAATGGGCTCATTTGCTGCCTCTCACTCGCTGCCCAGCCCTGGAGCAGTACAGTAGGGTCTGCATGAACAGCGCCACCTAAGGCAATGCTGGTGAAGTGCCTTGCCCAGGGCCACAGTGGCAGATTTCGGGGACATTTTGGATCCTTCTGCTGCCGAGACACTGAAGTAGCGAGACTTGGGGATGAGTAGGCAATTCATGTGCTGAAAGTCATGATATGAAATGTAATTTCATTCTCTCTCTTTCTCTGCCCTCACTTTCTAGACTCATATTCCCTCTCAGCTCATGCAAAACCATCCTGAGTGTTTTTTTTTCTGTGGTCACATTTGTCACAGAGTACACTACCACTGCATGCAAACCATTCCTGCTACAGCTTCTTTTCAAAGAGCCTACAGAGTATATCCAAACACTGAGGGTTCAAGGACGATGCAGTGAGGCATATGAAAGGTCAAAAGTCATTTTACACAAAAACAATAATCTCCTAAGGAAATAGTGAAAAGATGCATTTTGTTAGGTGTTTTTGACTCCTATCTTGCTGTGGCACAAGCATGCGAAGCAACAGCCAGTATGTGTGGAATGCATATGGGTGGACTACAAATTGCCATTTTTAGCATGCCTAAAATATGTGTTCAGCAAAAATCTACTAACTGAACTGAGTCTGTTAGACAGGCTGATGAGGTCGAGTGAGCGAGAAAAGTGGAAAAGAAAAAAAGATGAAAATGACCCAAGGAGCTCTGAAAAAAAAACCCATTCCCCAAAGTACACCCAGCCTACAAAAACTCCAGGCGGACCCCAGCAATATCTGCCATTCCAGACGTCACGTCAGATTTCAAGGATGGCATACCTTGCCTCCAGATAACAGAATACCACATCGTGTCATCACATCACATTGCATGCCACACTTCACCACTGCAGCAGCAATTTGGCCCACCTCACGAAAAATACATCAACAGCTACTGACAACACACACCACCATACCAATGCAACCATTTTTTTTTCTTTCCCCTTTTCAGTCCCTGGAGCCAACTTACCTTTGCTCCTTGCTTCCCTGGAGGGCCTGCCTTGCCCGGTGGTCCTGGAGATCCCTATAAAAAGCACACACACATACACACACAAAGGCTTTACACAGGGGAATGGACCATATAAACATGGCAAAGGTCACTTAGTCTGTAATGAATTCAATTCTTTCAGTGTGACACTTCTGACTAATATGGTTTAAAACAATAAATAGACAGTGTAAAATGGATTGTTTGACCAACATTTGATAAAGGTTGCACTTTTTAAATAAACTACTGAATTATTACTCCAGCATCATTATTGTAGAAGGCCATGCCTGTTAGGGTTAGGGGTATTTTTTTTTTCATTCAAACTGATCATGAACACTCATAAATTTCCTTATGACATACCAAAAGAGAGCAGCCTAAAAAGCTTACAATTCATGAGAGCAAAGTACACTCTATTTCTGCTCTCTACCCCCTCTTTCCCTCAGTCACCCACCCTCCCTTCACCCCCCCACATACCCCCCTACCCCACCCCCACCCCCCCACCCGGGCCACGTGGCAGAAGAAAAAAGGGCTCCATTGAAAAGAGGACTGTGTGTATGTGTGTGTGTGTGTGTGTGTGTGTGTGTGTGTGTGTGTGTGTGCCTGTGTGTGTGTGTGTGTATGTGTGTGTGTGTGTGTGTGTGTGTGTGTGTGTTTGCAAGTGTGTGTGTGAAAGTGCATGTGTGTGAATGACTACAAGTGTGTGTGTGTGTGAGTTAGTGTGTATGCATATGTTTATGTAGTGTTACCATATTTTACAGCAGTGAGATCTAAGAACACACACACACACACATAGAATTTATGGTGCATTTCAGAGCACACACATGTGCCTTTGTATGTTTCTAAAAGCTGCTCGTGTGTGACAGAAATCAGACACACACATCCACACAAGAGTGCAAGGCAAGGTCGAGTAAATGAGTGTGTGTCAGTGTGTGTGTCTCTACAGGCTATTTGTGTATTTTAAAAGTGTTGTGTGTATGTATGTGCAGTGCAGCATGGCAGAGGAGTGTGCATGTGTCTGCCCACATGTACTGTACGTGAGCAAGGGTGTGTGTGTATTAGTACTTTTCTTTGTTCAGGGTGTATTGTAAGGGGCCTATGTAATGGCATGTTTGGGGCATTACGCCTTTGATAATGATAGGCACCTATTGTCTCAACTACACACACGGACAGATACAGACATAAACATACGCCCTGGCGGGGTTCCTAAAAATGCAATTAACCTGCCTAATTACAGGCAAGCGCACACACACACTTCACACACACACCCATCACACACTTACAAGGCCAGACACCCACCTCCACCCGCCGCCCCCTCCCCCTCCCACACACACACACACACACAGCCATAGCTACACTCTTTTACACACACCCAACCAACCAAGAACTGTAGACAAATCCTCATGTATCGACACAGTCTAAAGGATCAGTTACATTTTAACACATGCAGAAAGGATGCTGCAACATCTGTCTTTGTCAAAACAAACAGTACAAACAAAAGTCTACACTCTTTAATATGTCTATGGGATTATCAAATTTCTTTTGTTTAGGGAGTGTATGCCTCAATATGAAAATTGGAGAATTCTGAGAGCAACAACACACATGCAAAAAAACAACCAAATCCACTTCCTTCATCTTGAGCCCCAGTAAATCAAAAGAAAATCCTGCCATTGTGTAACCCAAGAATAATGCACGAACAGACGCTGCAAGACGAGTCAAGGGGGTGACGTGCACAGAATTTAAGGTGAGGCAAGGGAGCAGAACTCAAGCCAGACGTTTGTCTCTGGTGGCCCACATTTGTCTGGGTAACCTTGTGCTGTCTTTCTGTTTTTTTTTTGTGTGTGTTTAGACCTGTTTCAGTGTGGTCTTGTTTTTTGGCAGGACTGTATAGTGAAAGGAGAGGAAGCTAAGAGGAAAGGGGGTGCAGGAGACTGAGAAAGAAAGAGAAAGATAGAAACGATAGACAGGAAGGAGAAAGAAAGAGTAAGAAACCGAGAGAAAGAAAGAGGGAGGAGAGAGCAGGAAAGAGAGAGAGAGAGAGAAAGAGAGAGAGAGAGAGAGAGAGAGATGCAGTGGTAGGAGAGCACAAAAGTAATCTGGGCTCCCTGAAGTCATTAGAACGCAGACCACTGTACACCACAGTAGCACAGAATACGAACAAAGATTTTCCTTTAGAACTCCCATTTCTGCTGACCACACACATGGTGCCACACGGTGCTGCTCTATCCCAGCACACTTGCGCTCATGTGACCAGGCACGTATAAACAACTCATTGGCACAGAGTGCTAATCAGTGCAATGTCAAATGTAGTCTGGAAACCTTCACTGAAACATTCACAGGAGCTACATATATTATTACATTACACTTAGCTGACACTCTTATGCAGAGCAACTTACAGTTACTTCGGTACAGGGTTTCAGTTGCAGTTACAGACCCTGGAGTAATGTGGGGGTTAGATGCCTTGCTCAAGGGCACTTCAGCTATGGATGAGGGTGCAGGAGAGCACTAAGTGTTTACTCCCCACCCCCATTCATCCTACTGGAAGGGGCTTCAAACTTGCGACCCTCTGATCCCAAGACCAACTCTCTAACCACTAGGCCACAGCTGCCTCCAAATTCTCCCTTCTTCTTTTTCTCACACACACACAAATATACATACATGCATGCTAACACACACACCCACACACAAATACATGCACAAATGCACACACACACAAACACGCAAGCATGCATGTACATTAATTTCTCTGTCTATACCATATGCTGATTCTAAGCAAACAGACCCCTTCATTCACAGTAAATTCCACTGGTTATAGCATGACTCAAAAACCACAGAAGTTGACGTCCATGGGATGAATTACCGTAAAAAAGATGAGAGTACAACGCAGGTCCACACGTGGGAATGCCACAACTATTCAATAACCAGAAACCAGTCGGAAAAAAGGTGAGCAGTCGGAAAATGACTGATCTGTCGAGGATGACATTTAGCAGCTGCGCCTAAGGTTTGGCCCATCCTGTGCTCAGAATGTTTGGCTGTGAACACTCAAATTCCACTCGCAAAAAGGAACACACTCTCTAACATTATTACATCATGTTTTCTTCTCAATGAGTCGGAGCCTCGGCCTCTGATGCCGTCTCGTGACCTTTCAGAGGATGTGGTCCAAATGAATTCCATCCTGATGATAAAATTCAGCACTTTTACAAGAAGTAGGGTTTTTTACAGCAACCACTTACGATGCGTGTGTTTTTGTAATGGCATTGCTGATGATCTCAGCAATATAATTTATGCAACTTAATCTCTACTCAGTTCAGTTTGATGATGTCTGCAAAAATGAGTAGTTTTCTGTAAAAAGGCCTACATTCAATAAAGGCTCCCCACAAATTAGTCCACAAATGTGTCACAGATGATCAACAGGGGCTTTCAGCGCTACAGTGTCTTTTTAAGTTAAAAAACTGTACGTAACAATTTACGTTGCCACGGGTGACACACAAAGGTCATGAATAAATCATGATGCATATAATGTTTCAGGGAACACCGCCATCAACTTTGCGAGGCCATAATTCGGGTGGGATCAGTCAGCTTTTTCAAGGTATCTCCACCTTTCTGTCTGCCACTAATTACAAGCTTGTCTTCGCTGCATGAAGGTACAGACAGCTGGGCAGCACTCCAAGAAATCACAGAGAGGATCTCTAGGGGGGTGTGCTGAGCTTCAGAGAAGCTCTCGCAACTCGTTTGAAGCAGCCTGCCTTCGAGTTGTCTGTGCTGCTTGGCGCATCCCTGCTGTATGTTTTGATCAGCGAAACACTCCTCAGTTTGACTCAGCCCACTGGTGATTTTTTTTTTTTTGCGAAGGCAGAAGCTTTGGTCAGAACAACTGCACGCGAGAAAAAGAGACACTTGCCAAAGGTGTGCTGAAAGCAGGCTGCCGCTGGCTTCGGTTTCTGGCTAGACTTAGAGGGAGCCTGAGAGAATCATAAACAGAGTGTCTCATATTTTTCATCCTAATGGCACCTGCTGTGCGCCCACTGTAGTGCCCAGTTCAACTCCAGAGAGCTGAATAAACTCTGTCATGTCGGCTCAGATATGATCACAGCACCGCCTAACTGTTCTAATATACCCTAAGACTGTAATCTTCTTAGATAGTGTACTATAAGATGCTGTTATTAAGCATTGTTATTAAGACGTGTTAAGACAAATTGCAAGGAAATATCTTTCTGACACACATTGACACACACACATATACACACATACACACACACACACACACACACACACACACATATACACAGACACACACACACACTCACACACACACAATTGAAACACACACTGTCAGAAGCCTCACCGGAGCTCCAGGCTCTCCTTTTAGCCCTGGGGGTCCCGGCAGCAGAAGAACCTCCGAGAGATCCGGGTCGTAGGTGATGAACTGGTCCATGGCCAAGGTAGGGGTGGATTCCAAGGTGACTCTGGGTGTGGAAGGGGTCGCAGCCAGGCGGGGGTTCTTTTTGACAGGAGGACGAGAGGTGGGCACTGCCTCCTCGGTACCCCTGGTGGGTTTGGACGGGGTTGCTGAGGCAGTGGGCTTCCTCACTGTAACTTTCTTAGGGGTTGGCTTAAGGGCAGGCAGAGCTTGAGCGGTGGGCTTTTTGAATGTGGGCTTCGCAGCTGTAGGCCTCTTTAAGGTGGGCTTTGGTGGGGTTGGTTTTTTAATGGTGGTCTTGGTGGCAGCTGGTTTAGTGGGAGTGGGCTTCTTAAAGGGCTTAGGGGCTGTCGATTTTGGGGCAGTTGGCTTAACAGAGCTGGGCTTGGGTTTAGTTGTGGGTTTGGGTGACGCCTTTTTGTCAGTTGGTCTGGGTGTCCGGGGTGTTTGAGTCCTTGTGGGGGCTACGGTTTGGGTACGTTGCGTCGGCACTCGGGGCGATGGCGGCACCACGTTGGTGGAGATGGTTCCCATGACGTGCGGGGCTTTCCATGGTAACACCTCGTCCGAGACCGGGGGAAGCGGGAGCAGGGGGTGGCTGTGGTTAGAAAAGGGGGCGTCCTCTTTGCACTCGGGGCGCATGCTGTTGCAGAACTGAGCGTCCACCGCCCGCTCCCAGCTCACCAGCTCCAGCTGGCACAGCGCCCCTTCCAGGGCCACGCCGTTGAGCCGTGGGCCGCCTCTGCCCAGCTGGAAGCTCCCACGGTGGTCGAGGGGCGCGGGCTCAGCGGGGAACAGCTGGGTCTGAGCTTCCTGGGTGCAGCCCCCCTGCAGCGTCACCCGTCGGCCGTTCACGGACAGCGCCAGGGAGTGCCAGCGCCCGTCGTGAAGGTCCAGCGGGAAGCTGACCACGTTGGGCGCCGCGCTGCCCTGGGCCTGCGAGCGTGCCTGAGTGTTCGTCGGTGAGGGCGTGCCAGCTTGGACAGTCAGCTGACCGGGCGACAGTTCCACACCCAGCTGCAGGCGGGAGCCGGAAAAGACGGACAAGAGGAAGGCGGAGTTTCGGCGGTGCAGGCGCAAGCTCACGAGCAGCGCCAAGTCCATGTGTGTCGGGGCTGGTGTGTGTTTGCCGGCGGTTGGTAAGAGGGAGAGGACAGGTGCTGCCAGGCGAGCCCGTGATGTAAGGATAACCCCCGTTGGCACGGAGATGACCCCTGGAGGAACGGAACGTGACCCCTGACCTCCACGCAAACCCAGTCTCTGTAGCACATCCACATCTACAAAAGGAGAAACAAACATTGATGTCAGGCACAGCGCACATTACAGCACAATAACACCCCTCCATCGGTGCTCTATAGAGTACCCCTCACCACTCTGCTTATACAATTTGCAGACAATTTAAGTTGTAATGAAATCCATAAAGTGGCTGCCTCATACACATATCAGAATCTATATCTGAGATGTTACTTTCCTTCAGGATAGGTTGAAAAACTCCAGCCTCCTATTCCCTCCCAAAATTTAATCTGCGGTAATGCTTGCTCATATTAACAGCTTACATGAGAATACAATTATGACATAAATAGCCTCCTGGTGCAGCTACCACAACTGCTGAGACTGTTCGTTGACTCCAGGTTGTTAGAAATATTACTAATGACTAGTCATTTGCTATAGCCGAGTAAGAACATTTAAAAACCCACATGGCATTACTGTTTATTTGCATAGAAAATTGACTGTACAACTATAATTCGTTTATTTTTAGACTAATTATTGTATTCATAGTATTTTCCACCGAACATTCTAACCGTAGCAGGCTTTGAAAAAAGCCAAACTATTAGCCTACTAGCCGTACAACCCCTAATGTATGTCTTGACACAAGTCTTTTATGTTGCCATTAATCTTACAACACTGTCAATAGAATGGACTAAAATAAACTTACAACGCACACATGTTTTTCTTTTTCTGTGAATTTCGTTTAAATGCAAGCTTTAACATTATTACCTCAACATCTAATCATCACCGTCTTGAGAAATAAAAATCGCGTTTGGAATGGATCTGGAGCCTCGCGCTAAATATACAGGTGAACTGAGGTCTTCCCACTGGCGCGTGCTGTCTAATGCGCGCCAAAGGGGAAAAGCTGTCTTATCTCCTCTCTTTGGCCACCAGTGTTCTGTGGTAGAAAAAATTCTACACGTTTGTAGTTGCCTCTAAACAGAAACATGTGTGTAGGCTATATTCACAGTAGGCTATTGTTTCAGTATAAAACGGTCAAGATTTGTCCAAAAATTGCATGGTGGTTCAGTTCTTGACCAACATCAATAAAGCCTGTTCTGTTTTGGTGGTTAGAAATTAGGAAATTAATTGTGTATGAGGGTATTACATTATTTTATCATTAATGAGTTATGAGTTATGAGAATGTAATCCTTCAAATCCTTCAATCCTTCAAACTGGAATAATCCACAATTTGTTTTTGAACAACCTTAACATAAACAATATGATGGTTACATAGCAATGTTTAATAGCAATGTTTTTTCTGGTGCATTATGATAAGGAATGGCCTCAAAACTATCTGGATATAAACATATTGTCATATGTGCCTGTTTGTCACAATTGTAGACCAGCAAGGTCAGACTGTGGTGTCTAGTGGGCCCAAAGCACATGCTGTTCACCTAACATCAAATGGTCAGTGATCAGCAAAACCGCCTACCACCACTGCAACTTAAATGCTGAGCCAAGCTTCTTTTCTGTGCTATTGTTTTTTTGTCAGATATCTTTTTGCTTTTTAATCTGGCCCTGTGCATTTCTACCAATATACTATCTATGTACATGTGTAGTGTATGACTATGTAGTTATCAACCTCACCGTCTCCAAGTGACCAGTCCAACAACTTAAGCCGTGGGTGACCAATAAAAGCATTTTGCAGCTGAAAAGCTACAAACATCACACAAACTCTATGTGCATGTATTTGCAATGTGGATGTTGTCAGTGTTAACACAGATTACCCTATATTTGAAGGGATTTTAAGCACAGAGAAGCAGAGCTATAAAAAGCATGTTTTACAATGGTCTGTTTCTATATACATTTGAGGCTGAAATAAATGGGTATGAGGTAAAAAAAACATATGCAATTAATCTTATATTAAGACTATATACTTATCTTATTAATCTCATATTAAGACTGTCCATAGCATTATGTAATTCATTAATGTGCTCGTCCCTCTATATGTAAGCTCCTGCAGTAAATATATTTAAAAGTGCAATGTTGAATAAGCCCCTTACTCTCAATTTTACTAAATGGAAGTCACCTAATCTGGCCACAGACATATTCTGCATTACACTGCATTACACTGCAGATTTCAAAACAAAAGAAGGAAAGCTATGTAAGAGTGACTAAGACCTCTTCCTCATTCATCAGGGAGAAGGGAGAAAGGGAGTGAGAGTGAGACAAGGTCCATACGGAGCCAAGAACCTCCTAATGGTGCCAAGAGGAACACATCTGTAGTAAGCCTACCCTCCTCGGCTCAAAGCTCTCTCGCGGGAGCCTCCTTGGTCCATTAAGTCAACACCATAACACCACAATGGAAAGGAAATTGCACCGACAGCAGAGAGCGCGACAATACAGTAGAAATCACAATAATCAGGAGAGACGCAGTTCCTGGCGGGAGCTATAAAACATGATGAACGATTCTAACTGGGCAGCATGCACTAGAGCAGAGAAAATTCTTCAGAACCGGAGGCTTCACAGAGAGAAGGAAGGAGGGAGGGTGAGAGAGAGAGAGAGAGAGAGAGAGAGAGAGAGAGAATGAGTGAGAAAGAGAGAGAGAGACAGACAGACAGAGAGAGGGAGGGAGGGAGAGAGAGAGAAAGAGAGAGAGAGACAGACAGACAGACAGAGAGGGAGAGAAAAACAGAGAGAGGGAGAGAAAACAGATGCACAACAGAAGGCAAAAATAAACATTCCATATGCAAACCCAGAGGTAATGGACACAGAACAATGGGGCATTGCAGTGGCTTGTTTTTCCTCAAGACACATGTGAACCATGCCTGGGGCAGGCCACTATGCCAGACTGTAATACCTGCCTCCTTTAATAGTAGAATTTATGTTTTTTATGAGCACATTTAAAATTAAAACTTAACTTTTCCATAATAAAGTAATCTTAATTCCATTTTTTAGTGGGACAGACAAGTGATCGTTTCACAGCTGTGGTTGGTTTATTACAGACTAAAACCCATGGCTTAATGACACCTGTGCTGATATGTTTGGTGCACACCTTACCTTCAGAGAGTACTTGAGCAAGTCCCAGGTGACAACTACAGTAGAGAAGAGTACAGAGGAGTAATGCTCTCCTGTTGTAAGGAAGAAAGAGAGATTGGAGTAAGAGAGTGGTAAGTCAGTCACTGATCATTCAGAATCAAAACATCACAACCAACCAGGTCAATCAAACTGCTCAGGTAATCAAAGTCAATGACAATACAAATGAACTTATATGGGGTCATTTTAGTATCATGCAAAGATTAACAAAGTATCCCACCCACATGTTTTATCCACTGCAGTGAGAATAGAGAGAGACAGAGAGAGAGAGAGAGAGAGAGACAGAGACAGAGACAGAGACAGAGACAGAGACAGAGATAGAGACTCTCTCTCTCTCTCTCTCTCTCTCTCACACACACACACACACACACACACACACACACACACACGCACACACACGCACACACACTCCCTTAGTAAAGACCCTGTGTTTGACCACAGATCAACCCTGCCAATCAGAGGCCAGAGAGCACACTGAGCATACACTGACTAACACACACAGATGAGTGTGTCTGGGTGTTAGGTGTGTGTAAGTCTGCCGAGAACTGACTCACTGTCTGTAAGGCGTGAGTGTGTGTGTGTGTGTGTGTGTGTGTGTGTGTGTGTGTGTGTGTGTGCGTGTGTGTGTGTGTGTTTGTGTGTGTGTGTGTGTGTGTGTGTGTGTGTGTGTGTGAATGTCCACACATCTTGGTATTCAGTGCATATATACTGTATATATGTGTATTTCTGAAATATTGTCTGTGTCCAGTGTGTTTATCTGTATGGATAAGTGGTACATTTAATGGTGCATAAGTCTAAACACACATCTGTCTGTCTGACCTAAACACCTGGGTATACTTAACCCCAGGGGTAGAAAATTGCTATCGAAGCCTAATACATACAACATCTTCACTAAAAAAAAACGAGAGACACTCCCTTTTTCTGTCACATACACACACTCACACACGTGCACACAATGTGCCATTGTGTGTGTTGCTGTGTTTATGTGTGAGAAAAAAAGACAGATTTTGCTTTCCTATTCTGTCTCATTCATTTACTGGATGGAATTCCCAAAGCCACCACCCACCAATGCACACACACACACACACACACACATACACAGAGACACACACAAGGGTCAGTGGAAAATTCCTTCAGGGGGGCAGACACTGACAGACATTGATGAGAGAGAGAACATGACCCCACTCTGAAAACACACCACACCCCCCACACCCCTCCCTCCACCTTCCAGGTCATTCCACCCCCCTCAGTAATTTCCGCACAGTAAATCGCTCCATCAAAATCCACGCACTTCGGACGATAAATGTGTGTGTGTGACGGAGAGAGAGAGAGAGAGAGAGAGAGGGAGAGAGAGAGAGAGAGATATGTGTGTGTGTGTGTGTGTGTGTGTGTGTGTGTGTGTGTGTGTGTGTGTAATACTCTAACAAGTTGAAGGTCAGTTAACACTTCGGCAACCCATACAAGTATGTGGTTTTAATATTCCCAGGTGTTGTAGAATGCGCGAGATGGATGAGCAGCAGATGAGAAGCGTCCGGTAAAACCAAAGCTCGTGACTAGGATTAAATTCATTTGAAAGCCAAACCAGTGTCAGTGTTTTGACACTGACACCTCATTTCATGTATTAGCCAGAGCTTGTTACCTAATTGACCATGAAGACTTGCTTAATTAGATGATGCTTTAGCACAATTTCAAACAGCGCACGGCCATACGGATATAACGTCTCAAAATAGACAAACCACGCTGACCCAATAACGTCCAGGGAAAGTGTGAAATACTGAGCGTGTCTTGTCTTTGAAGCACGAGCTGGACTGGTGCCTCTGCGGCCAGAGGCAGGGGAATGAATCAGGTTCAACACCAAACGCTCTCCGAGCCAAAGGTTTCTACTCGCACCAAAGAGCGAGTTCCTCCCCGGTACGACTGGACTGAGGAAGTTTTTTTGTGCGAGAGCAGTCAGTCAGCGAATCTCGTCTATCACCTCTCTTTGATCTACGCCTCCTCTCTCTCTCGCTCTCCTCATTCATCCGTCCATCCATTCATTCAGTCAGGTGAAAGAGCGTCCAGTGAGTGAGTAGCGCACTAGCAATGTATAGTTGCGCACTTCGAGCGCCCTCAGACTGGCAGCAGAATGTATCTACAATATTATATTTGTCCACTACAGCTGTGATAGATTCACGTTTCTAGCTATTGGGGATTGTGGATACATGTACACTTTATTTTCACAGCAGGATGGACTTCAGTGCTGACTTTTTAATTTAGCCTAACATTTCATTTCCAGTCTGGGCAGAGGGTCAAACAGATTGTAATGGGACTAAAAATTCACAACAATGGTGTCAGCTAGCCCACACAACTCGTTAGCGTTTCTTAAATGCGACAGATACCCAGTCTCATTCTATATTTCAAAACTCTGGGGGTCTGTAGGATGACACCAGTAGCTAGGTTGGGTCATTGTTAAACCAGTTGAGCGTAGGCACTGACTCCTAACCCGTTATTTTAGAGGAGGCTGGGACGCCTTTAGAAGCGATTTTTACAAGTCCCTTTAAGGCTGGGTGTGGGTTACAATGTCCTATTCACAAGCTTCCACTGTCATAGCTGTGTGTATGTGTGTGTTTGTGTGTTAACCACATAGTAGCAAACGCAAAAGTAAACACAGCTTCCGACACACACACACACACACACACACACACACACACAGGCACGTACCGATACGAGGTCGAACTATGCGTCTTTTGAGCGGAGCGCTTCCGCCGCTCACAGGAGGAGGGCCATGTCATGTTTCCACTGAGTGCCGCGCGCTTTCAGTTAACGGTGAATTCAAATCGGTTGTCACCAATATGGTGCGTTGCGTAAAAAGTGTTGCATCTGAACACTGGGGGAAGGGGGTATAACCGACCATCTTAGGTCAGAAAACCTCCGTAAAAATGCTCAAAGCCTGTCAACTAGTCTGATACCTGGACCACATCCTCTACTGACAGAACCACTGTATAGGGAAGACTGCCAGTTTCTTTAACGACATTACATCGAAGGAGACATTCTTCCATGCCCACAGTGCGTCCCTCGAAACAGAAACAACACAGTGACCAGAAGAAGAGCTTCTGCGTAAGGCCAGCTGTAGTCTATGGGTGAAATCTCGGGGCTCTTTCAGGTCGCTTAGCTCAGAGCTGAACCACAGCCAATCAACACAGGTAGCCGTTCGCTCCGAGACACTTCAACAAGCTCCCATTCATTCCGTGCAACACACACACACGGATTCAGCGAGCACATCAGAATTTTCCGCTGACCACTGACTCCCAAGAGTTTAACACAGTACCGAGGAGAGGAACTGGACACTTACTCGCACAGTTAGAACATTATCATCATGGTACTTAAGCAAACACTTACTTTGGGTCGAGTCGAGAGGTTCTGCAATCTCTCCTTCGGGTCGCTAAATTCATTTGTATTCATCTGTCCCGGCAGGGTTAGGGTTAGGGTTCAAAAAAAAATCCGTTAATCACAGCGTGATTCCGACACCGACCGACAGACCGCGTGCCTCAGCCGCCGTCTCATGCATCGGATAAGCCCGTACAAGTGATCCTTCCGGGGCTCGAGCTCCCGTCCAGCCCCGTAAGCCGCGCGCGTATATCCGTATGTGGAGCGAATGTGGACGGCGTGCGCCGTTCCTGCTGTGCGTCAGTCCGTTCCCCTCGCGCCGCTGCTGCAGGCATCTATGCCGCCGCTGGGGCTCTCGGAACGCTGTGATATGTCAAAGAAGGATTGTGTGTGTTTAATGTGTCCCTGTGTTTGCTGGGGGGAACCTTCGGATAAAGTGGGGAAGTGGCGCACACGTTCTTTTTCGTTTTTTAAATAGCCTCTTTGCCGGGGAACCGTGGCGAAGGCAGGCTCCAATGCCTGGTGTCCGATTACAGACCGACCTACACCGCCTTCCGTGGGAGGATCACACCGAACCAAAGACACACGACCCCCGCCTTCCTTCAAGCCACTGCTCGGCCTGGTGGGAATGAATGCCTCGGTGTTAAGAGTAAAGAAAGAGAAACAAACTTAATAGGCTTAATAAACGTCATTATCGAAAGACAGAACGTTTATGTGTCTAAAATAAGTCCAGGCTACTCACAATTTATCAACCTTTACTGTTTTCTCTAAATTGAGAGTTAAACGTTTAGGTCTATGTAAATTGCTTGG
Source organism: Setipinna tenuifilis (assembly GCA_030347295.1). Classification (NCBI taxonomy): domain Eukaryota; kingdom Metazoa; phylum Chordata; class Actinopteri; order Clupeiformes; family Engraulidae; genus Setipinna; species Setipinna tenuifilis. The sequence goes on from CM059273.1 coordinate 15,252,560, forward strand.
GGTGTAGTCTAACTTCTGATACTCAGTGCATTGTTGCCTGCAACGCCTCAGGTAGTTTGGCCCGTTAATTTCTGGGAGTTGTCAGCAGGTCTGTTTTCCCGTTGGCCAAGAGTTTGTGCTTATCACACAGGGTGAAGATGCCTATCTGAAATAACGGGATATGCTCACATACTTACTAAAACCGTAAGCCAGTCAATGAAAATGCTTGTGGTGCAAATCAAAAGAAAGTGGGTTTGTTTATTTATTTAAAACCAGAGTTTACATTTTGCCATTTTTTACTCACCTGGAGATTATCTAAAAAGCCACACAGCTCAATAAGCAAACTAAAGCTATCATGGCAGCAAAAAAACATAGGAGGACGAAGGAAGGAAAATCATCCATTTGTTCACGGTTGGGTATGATCAGTCACTTCATTATTTCATAGGCAAGTTTTCAGTAATCTCTGTTCTCCACCTCTCACTTTTCATGTTTACTCAAGTTCACCTAACCCCTTCCACACCTTCTAATCTATCCTTGAGCAAACACAAATCATTTTTGTCTTTGCTCCTGTCATCACCACTCCACAAAGTTCCTCTGTTTTCCCTTCCTTCTCCTCTCCTCTACTTACAAAACCCTTCTACTTTCTTCCCTTCCGCCCTCCTCTCCTCTCCTTTCCTCTCCTCTCCTCTCCTCTCCTCTCCTTTCCTCTGCTCTCCTCCTGATGAAGCAACATGCAGTGCACCTCAGTGATCTGGCCAGCCCTTAATTCAAGGTCACAAAGCATCATCAGCATCAGTTGCATCAGTTGCTGTCATGTTCGCCAATAACTTTTAAAACAATGTCAGACGACGTGTAGGTCAGTGGTAAATGGGGGACATCATCATTGCTACAAAGTGCAAGGCAAGTTTATTTGCATAGCACATTTCATACACAAAGGCAGTTTAATGTGCTTAACAAAATTAAATACAAAGAACAATATGTAAAAGCATAAAATATAAAAAAGTGAACATGCCTAAAAGGATACAAGTGAAGTATAAGGTAAATAAAAGACATATGTAACAAAAATGCAGAAAGCATTTGAAAACAGTTTGGTCTTAAATCTTGATTTGAAACAGTATGGGGTATTTTTGATGTCTTTTGGAATTTGGTTCCAAAGCTGAAGTGCATAGCAGCTGAAAGCTGCTTCACCACATTTTGTTCTGACAGCAGGTTTTATTAACAGATTTTTCTGCTGTGACCTTAAAGACTGGTGTTGGTGCATATAGCTGAAACATAGGGAGGTAATTAGGTCCCATCAATATTTTAAACACAATACGGAAGGCATTAAAGGGACCTTAAAGCAATACTAAGTAGTTTTCCTCTTCAGTCGCCCTAGAGGTTGGAAGCGGAATTGTCTCTCACAGAAAGACAGTCCACTCCTCCAAACTTAGTGTGGATATAG
>CM059273.1:15256479-15261479 GCA_030347295.1 Setipinna tenuifilis
TGTATGTATGTATGTATGTATGTATGTATGTATGTATGTATGTATGTTATTTTCAAAGTAACTTCCTGTACATTATGTATATTTTTTCTTAAGAATCCATACTGTTCCTAACCTTATGAGTTACAGTATCAGTTGACACACAGAAAGTTATTGATGACATCGCTTCTCTGCAGGTGCAACGTTCTCTTGTGTTTTCCAACAATCCCAAACCCTACACGCTCATCGCCATGGACGTCCTGCTAAAATGACCTTTCGTCCCTTTCCCCCTTGAACTCCAGTGTATGTACAGTGCATACTGTAGCATTGTGCCATATTTTAAATGCCTCACCTCTCCTAACCCAAACATCTCTCACGGCTTGTTAATGTGAGGCCATAAAGAGTGACCCTAACGATATGTCAGCGCGGCGGAGACAAGGAGGCCGAGAGCGACAAGGAGGCAGCACATCTGGGTTAAGGACGACCTAATTGCTTCCCTCGTTTGTCTTTGTATGACTGGCCGTTCTTCATCCCTCTGCAACCGCAGATTGCAGACTCTTCCCTTCCCTTCCCTGATCTTCTTTTAAATCTCTCTTGCTCTCTTTCTCCCTCTCTCCCTCTCTCTCTTTCTCTTTCTCAGTGTATTGTGCCTTTCCATATCTTTCGGTCATATTTGTTCCCACATACTGTTTTGATTTGCATTTGAGCCTCAGTCTCACTTCCTTTCTTCCTTAGCTATCTCTTTCTGCCATGACGGAATGCACTGTCCATCCTTTCTCTGTTCTTCCTTTCTTTCTGTCCCTCTCTCGCTCTCATTCTCTCTCTCTCTCTCTCTCTCTCTCTCTCTCTCACACACACACATTCTCTCTCTCTTTCTCTCTCTCTCTCTCTCTCTCTCTCTCTCTCTCTCTCTCTCTCTCTCTCTCTCTCTCTCTCTCGAGTGTCTTCTGTCTTTCTTTTTCTACTAGCTCCCTTCTTCTCCCACAGGAATTTCCCGGGTTGGCACCACCAGAGCCATAATAACGGACCTGCTGTCTCATAACCAGACCAGAATAACCCTGATGCACACATGCATACACACACATGCATACACACACATGCATACACACACATATACACACACACACACTCCTACGTATGCAGGAAATGCTAGCTTTGCAAAGGCCTTCTTCATATGGGCTCGCTCTCATACTTAACGACTCACTTGTAGGTAAACCACAGGCTGCAACATTCACTTATGTACGCATAATATGCCATTAAGGGTTTATAAAATATATATGCACTCATCCAACAGCAAAACAAGAGACATTTGTCGAAACAGCTGCATATAAACACAGGCTAATATACCTCAAATTAAAACATGGCATCTGGATGCATGGGTACTTGAACGGATGGATGGATGAATGGATGGATGGATGGATGGATGGATGGATGGATGGATGGATGGATGAGTGGGTGGATGGATGGATGGAAGGATGGATGGAGGGATGGATGGATGGATGGATGGTACGCATTATTTCATGTGTGTGTTCAAACATATGTGTCTGTCTGTGTGTCAAAGAAAATGGACAATTGGAGCCAATATTCCTAAGAAGGTCATTTGTAACCAGCAGATGATTAATATGTGTCAACTGAGTCTGTGATGCTCAGAAGTCGACATACAGTAATGAGTACCGCTCTCCCATCTGCTCACACTTCCTCTCTCTTCCTTGAGGTCCCCGCCTTTCTGGTCTTTCTTTTTATGCTCCCTGTATTTTCTTTTCTCTCTCTTTTTATGTCCTTCCATCCCTAAGTGCATCTACTTTATTCACTCCCTACCACTTGGCCACTGCTCTAAAGGGTTTTGACAGTCACATTATTTATGATGTCGTGTTAATGCACTTCTTGGGGCTTGCTATGTCTCTCTTTCTCTTTCTCTCTCACTCTCTCACACAGACACACTTACTCACACACACATATACACACACACGCACAACGCTCAAGGGTACCAATTTGACAACATAAATTCAAGTTCCAAAAATACGCAAAACTTTATTTAAATATGCAACAAACAATGCACTGTTGTACAACACCCCTCCATTTACCAGAACACCAAAGACACAAACACTACACAAATCCCGACAACAAATACCAACTCTTGAAGAGCCACCTAACTCCTTGTGTATGCCTTCTTCCTCTTCCTTCTGTCTCTGTCAACCACTAACACTTTCACATTCAAATAATGACATGCATTTACCTACTTGTTCCCTCAGCTGCAAATGATGTACGTATTATGTATATGTGTTTATGCTTGTGTGTGCATATTTTGAAACACAGAGATATTTACTCATATTTGCTAAAGTACCTGCTGTAATAGCAAAATAGCTCAGATTGGATGTCCCCCTCACACACACACACACACACACACACACACATACACACACACACACTTCATACTTTCTCTTTTCATCGTCATCACCGTCCCTTCTGACTTTCTCTCTGTCTCTCTCTCTCTCTCTCTGTCTTTCTCTTTACTCCCTCTTTTCTCTCTCTCTCTCTCTCTCTCTCTCTCTCTCATTCCTGCATTTCTCCCATTCTCTCTTCCCTGAGTTCTAATGTGTCCTAACATCAACAGAACTTTGGCCAAAAGCACACAGTCCTGGTTTGGAAACAGTATGTGTCTGTTTGTGGGTGCGTGTGTGTGCGTTTATGTGTGTTTGTCTTCAGTATGGTCTTGGTAGCTGCAGGAAATTGGTGGATTTTCCTTCAGACAGGAACCATGTGACACCTGGGGGCCCTCGGTACACACACACACACACACATGCACACACGCACACACACATACACGGATAGACACATATACACACGCACACACACACACACATAGATGGAGATACACACACACACACACCTTTGAATAGGCTTTCTAATCCCTCCTTCTGTTTTCACTTTCCTAATCCCTCAGTGGACCTCTCTCTGTCGCTCTCTTTCTCTCTGTCCCTCTGTCCCTCTTTTTCTTTCTCTCTCTTTTTTTTGGCCCCTCTCTCCTCTGTCCTCCTGTGTGATGCAACTCTCTTCCAGGCCACACTCCTCCCTCGGTGCATAACTCCTGCCTGGGCACTCTGGAGCTCCACCACAGCCCCCACCAGCCCCTGACACCCGCACACCTCAGTCTCATTTAGAGCCCAGGAGAACCCAGAGGAGCCCAGAGAGAGGGCCCAGCATGCAGCAGTGCCGAAAGGAGAGGCTCGACTGCATGATAAGGCCCCTGCACTGAGCTTCACACGGGGACCTGCTGATCAGCTGCATGATCAGCTGCATGTTAAGGCAGTCATATAGCATAGTATAGTATAGTATAGTATAGTATAGTATAGTATAGTATAGTATAGTATAGTGTAGTATAGTATCAAAGCCATTAGAAGGAGGAGAGCCAATGTGTCTCCTGGTCATTTAAGAAGATGTTTAGCAGCATGTGGGAACTTGCTGTCCAGCTGTACGCAAAGGCAATAAGGGAGTTTTACAGTTAGTTAGAAGTCGCAGGAACGACAAGAAGACAGGAGCCCTGAAAAAAAAAGAGAAAGCGCTGCCGTCCCCAAGTGCTTTGATAAGACGAGCGTTGCATGTGGAGCCACTGGGTGGAGTACCATCAGGAGAGCAGGCTCCAGGAGGAGACTGAGCTGGCCTGAGCACGAGCCCTTTTTTGGCAAATGAGGTCTTTAGCTGCGTCGGTCGGTCGGGTGGCCCCGGAGAGGAGCTGTGGAGCTCTGGCCATGTGGAGGCCCATTGTACCGCCAGCTTCAGGAGGCCTCAGTGTGCAGCTGCTGCCTCGGCTGCTGCTGGTGCTGGTGGTAGTGCTGCTGCTGGTGCTGCGTGTGGAGAGAGGGCCAGTGTAAAAAAGGGCATTAGGAGCCTGGGTTACATAAGGAGGTGTAATGTACAGCTACCTGAGCAGGAGGAGGAGGAGGAGGAGGAGGCCCTGGTGTGGAGCTGCGCGAGAGGCCCCAAAACGTACACAAGTGAAAAAGGTGGCGTGAAACTCGCAAAGGTTGGAGGAGAAGAAGTGGTGCAGCAGTGGAACCCACAGAGGTACACAGAGTCCCATCTGGGGCAGTGCAGCCCGCTGAGCTGGGAATAGAGAAATATCAAACAGACAGCAAATCATTCCATCCACTAATTCTTGTTAGTGTGAATGGTGGGCTCCGAATGAACTCGCACCAAGTGGCCTTTTATGGCAAAAGCACCCATCTTGACACACACACACACACACACTGCTCTCTCTGCTCTCACTTTCTATCTCACTCTCTCCCTCCCTTCTTCTTCTCTCTCTCTCTCTATCTCTCTTTCTCTCACACACACACACACACACTCTCTCTCTCTCTCTCTTTTTCTCTCTCTCACTTTGACTTTCTGACCCTCTCTTTCTTACACAAACACACATATATACACTCAGGCACACTAACACACACACACACAAACACACACATACTCTCTTTTTTCTCTCTCTCTCACTTTCACTTTTTGACACACTCTCTCTCTCTCTCTGTCTCTCTGACACAAACACACATACAGTATATACACTCAGGCACACACACAGGGAAACACATATACTACTACTACTACTACTATGACTACTACACACACACACACACACACACACTTTCTTTTTCTCTCTCTCTATCTCTCTCTCTATCTCTATCTCTCTCCCTCTCTTTCTCTCTCTCTTTCTTACAGATACACATACTCTCTCTTTCTCTCTTGCTCTCTCTCTCTCACACACACAGACACGCACACTACACATGATTATCTAAACAAAACGGTGGCAGTTGGATCTGGCACAGCTATTTTTGTGGCTCCTGGTGCCGAGTGGGATGGTGTGTGTGTGTGTGCGCGTGTGTGTGTTTGTGTGTGTGTGTGTGTGTGTGTGTGTGTGTGTGTGTGTGTGTGTGTGTGCGTATGTGTGTGTGCCTGCCTGTAGGGGCCCCAGTGCTCATTAGTGCAGGTCTAGACATTTAGAAATAAACACAGAGCAGGACACACTATGCCCT
>CM059273.1:15273979-15286479 GCA_030347295.1 Setipinna tenuifilis
ACACACACACACACACACACACATACACACACACACACAAACGCACATTCAAAGAGAAAGGTTCATATAAGGAGAGTCTGTGATACGCAGAGTGACAGGAGAGAGAGAGAAAGAGAGAAAGAGAGAGAGAGAGAGAGAGAGAGAGAGATGTGGGGAAGTGAAAGTAGAGAGATGGAGAGTGAGATAGGAAGGGAAAGTAGAGGTAGGTAGAGAGAGAGAGCGGTAAAGAGAGAGGCAGAAAGAGGGGGGGGGGGGTGGAGAGCGGAAGACAGACGGCCCTCTGTGGTTCTTCCTCGGCTCCTCTTGCCCAGTGCCCCAGGGTATTCCTGCACGACCCCTGGTGTGCGTGTCTGTTGGCTATGGGCGCCTCCTGAGAGCCCGAGTGTTGTGCAGGGGTCACGAAAATGCCATGCCTTGCCACAGGCCAGCTTAAGGAGCGACTGCTCCAGACTGCTAAAGTAGAGCTTCTGTGATCTGATCTCTGCAAGAGTTGAGATCGCCGATGCCTCTAAATTAGCCTTTAGATTGGGTATGTGTCTGTGTTTGTGTCTGTGTGTGTGTCTGTCTGGGTCTGTGGGTTTTCATATGAAAAGTTATGAATATAATATATGTAATAAATATAACATATATTCTATAGATTTACAGTTATAGTTATATTCTATACATTTATAGTTTTCATTTCTCATCAGACACTGGTTTATATGTGTCAGATAATAGATGTCAAAGGTGTAGTGAAGACTGGGATTATGGTTTCTCTTTTATTCCTCTTTTTATTTGAGTTGTACAGAACACATTTGCATCTGGTCTCTCTGGTTTTTATTTATAACGTGTTTATAACAAGTTATTAACAGATACATCACACCACATATCTGTGATTTTCTCTCTGTACTTGTCTCATTTGCTGTCCTCACAGTGAAGTGATTCCAATTACATTGACACTTGACTCAAATTATTGCAGAAAACAGATGACAGTTTTGCAAAGTTAGCTATGCTACACTAATTTACACTTTTAAAGAGGTGTGGTGGGTGATGATAAAATAAAACACACCCACATTCCCAGAATTCCTTTTGATGGGAAATGGAGAATTCCACCTGAGGCCATGGTAACGACTGTCCAGTCTGTGTGTATGTGTGTGTGTGTGTGTGTTGGTGTGAGTGTGTGTGTGTCCATTCACACACCAAATGGCCCAGTTAACAGTGTGATGAGTAGAGTTTGCACATATGTTCCAAACTTGGCAGTCTTAGACAGACACACATCTACTGATGGCTCTTTATGAAGGCTCATTTATAACTTGGTGTGTGTGTGTCTCTATGGAATGTGTGTGTGTGTGTGTGTGTGTGTGTGTGTGTGTGTGTGTGTGTGTGTGTGTGTTGGTGTTCCAGTTGGACTCCACGGTAACTAAACCAGGGCAAGAGACTAAAATAAGGATACTCATGGGTTACATAAGAGAAAGGAGTAGAAAAGTAAAGAGAGGGAAAAAGCAAGAGAGAGAGAGAGAGAGAAAGATGAAAAGTAGGCCTTACTAACTGCCCAACACCCAACACGCAACGAGATGAAAGTGACCAACCAGCAATCAACCCTGCCACTGATTTCCACAGATACTCCCCAAAATACCCGCACACACAAACACACACACAGTGAGCACCATACTGGCTGAATGATGGTGTGTGTTTGCCCTGACTGAGCTATTCATTAGCCATTCATGTGTATGTGTGTGTATGTGTGTTTATATATGCATTGGCTGTGTGTGTGTTGTGTAGTGTGTGCTTGTGTGTCTGTGTGTGCACGTATGCACGTGTGTGTGTGTGTACATGTGTGCGTGTGCATGTGTGTGTGTGTGTGTGTGTGTGTGTGTGTGTGTGTAGGGTGTGTCTGGGTGAATTAGAGAGGTGGTGTCTAGCTGGATCTTTAAATACCGCTCTGACGTCTGTCTCTTCAGAGCATTGCTTTCATCCTAGTACACACACACACACACACACACACACATGCACACATGCACACATGCACAGGCACACACACACACACACACAATTAAGAATGGTTCAGAGAGTTAGACTACACGCGCACATGGACACACGCACATGCACAAACACAAACACACACACTTATACACAACTCACTAAGGGGCACTAAGTCCATGTATGCCCAAACACACAAACACAAACGACCCTCATACACCACAGTGACACGCACATATATCCACACACACACACACAGCTAAGGCTTTTTAAGCTCCTCAAAGGCTGCATTCTGGTGTGTTTGCGTTTTGGTTTTACCCTCTGTGCATGCATGACATTCAGCGGGTCTTAAAATCAAATACTACGGGTCTTAAAATCACAGTGTTATGGCATATCCATCCAGGCACAGGCACACATTTCAGTCTTTTTTCAGAAACACAATTGTCTCCACTTACGGGAATGTAGCGTATATAATAATCACTGAGTGCAGCTTCGTCATTGCTGTTGTTGTGAGAGACACGGGCCTCCGCAAACACACTCAGATTCCCCTGAAAAATAATGAGGCCCTTCGGCATAAACACCTAAAAAACAAAACCCAAGACCACACTCATCTGTCTGAACAACAGCAAAACACCAATACCTACAGTACTGTATATAGCTTGAAATGAAGTGAAGACGGTCATTAAGACAGACTGTGGGATTTGTCATGGAAAAGGGTTTGTTTTGTTTTTTTATTCCTTGTCTTCTTCACTCTTACATCCATAATAGTGTCTTACATCCATTATAGTGTAAATTACTAAATTAAAATAGACAACTCTTACTACATGTCTCTATTCTATTTTACAGTTGGATAATACTAAATGAAAGAGACGTCTTCTCCAGATTACACAGATGGATGGTAGACGGATCTGTTTCTGCACCAAACTGGAGCATGTCATTTCACGGTGCACGAGCCCTTTCAGTTCTGAGGAAAAAGAAAAAGAGAACTCCTAGAATATGTGGAGCGCAGGAACAGAATAGTGTTTTAATAAGCGGCTGAGTGACCACAGTGATTTCAAGCACAATTGTGTTTGGAAGTCTTCCGACACCAGAGGGTGCTGTCTGGAGCACAGCATGATGAATGTATAGGATCGGGACTGGGGCTGCTCAAGTGCTCACGTAAAATACAGTTATAGCTAGGCTATACATATAGTTATAGCTAGGTAATAACATATTCTGGCATATTTTTACTGAATGTTGCTATAGTCTTTACTTAACTCGATTTACAATAAAATTAAGAACAAAATGTCCTATAGCTGATATAGGCTAACAGTCATCTAATGATTGAATTAACTGACTGGTATTTCACCATCTTTATAGAGCACACTGCATGTCTATTTCAGCCTAATAAATCTAAACCTTAATTTTAATTCTAAATTTAATTTTAATTAAAAGTACAAGGGTGCTACCATTCACCACAAAGTCAGCACGCTGGCCAGTGACTATATTTCAGAGGCCAGATAGATTTGGAAGAGACTATGTGTGTGGGATCATGAAAGCATGTCAATCTATTTTATAATCTACTTTACGAGACTCAATTATGAAACAATATGTAAACAGTGTTATATAAATTAATAAGTGACTTTTACGAGGCTTCTAAATCAGTTGTCAACAAAAGTCCCGCTATTGGTTTGATGTTGCACAACAAATTTGTCATACAAAAGTTATGCAGAAAACATTGGGTTTCTCCTTGACTGAATATCCAAGTCCAGGATGAGGGTGTAACTTGGTTCATTTGTTGAAACATGCCGTCGCTGTCTGTCTTTTATGAAAGATGCCTTCCAGTGCATCCATTTCCCTTCAAGCTCCACTTTTGAAAAGGTGTGCATCGTCTAATTCACGCATGCTTGTGTTACCTCGAGTATTTGCCAAGTTCTTCTTGTTCGGAGCTGTCTTGGATTTGGCAAGTGCTGCATGAACCCAGATGGACAGATGCTTTTGGAAATGAAGAGAGGAACAGGTAAAAACATTTGTCTGTTGATCTGCTGAGTAAATGGGTTTGCTAATCCAGGTTAATCTGGAGTAATCCTGGTTTGATCCTCATACAATCCATCAAAATTCCAACGCATAGCTGGAATAATTGGTATGTGGCAAAGGGGGGGGGGGGGGGGGGGGGGGGGTGTATGCATGGTTCTGCTAGAGGACACCATCACCACCCATTCTGACATACACACACACACACACACACACACACACACACACATGCACGCACACACACCCACACACACAGACATGAAATCACACTTTAAAAGTACCACAAGCATATAAAATATTGTTATATCTGTATCTTTTAGATTCCATTCTATTTGTTCTGTTAAAAAAAACACTGACTATACCTTTAAAAACCTTTAACACTGCAGTGCACAATTGCAGGACACTTCTTCAAAATGTATTACACATTTAAACACACCTTGGTTTTATAAGGTTTTTGACCAACATATGTTATGACGTCCCAGTTGTTTATAATTTAATAAGCAAGGCATATTCAACAGAATGGAAGGCATTAATCACTATTCCTTTCTTAAGTTTAACAAGAAGACCCAAACTGGGCTCACCAAGTATGCAAGGGTACAGCTTGGTACGCTGTCTTGTGCAGTATGGATTATGTCAGGCTACTCTAGAGTTGGGTACATGGCGCTGGATGCAGAAAAGAACTTATTACTGTAAATTTACTTTGACTGAACAGTAACGCTTAATCAGCGAGGAGCTCCACGCTCTGTAGTGCCATCTACTGCAACATAGACGCACTTGCGCTACTTGAGTTTCATTTTCCTTTTCTGGATACTGACAATTCACATTGTATCATTCATACCCATATATACAATTTAACGTTCTAATGTAGCCTTTGGATATTAATCCTTATGGATTTTACATTAACCAGAACTGATGAAATGCATAGGTTTTTATATACTGCGTAAAGCAAGCGCTAAGTGGATGTGCTCCAATAATTCTTTGCGCGAATATTCTCGCCCGGTAGTGACGAAAAGCTAGCATACTAAACATTCAAGCGTTATGGCGGCGACCATAGAGGGTCTGTTAACGGAGATCTCCTCATCTGAGGACCCGTTGGAAGGGCTCAGAAACCTCCGAACTGCCGTTTTAGCAACTCCTGTAAACAACCTGAGAGACCTAGGGTCTGGTTCTCATTTGGAGGTGATTTTTTCGCTTCTCAACACCACTGACAAGTGAGTTTTCTGAGTTGAACTTAGTGCTGAGTCAGAACATTCACGAAACATTTAAGATGCTGAGAAATAATGCTGTATGTTTGCCAGATTAAACTGTGTAAGACATACATGTCGCAGATTCTATCAGTCCTATCTCCGACATTGCACATCGGCCATCCTGATCCCAGAATCCTGTCAACAGTAACAAAAGCTTAGAAGGGAAAGCTAACTAGCATGTTTGAAAGTCTGCCATTTTCTGCTATTGCGTCTGATAAACTGATGCAAGTACGTTATGGTCAGCATAGTAAGCTTACCTCAGGTTTAAATATTTTTAAGTGGACATTAAAATGGTCGACACCGCCAGCAACTGACAAGTCAAATTTTACTTGCTACAAATTGCTACTTATGATGACAGCGCCTGGGCTTGTTGCGTGACCACATATTGGTGCCGTTTTTTCTGTTGTCCAAATGCCCGTCAGTTTTGTTACAATCACCCCAATTTAGGAGTAGTTCAAGTGAGATGAAGCTGTTGTGTCTTTGACTCTTCGCAGGGAACAGATAGAGATATGTGTTGAGGTTCTGGGGCGCATCCTGCGGGCCCAAGATCCCGCCCTCTTGTTTCATGCGAGGAAAACAGAGCTCGAGAGCGGCCTTCACCATCCAGACGACACCGTCAAGATTCTCACGCTCACACAGGTAAACATGTGTATAAAAAGGGCACACATCATTGTTACGTATATATAAATGGAGACATAAAAACATATTCAGGGTAGGTACGGATATTCAAAATGATAGATATTTGTTTCCTTAGATGGGCCGGGTGGTGGAGAATGGAGAGGCTCTGACCCAGATGTTGGCGTGTGATATCTTGAGGAAAGTCATCCAGTGCATAGCTGCTGAGAGGATCTCTGTTGCTAAAGAGGTACAGACAGGAACTCTATCTCTTTCCCACTGACCTACTGAGCCATCAGATGATGCTTGTTCACGTCCCACACGTTTGTAACTGAGTGTGTGTGTGTGTGTGTGTGTGTGTGTGTGTGTGTGTGTGTGTGTCTGTTATAGGCCATTTCTGCTCTAGCGAAGCTGGCTCAGGGTAAGCCTGGACTCGACGCTTTGTTCCGCACTCACCTTAAAGATCTCAAAGACGTCATGGCCATCAGCGACATCATCAGATACAGAGTCTATGAGGTTTGTCAGGCCTGTTTCCTTACATGATGCGCAACCATCTTTGCAAAGTGCTTGACTTGGCTAACCCACTCTCCTCTCTGTCTGTGTAGTTAGTGGTGGAGGTGTGTGCAGTGTCTGCTGTGTCTCTGGGTTACTGTGCCAGTACTGGCTTCATCTCGCAGCTACTAGAGGAGATGACTGGAGAAGACATCCTCGTTAGGTACCCATACATGGAAACACACACACCACAGGTGTGACCACAATGTCACGTGTGGGTGGGCATTTGGTTTAGACGGGAGGTCGAGATGTGCAGAATGTGCAGGGCTTGACACACATGTGGTTGCAAGTACACACACACACACACACACATACATACAGTAAAGTACACAATACATTTGCACGTGCAAGTAACACATAAGAACCCCATGAAACCTCTCATTCTTATAGTACTTGTGGCTTTTTAAGTTGCACATTACTTTGATTTATTGCTTTACAACTACTTTATATTTTGTTTAATATGGAGTTTTATTTTGTTTTCATATGTGTTTCACTTTGAAGCACTTTATTTTACTTTGAATGTTGCTTTTGCTTTTATTGATGTGAAGCTTGTTAGATTTGCCTGTGTATAAAATGCACTACATAATTAAATTTTGTCTCGTATTGCTTTTGTGACGCTCTGATTCCCTCTCTCTCCCTCCCCATCCCTCCTCCAGGGCCACTGCGATAGAGACAGTGACTCACCTGGCTGAGAGCCAGCATGGCCGCCAGTACCTGGCTCAGCAGGGCACCATGGAGCACATATCCAACATGATCATCGCCGCCGAGACAGACCCCTTCAGCAGCCTCTACTTGCCAGGTGTGTGGGTATGGGTGTGGTCTGTGGCAGAAAAAGCCATACATATGTTAATATGTTGCAGTATTTATTTGTTCTTGGGATAAATTATAGCACCACCACAGTAGTTGTCGTTTTTATATTAGATTAGATTAGATGAGATCTAACTAATTGTACAGACACAAAGCCAGTGAAGTGGAATGGGACTTGGCATCTAATTGGAAATGCAAAAGAGTAGAATCATGTACAGACAGTATACATGTTAACAGTTGCCACTGTATAAATGGAGCTACATCTTTTAGAAATGTTTAATGGCAATGGCAGTGGAATAGCAATGTATATATACAAATTGGGCCAGTATAATAAATGAAATTTATTTCTTTAATAGAAGTTTGTGTCTGCCTTGTGTAAGTCAAGAGTTCTGTTTTAAATCTGGCATAGGAGCAGTAATTAGTGGGTAGGTTTCAAGTGTGTGTGTGTGTGTGTGTGTGTGTGTGTGTGTGTGTGTGTGTGTGTCAGGCCTGGTGAAGTTCTTTGGAAAGCTGGCACTGCTGGAGGGCCCTCAGCAGGTGTGTGAGTGCTACCCAGCCTTCCTCAGTACGGTGTTCGCCATGCTGCTGGGTCACGACCCCACACACACCACCGTCGCCCTCGACACGGTCGGAGCTCTGGGAGCCACTGTGGAGGGCAAACAGGTCCTACACAAAACAGGTGTGTGTGTGTGTGTGTCTGTGTCTGTCTGTCTCTGTCTGTGTGTGTGTGCTGAGGAGAAATGCATTCTGTTTCAGACATGGTCTATGGCCATTAGCTGGTATTTGAAGCTGTGAACTTGTGTTTAGGTTTTATGGTTCTGGTTTTCAGATTGTCAGTTTATTTTAGTGTGTTTTGTTTCATGAGTGTGGCATTACAAAATGGTGTGTGTGTGTGTGTGTGTGTGTGTGTGTGTGTGTGTCTGAAGGTGAGAAGTTTAAAGCTGTGTTAAAAAAGATGAGTCAGATTGCCAAAGACGGCCCAAACGATCTACGGGTGCGCTGCATAGATGCCATCGCCCTCCTCCTCTCCCTTCCCGTAAGTGTGAGTCTCTCTGTGTGCGATCAGTATATTTTGTTTTCATTTGACAAGGCGTGTGTGTATGTGGAAGATTAATCTGTGCTGACAGAAGTGTATTTTTCTGCGCTGGTCGTGTGTGTGTGTGTGTGTGTGTGTGTGGTGTGTTCCAGGGTGAGGATCAGACGGAGGACCTGTGTGTATTGACAGAGAGCTGGTTCTGCTCTCTGAGCTCCCAGCCCATGGAAATGTTCCGCAACATCAGCACACAGCCCTTCCCCGAGCTGCACTGCTGCGCCTTACGCGTCTTTACTGTAAGTGTGTGTGTGTGTGTGTGTGTGTCTCAGAGTCAGAGAGAGAATATATTCCTGATCTCTTTCACTGTCATGGGGAATTTTTTCCTTTGGTCAGGATTGTTTAGTCTGCCTCTTCATGGCTTGATGAACAGATATCATTTTTTGCAAGAATAGTGCGTTTTACAGAAAGGGATGGCTTCCCGTAACCTAAACTCATCGTCAAAGCAAAGAGCCCTTACTAGTTAATGTGTTTCAGCTGAGAGTTGAGTGTGTGTGTGTGTGTCTGTCGCAGGCCATTGCGAGTCAGTCTTGGGGCCAGAGGATGATGGTGCAGACTCCGGGGTTTCTGGAGTGGATCGTGGACCGGTCGTCCGGGGTGACCAAGGAAGGGAAGGATGCCAAGTTCGAGCTGGTCGGGGCGCTGGTGAGCTCAACCACCACACAGGAATTGCTGGGTTCCCAGAATGCATTGCGTCTCAGGACGTATCTGAGGGAGGGCCCGTATTACGTCAGCGCGGTGGCCGCTGTGTCCACGGAGGGGGCAGATTAAAGGGGCTGCACTCTGACACACTAGTCACTCACTAGCACTTACTCTGTCCAACTAATGGCGTCTTTTGTATTTCCCTAATATTTGTGTTTAATAAATGGTAAATGTGTTAAACTGGTGTTGTAATGTCATTTGCATTTATCAAGTATAGATATTCAAAAAAATCTGTATGATTTCAAGTAACTTATTTTCACAAAAATGGCTTAAATATACTTCACCTCAGCCTCATTTAGGAGGGGGGGATCTGTGGATATGCGACATTGCAATTAGAAATAATACATCTTTGCCATGTTTCTGGAACACAACCTACATGCTTCTGGCACCATGCTGGACAAGCTTGGAACCTCCACCCTAGTAGACAGCTGGGATTGGTAAGCCTTATCTCAGGCTGCCTATGAGTCAGTGTGTTACTTGTGTTCTGAAACACTAAAAACAAATGTAAGCCATAATGACAGCTTCTTTGCTTACAATAAAACGTATCATAGAACATGAAAGAGACCATGTTGAACGTGTACTTTCTAATTTGTTGCAGTGAAACAAATCTGCTCCACTCTGGGAATCTGCTCTATAAAAAATGGTTTATTTTTTTGTATAAACATACTGTAACAAAAAAAAAAAAAAAACAGCTTCCACTTTTTCAAACTTCAATATCATGCTTTGCACCATTCTTTCGGTAATACACCTTCCAATAAACACACACACACACACACACATACACACACAATAGATAAGGAAAATATATAGAGTATAGTTTAGACCACCACCACCACAGTAAAGTGTGCTGGCTGTACTTGTGTTTCAGAGAAATTATAGAAAAAGGCAAACAAGTAATCAAAGAGAAAAACACAGAGAAAGACAAACAGTAACACAGTACTGTCAAGCCATGCCTCAATCCTCCCCCACCCCTTACAATCTACACGAGGACAGGTCTTCGGTACAGGTAACTTCACTTTCCTGACTGGTCAGTGTCAAAATGGTCATACACATGAGGGATACGTAAGGTGTTGGATGCGGCCTATAAAACTAGGCATGTCAAAGACAATGGTGTGTGTGTGACCGAAGGGATAGACAAGTCTGTACATATTTGTATGTGTCTTTGACAGTGTGTAAGTCGTTGGAAAAAAAAAAACAAATCCCTTACATTTCCACATTGAGGCTATTTGAACTCAGAGTCTGAGTGATCTTGGTCTGTGTACCACTCCCTCTCTCTAACTTACTCTCGCTCGCTCACTGACACACACACACACACACACACACACACACTCACACTTCTAACAGAAAACACATGCGCTTTGGCACCAGAGAAACCCCATAAGCACCTCAGCCTACACGGACCCATCCCTCTCTTCCATTCCCTGTGATGCGAGTTCCTCAACAGCCAGGAGTAAAACAACTCTCCAACATTCCTGACTGCAACAACAACAATGCCTCCCATGGCTCCACACATGACTCATATGAGGTGTGACTCATTAGGTGAGGTGACCGCTGGGCTTTGAGGATGAGACTTGTGAGGGGTTTGTGTTGTTGGTCTTCAAAAGGAGGACGAGAACGTGGAGGAGGACGTGAAGGAGAAGGACAAGGAGAGGGGTGTTGGGTCGTTTTACCCAGCATGCCGTGCAGGTGTTGTGTGACGGTGGCATAGCGCCCAACGCTAGCGCTGGATGTGGCGCAGGAAGGCCTGCACAAGCTGCACCAGGGGCTCCTGGCCCTCGGCCGACCCCTTGGGGCCCGGGGCGGGGGGCTTGGGCTGGGGCGAGGGCAGCAGGCCCCCGGCCGGGGAGGAAGGGGAGCCCCGACGGAAGAAGCGCGAGAGGGAGGTGAAGAGGGTGCTCTGGACGAGGAAAGAGAGATGGAGAGATAAAGAGAGAGAGAGAGATAAAGAGAAAGAGAGACACACAATTAGTGGGGCATGAAAGCAATACGAGACAAGATTTATTCATGTAGTGCATTTTATGCACAGACAAATTTAACATGCTTCACATCAAAAAAAAAGCAAAAGCAACATTCAAAAGAGAGCTTCAAAGTGAAACACAAGAAAAAAAAAAACACATGACCAGAGGGAGAGCGAGAGAGTGAGAGGAGGGGCAGAGAGAGAAAGAAAGAGGGGAATGATGAGCATTAGGAGAAGCATCCCTGGCATTCGCTCCCATCCCAAACAGCAACTCATCTCAGAGACTGTCCACAGCTGTTAGAGCATTCAGAGGAATCTAATGGTTTGAAGCTCAGGGGTTAGCTATTCATGAAGCCAATATTAAATTGCTGATAGTGTTTACTGAGAATAAAAAATGATCTAAAGAGGGTTCTGCAAAGCATGCTCCATCAAAAGATTCTGCACACTAAACTGCTCCCACTACAGGTTCCTGCAGAACTCCCTCTTTTCGGTCAAAAGAGCATACTCTGCTGACTCGGAACTGTGCTGTGGACTAGATAACAAAAGTGTGCACGTGTGTGCATTAGCGCATACGTGTGTGTGTGTCACATAAATTAAGCAGCTATATTCTAACCCAGTCTATTTAAAGTAATTCTATTAAGAAAACTGTTGTTCTGTCTAACTCTGTTAGACATTACTGAAGATAAAAACCAAAAATTGTGTGTGTGTGAGTGTGTGTGCGAGTGTGTGTGCGAGTGTGTGAGTGAGTGTGTGAGTGTGTGTGTTGGACTGAAGTGCGGTGGTGGTGGTTAGTAGTCAGTACCAGTTCAGAGCTGAGCTCCTGCTTGAGTCTCTGCTTGTCTCGGGGGGGCACGCTGGAGTCCTTCAGACAGCGCACAGCCTGAGAGATCAGCACACACACACAGTTCTCCATGGTGAACATCAGCAGAGACCTGAGGAGGAGAGGGAGAGAGAGGGAGAGGGAGGGAGGGAGGGAGGGAGAGATAGGGAGAGGGAGGGAGGGAGAGACAGAGGGAGGGAGAGAGTGAGAGAGAGACAGAGAGAGAGAGAGAGAGAGAGAGAGTGAGAGAGAGGGAGGGAGAGAGAGGGAGGGAGAGAGGAAGGGAAGGAGGAAGGGAGAGAAAGACAGTAAAAAGAGACAGTGACAGAGAGATACAGAGAGGGAAAAAGTGAGAGTGAGAGACACACAAACGCACATAAATAACATAGTTAGTGGAGTGATGCGTTTCCTGTGACATTTCCCCCAGTCACGTTATCTTATGTTGGGCCCACTCTCCCCCGTGACTTACTTGAGTGCTTGTGTGTCCTCTGAGGAAACGACGGATGCTGGTTCCTTCTTCTTCTCCACCTACGCACACATTCGCAAATTAGTGAGGGGGGATATACCATCTGTTCTGTGTCAGCTTCATCAACATACTACCACACTCAATGTATGTGTATGTGTGTGTGTGTGTGTGTACATCTACGCACTAAAGTGATGACTGAATTGTTACACATTGATGAATGAGTGAGAGTAAGAGAGAGAGAGAGTGAGAAAGAGAGAATATTATAATAAAGT
>CM059273.1:15293979-15351479 GCA_030347295.1 Setipinna tenuifilis
CACACACAGGGCGCTGTCTCTGCGGTCGGTCCAGAGGGCGTGCAGGAAGGCCAGGGCGGAGCGCTGCAGGAGGGGGGGGCACCAGTACTGACCCTGCTGCCTGCAGTCCAGCAGCTCCAGCACCACCGCCAGACAGCTCCACTTCCCCAGGGAGAACTCCTACACACACACACACACACGCACACACACACACACACACACACACACACACACACGCAGTCAGGCTGAAATTCACACTTACATATTCATTTATTCATAATCCTCTCATAAATAAACTAGTTGCTGGGGAAAGCCATCGCTCACTCACACACACACTCACGTACATTAATTAGACACTAGCCTACTCAAACATACACATATTTATCAACATTATTATGCTCACTCACGCACACAAACACATTAACACTCCTCAAACGCATGTCAAACAGACACTCATGCAATTATACAAATAAAGGACTTGTTGCTGATGTGCAAAGGCATTTGCGGTGTCAAACGATTATGTACCGGTAGTTAGTTTCCTAATGGTTCCACAAATCATGTTTTCACAGATGAACATAGCCTTTAGGTGACATTCGAATACACGAAGCTGCAGTGTAACTGGGGGGGCGCTCCAAGTGTCAGTTTACTGACTGACCCAGATAACTCAAAGTAATTGGGTTAAACCTCCTAGTAGAAGAGCCCTATGGCTGTGATTTACTAGGGAAATAAAGCCACAAGACCCCTCTATTAGGAGGTTTACCATTTGCTCAGCCTTAACATACCCAGTTAAGTGACTAAAACTGCTTTCTGAAATACCCCCTGATATTTGCCATGGTATGCTGCTATTGTGTGTGTGTCAGTAGGTATCGAAAATTTTATTTGCCATCAATCAGATAACTAACGTAGTGAGGAATTTAATGTATTACAACTTTCCATATGGAATGCAAAAGAAGCAGTTTCTTACATAAGTCAGAGCATTTCTGTACCATTCTGATGTGGGTAAACTGATTCAGTATGTCTAACTGTGAGCTGTAAGAGGCCACAGTATTAAAAACCATACCTGTGCTATTTGAACATACCTCCAGAACACGGTATTTTGAAAACACTGCTCAAGCCTAGGATGTAGTGAGTATAACAGCCCCCCCCGCCCGCCATGACAGGCTCCTGACCTTCGACCCCTCACTGCCGTCCTTGACCTCCAGGTTGAGGAAGAGCTCGATGAGGCCGGGCTGCGTCTCCACGGCGACGGTGAGGAACTCGAGGATCATGACCTTGATGCGCATGTCCTCCGTGTGGCTCTGGAGGCGCGTGAGGAAGGCGTCCCTGATGGCCGCCGCGTCGCTGCCCAGACACGCGTACACCGACATGGGGGCCACCTGTCACCACGGGGCGGGGGGGGGGGGGGGGGAGACGGGGTTGGATTAGCATGCACAAATAAATACAATAATAAAGCACATTGAGCTACATCCTTTGTAGGAAATGTGCTATACAAATTCAGATGATTATTATTATTATTTCATAACAATTTTTGAAGAACCACAAGGAAATAAACAATAACGGGGGAAATTTAACACAAAACAGAGAAAGAATTAACATCACAAGAGGAACAAAAAGGCGTATGCATGACGGTATCCAAATGTTAACATGAGTGTGTGTTCCAAGGTGTGCATGGAGGATGTTCGGGTGTGAAAACAGCATGTGCATATTCATGGTAGTGCATCTCCTTGCCAAGACAGGAGATTTAGAGAAGAGTGTGTGTGTGTGTGTGTGTGTGTGTGTGTGTGTGTTACCGAAGCGAGTCTCTTGAGGAGCTGGATGGCGAGGCGAGGTAGAGCCGGGTCGTGTTTGTGGTAAATATACTTGGCCAGCACCGCTATTAGATTATTCCCATGGCCACCTGAGACACACACACACACACACACACACACACACATATCAGTAACAAGTGGAACAGTATAGCAGTGTGAATATGCATATGCGTGTATGTGTGTGTGTGTGTGTATACATGTACAGTATGTATGCGTATGTGTGGGTGGGTGTGTGTGTGTGTGTACCGTGCTGTGTGAGGGCCTGCTCCAGACGTGACATGGTGTCTGAGGCAGGTTTGTGTATGTGTGTGTGTGTGTGTGTGTGTGTGTGTGTGTTTGTACCGTGCTGTGTGAGGGCCTGCTCCAGAGGTGACATGATGTCTGGGGCAGGTTTGTGTGTGTGTGTGTGTGTGTGTGTGTGTGTGTGTGTGTGTGTGTGTGTGTGTACCGTGCTGTGTGAGGGCCTGCTCCAGAGGTGACATGGTGTCTGAGGCAGGTTTGAGGCGTAGCACGTTATTGGTAACGGAGAAGGCCAGCTTCACTGTCTGTATGAGCACCTGCCCTGGACCCTCACTGCCCCCACTGCAACATACAACCAACACACAACCACACGCATTACAGATTATAGCGGAAGAGATTCTTTTTATCAGCATATGACCCATTATCAGACACTTTCCAGCTGTTCCACTTCATCCTTCATCACAGTGAAAATAGACCAATTCAGCTCTCATAAACGTTTGGTTTAAATGAACTGATAACATTTACTTTTTTAAACTGATTTCAGACCGAAATGTCTCTCACCACCTGGACAATAATAGACTTACATATACTATATATATATATATATATATATATATATATATATATATATATACACACATACACATATATATATAGAGAGAGAGGAACTATGAGAGAAGTAGTAGAAACAAGCTTATCAAGCAGCTGTGTCAAACAATACCACAGGGGGAGATTTTAGCAAACACACACACACACCTGCTGGGTTGAGCCGAAAGCACCACGTCTATAGTGTCCACTCCGACTGCCATGATGTTGATGACTGCTTGACCTGCTTCTGTGTTTGCCAGACTGTAGATGCAGAGGGCCTGCAGAGTGGGTGCACTGCACACACACACACACACACACACACACACACAAACAAACACACACACACACACAAACAAACACACACACACACACACACACACACACACACACACACACACACAAGAGGGAGACTCAGTATCCGTGAAACTTCCACGTGCAGGGTTATGCTGAATCAAATAAAGGGTGAATGTATCTCACACAGAGCAGAAACAAAGTCTATGACACAAATTCTGTGCCTTACACAATTTTTTTTTTTAAATCATGACATTTCAGGCATGCGCTCTTTGTCAGACAGTGACGTTTGACATCTGGTGAAGGGCGCATTCCCAACAACGACATGATTAAAACCTTTGTGTGGGACCACACTGGTGTCGCAGACTTTGTTTCTGTTCTTTGACTTTGCTTTTTGGTCCAGCGCCCAGAGCACTTGAGGCTGTCATGACATAACTGCAGACTGAATGGCCTTTGTGAGTCTGTGTACCTGTCCTGGGCCTCTCCCTCCGGACTCAGGTTGAGAATGGCATGGACCAGCTCCAGAATAAGACATCCTACCACAAGAACACCATAGATTAACATGTGAATTACAAAAACATTTTTTTTTAATCCTCCATAAACATGATTAACATAGCTGAGTTGAGTATATATGTACATTGTGTCAAATGAGCCAAGTTGTAAGCAACTGGACAGTTCTGAACTAAAGAAACCTTTTGGATGAAAGGTGAAATGTCTTCAAGCTACTAAAAAAAGTCCATGACCCGGATGATTGAGAATCTTCACAGACATATGTATATTATGGTTTAGACTTCCTGCCTATATGCATAGGTGTTCTACAGACAGGTGGGTAAGGGCGCTCACCGATTCTCTCTCGGACTCCGTAGGTGTTGTAGCGCCACTTGTGGTAGGTGGGCAGCATCTCCTTTAGCACCAGCAACACACACGGGATCAGGCCTCGACTCTGGGTACTGCCCAGCTGACCCTAAAAAACAAGAACACACACCAATACAAACACACAGGCAGGCAAACACACACACACACACACACATACATACATACACAAAGTTGGTTTAAAATCATTTCGCTGCCCTCAATTCTGATCACTGATGAAGCCATTAAAAATGTAAATGTGTATTTAACCTGCTGTTTGTCTTACCTTGACGAGTGTGGTGACGAGTTTCAGGAAGGCAATGGTCACAGCATACTCTCCACGAGGCTGCTCGATTAGCACCAATAAGTTGCCATAGTTACCAGCGCGCATTCCATCCGCACTGTGACATGGGCCAGACAATAATGTCATCATTATTAATGTGTTAAAGAACATTACCATGTTACCCTGACCAACAGGGGTGTATTCCAGAGACTTACCGGGGCATATTAACTCTAAGCAACTGGTAAACCTCATAGTAGAGCACTGTGGCTTTGTTTTGGTAGAAGGATGGAGGTATAGGACTCTTTTAGCAGATTTAGAAGTCACCCTGACTTAACTTATCTGGGTTAGACACTAAACCACCAACTTGGAATACCCCCCCCGGTGTCCTGTATGTAAATCATGTGGTAGAAAGCAATGTGTGTGTGTGTGTGTGTGTGTGTGTGGAATTACCTGATGCACTGGGCCATGTTTGTGAGAGGAGAGGACGTGAATGGGAGGAAGCCAGTGTGGTGGAGACTGGACCAAACCTACACACATACACACAAGATGGAAGACATTTGTTCATGAGTAGTTCTGCCTCATCACTTATCACCACACGCTCATTCTCCATGATTAACCACACCCACCTTCCCAGGCTGCCTTGCAGCGAGCACCGTGAGGCAGTTGACACATGACGTGACGACGTCAACAGGTGGATTTATAACGGATGTCAGCCTAAAACACAAAGCCAGGGGGACACCTTTTTAACACAGAAGCTTTAGTCATTTTATTGTAGACATATAATGTAGATAGCGTGTGTGTGTGTGTGGTGTGTGTGTGTGAAATGCTGGTGAAATAAAAAAAGTAGCTGGTGGATTTCAGACAGAAAAATAACACTTTACTGTTGAGTGGCTGGTGAATTTTACCATTTATTTGTCTGGCGGCTGGTAAAGGTTGACATTTTGTAAAGTTAATTTCCACCCATGGTGTTTGTATGTGTGACTATGAGTGTGTGTGTGTGTCCGTTACCTCTGCAGCAGCATGTAGATGCGCGAGGTGAGGGGGAGGAGGCAGTCGGACACACTCCAGTCTGTGCTGATCACCTGGTGGACCAGGTCCAGGATGGGCTTGACCCGCTCACAGTGCACCAACACATCTACCGCACGCCAGGGGAGAGGAGGAGAGGAGAGGAGAGGAGGAGGAGAGGAGGAGAGGAGAGGGGAGGGACAGACACAGACAAATGGAGAGAGAGTGAGTAAGTGGGTGAGATAGTGAAAAGTGAGAAGGGTGAAATAAGTGTCTGTAATTGGAGAGGTCACAATGGAGTACTACACGAAAGACTACACCTGTGTGTGTGTGTGTGTGTGTGTGTGTGTGTGTGTGCGTGCGCGCGTGTGTGTGTGTGTACGTGTGTGTGTGTGTGTGCATGTGTGCGTGCGTGTGGGCGTGTGTCCATGTGTGTGTGTGGGCGTGTGTACCTGCGGTAGAGACCACATGCAGGAGCATCTCTATTTCACAGGTGAAGAGGCTCCAGCAGGAGTAGTTGTACTCCCAGCGCACCACGAAGCCCTCGGGACTCACTGACACCTGGCCCAGCACACCCAGCGGCATACGCAGGTTAGTCTGCCCCGACCCTACAGGGGGAGAGATGGAGGCAGGGAGGGAGAGGGGGAGGAAAGAAGAGAGAGAGAGGGAGGTAGAGAGAGAAAGTGAAAGAAAGAAAAGGAGAGAGAAGGAGAGAGAGAGGGGGGGGGAGAGGGGTGGAGGGGGGAAAGAGAGAGAAAGGGGGGGAAAGAGAAAAAGAAGGGAGAGAGAGAGAAAGACAAGGGAAGGGAGGGAGAGAGAGGAAGGCAGGGTGAGACAGGGTGAAGGCAAAGAATGAGTGAGTTAAGAATGCATGTGGTGGTTCTTATCAGCAACACATCAACATGCAATCTCTCTCTCTCACGGTCACTGCATGTTGTATGAAATATACTATACAACTATGAACTTGACTCTACACAAACCTAATGGGTAGACAAGCTTTGGCACTTTTCTTCTCCAGATGGTTTCGTCATCACTGGAGTCCACATCATTGGGCTTGTGCTTGTAAACTTCTGTGTAGATGGACATCTTGTCCAAGAACATGTACACCTGCAACACAGGGCAGGAAACTGTAAAGCTGCAAATAATAGCCCAGGTGTCTGTTTGCCCAAATGACTCAACAGCGTTTATTCGGGACAGGCGTCTATATGAGACAGGCGTTTAATATTCATTAAAAACTTAAAAGCTGGTTATTAAAAATGCACTAGGCCTATTAGGGTGTCAAATTAAGCTTTATCGTTCACGACAACCTTGTGCACACATACGCATCACAGGCCTACCCATAAACCAAACTGACAGAACAGATAAAGAAGGCCTATTGCTGTTCTGCAAAACAAAAAGGTTACATTTCAAATCAAAAATACTTTTTTTTCAAATTGATGACATAATGGACTTGAAACTCAAGGAGGAAAAACTGCACATTTAAAGTTTGTGAACTTTATTGTTTTGTAGCATTATTAAAACAAAACAGACTACAAGCCTGGCGATTTTTTTTCATGTGCCTCATCAGAATTAATCAGTGGGGTGCTTTGAATGACGCTGTCAATAATGGCTCCCAAGATTCAGGCAGCCGAAACTTTTTTCATTGTCATTTATCAATTCATCATGTGTACTTTTATGAGTGTCTTTTACACAAAAGTTTTCTGTGCATGAAAAAAAAAAAAAAAAAAGGGTTTTCAGTAACTGCCAGGGTGGGGGAATTGGAATAAGCTAAATTCGACGCCAAGGAGAAAATCAGACCATGCCTTCATTTAAGACCGTTGTTTATTGGCCACATGTGTTGCTGGCCCGGGCTTCCTTATGGTAGGTCAAAAATAGTAAAGCACAGCATGAGTATTTTTGCTGGATATATGAATATAATAGTATGATATATGAAGTTTTTGGGTTGTGAGTGTGTGGAAATGTAGATACCCATGTGAAACCCATGTTATTTGCAGCTTGCCTGTCTGACAGTTATGCAGACTCTAAGGAGTCTTCTGTTTGGCTGTAGGTTTGTCTGACAGTAGAGCAGACTCTAAGGAGTGTATGTGGTATGTGGGGGGGGGAGATGTTACCTTTTTGGCTGTAGGTTTGTCTGACAGTAAAGCAGACTCTAAGTAGTGTATGGGGGGGGGGTTACCTTTTTGGCTGTAGGTTTGTCTGACAGTAGAGCGGTCAGCAGCTGTAGCAGAGGACGAGGCTTGTAGGGGAACACGCCCACTGCACTGTCCAGGATCATTCCCAGGCCCATGTTAGGCTTCTGCAAGAGAAAAGTAGAAGGGCGTCAGCTAAGCTTTCACAGCCTGAGGCTTCCCCACAGACTGTCATAACTGTGTCATAAATACTGTAACAGCATCGCTATGAATGGGGAGACATATAAATACACTGTATGCATGTGTTAAAAAGTAGCTAAGTCCTCTGATTTATTTTTGCAGAAAAACAAATGCAAACACATACACAGGGGACATATAAACACACACACACACAAAAACAGGCCAGTGCATCAGGTAAGTCCACAGACACAGATACAAGCACAGACTCTCACACACACACACACACACACACACACTTACCGATTCCCAGAAGAGCTCAGCCAGACTAGGAGCAGCCAGCACCTCACACACTGCATTCACAAGGTGCTGCATGGGGATATGCAAGGAGCACATGAGAAAGGACAGGAGACAGAACTCAGGGGGTCATTTATTTAGTTATTTGTGATTGTGATTTTGTGCGATCTTTGCTACTGCCACTGAAGAGCGGCAACACCTTACCTGCTGGCTACCCAGGGTGTCTTCTTCAAACGATGTGATGACAAAGGACAGGAGGCCGTAGATGCACATTCGAGCAGTGCTGGCTGTACACTACACGTACATATAAACACACACACACGTACAAACAAACACAGGCACGCACACACAAGTACAAACACACGGAGGATTGAAGTAATTAGTAACATTACTTCTCGCAGCTTGTCAATTAAGAATTTTGGACTTTGTTTACGGGGGTATGATCTTACAGCTACATTGTCTTGGTCAATACAGTCTGGAACCACAATGTGGTGTTTATGTGAGAGTCCTTGCATTTGCATGGTAACAAGTCTCGGCATGCGTGTATTGCCTTTGTGTGTGTGTGTGTGTGTATGTGTGTGTATGTGTGTGTATGTGTGTGTGTGTGTGTGTGTGTGTGTGTGTGTGTGTGTATGTGTGTCCCACTCACGTTGTTCCCTGTGGCGCTGAGGGCCTGCAGCATGCTGGTGAGGTAGCTGAAGACGTTGAGCTGTAGCGTGATGAGTCCGAGGCGTGTGACGGCGGCGGTGCCCTCCTCGGGCGAGAGTGTGTGTCGCAGCAGCACCCAGCCTAGCAGCACGGGGCCGTGGTGAGGGATCTCCCCGAACGTCAACAGCATTTGGTCCATCTCCTAATACAGACACAAGTGCAGGCAGGCAGGCACGCACACAAGTGCACACACACACACAAACGGACGGACACACCTGTTTAAGTCCAAATAATTGCAGAACCAAAATAACTTCATAATCGGTGCTTTCCTGGTGGCAATGTTATGCATTTTAAAAGGTTTTACATAATTTAAGGACCATGCAATATAGACTGTGTTGCCAACAGTGGTTTGAGCATGATCAACAAAAGATTCCTGAAAACAGCCAGTACCATGGCTGGGCATAAGATTTTAAACTTGATGGCCTAGAAGGTGACTGATTTACTCAGAGGTAACCGGTCTGGTGTTAATGTCATTTTACTGTGACTGGTTAACAGATAAGATAGACAGATGGGCTGTCAGACCTTGCAGATCTCAGGAGTGTTGTGGAACTGATGCTGGTCTGTGCGGTCCTCCAGAGCACACTTATGGAGGAAGTCAATATCCATTCCTTCAACCAGGATCAGAGCACTAAAATACCTACAAACACACACACGCACACACACCAGACAAACATTTATTTACATCTATATGCATGACTGCAAAGCCCTCTGGCTTGTGCACACAGAAATGCTGATTATAAATTCATATGACAAAATCAATATTTGCCTCATAAACAAATTAAAAGTACGGTAAAAGTAAAAGGTAAGGATAACCACTCACAAAATGAAAGGGCCTGTGTGAACCTGAGTGTACACAAATATGACGGCACAAATTCATCTTAGCACATGTAAGTGGTATTACAAAATGTAGTGTGGGTGTGGTGTGTGTGTCTGTGTCGTGTAGAGGCGTCAATCCCGGGTTCAGAAAGTAAAAACCCTTCCACAAATTTGATCCAACCAGCTCTGAATCAGCTGATCATAATGAGCACTCAAGACAGGTAGATCAGCTACTCAGTCAAGTCACCTGTGTTAGAATGAAAACGTGGCAGGGTTTTTACTTTCTGAACCCGGGATTGACACCTCTGGTGTCGTGTGAGTGTATAAAGAGTGTGTGTGTGTGTGTGTATGTATGAGTGCACCAACCCGATGCGGTCCACCAGCGGGTCCATGCTCTTGTCCACCAAGTGGCGGTTGGTCTGGCGGCGGCCGAAGCCCAGCTCTTTGAAGAGGCGCGCAAAGCCGAGCAGCTCGGTGCAGGGCATCTCGAAGTAGGCGTAGTACAGGAACATGACCTCCAGCAGGAGGGTCTGCTCCCGCAAACACTGCCTGAACCAGCGGCACACCTGGCCATCCGTCTGAGACAGGGGGGTTGGGATGGGGATGGGGGTGAGGGTGGGGGCAGACAGGGAGACACTCGGATCTTAACATCAGTGCTCTTTGCTACCATCCAACTATTGTGAACGCAGCAGGGTTGGGGAAATTAGAAGTTTGTTCAATAGGAATTGGAGTTAGAAGGCAAGGTAGGTGTGAAGACCAGCAGCTAGACCATTTGATGGTTTTATTTGATCTAAACCAAACGTATGCATGTTGCACTTAGACACCTTGCAGCTGCAGAGATTATTGAGGTTTTTTTTGCTAGACCATATAATGTATTTATAATTGTTCGCATGTTAACACAATCACAACAAATAACAAAGTAGGCTTCTTTAATAGCACAGCTTTCGAAGAGCAAGACTGGATGTATGAGGGAAATTATTTGCATACAAGATTGTGGCACAAGAGAGAGAAAAAAAGAGGAGAGAAAAAGAGTAGAGAGAGAGAGAAAAAAAGGGAAAGAGAGAGAGAGGCAAGAGAGATGTCTTGGGTCTTCTCACCATCATGTTTCCATGCGTCTCCCATGTTGGTGCCTCAGCTTTGATTAGGTCCTCAAACTGCTGCCGGTATTTGGACACCAGGTCTTTCTCCAGCTTGCCAACGCAGGCAGCATACTCAGTCTATAAGACACACACACACACACACACACACACACACACACACACACACACACACACACACACACACACACACACACACACACACACACACACACACACACACACACACACACACACACACACACACACACACACACACACACACACACACACACACACTAGCATAATGTGCTTCGCATGACACTTCACTTGCCCAACAAATTTGCAAAACCATCCTGCATTCCTGATGAAATCAGTACATACTGATATTGTAGAACAATCATGGCATTGAGCAGGTTGTACTTCACAGAGAGAGACAGTAAGTGAGTGAGTGAGAGAGAGAGAAAGAGAAAGAGAGACAGAGAAAAAGAGACTGAGAGCAAAATAGGGAGAGTACAAGACAGAAAGACACAGACAGATAGAAACAGAAGCGAAGACAGACAGATAGAAACAGAAACAGAGACAGACAGATAGAAACAGAAACAAAGACAGACAGATAGAAACAGAAACGAAGACAGACAGATAGAAACAGAAACAGAGACAGACAGACAAGGCTGTGTACCATGTAGGGATGCCTCTCATCCTGGAAGTATGTGAGCAAGAGGAGCACACAACGTAGTAGACACACCCTCTCCTCATAGTAATAGTCTGCAATCTGCACACAGGCAAACACACACACATGTTAAGAGTAACTCAATGAAGTATACATACTAATCAATTCAAATGAGTTTTTAATGAACACGTTGAATTAAACTAAGATGGCCGTCAATATATTTTACAACATGTTTGACATTCCATAACAATGCTTACTTTTAAAAGTAAAGCCTGGCTCTGTCTCTCATCCTGCAACACCGTCTGTAAACACACACACACACACACACACACACGGAGAGATAAAGGTTAAATCACACCAATCTTTTTTCTGTGGGAACATTTGCTTCAATCCTGAATGCAGATTTTAAATTATGATCACATCCTTAGGAACACACTAGCACATATTCATTCTCATTTAAAAAAAAATCTTCTAAATTTAAACAAGACCCTTTTTTTTACCTTCAGTGTGTCGCGTGTTCCTCTGTAGTCCTCCTGAAGATAAGACTGCAAGATCTGCACACTCTGCTGTTCATCCAGAGCCTGCCAGTGTACACACAATAAACCATGACATTAGCTATATTAGTCAACTAATACATACAGTGTAGACATGCAAAGTACTATTAACGGATAGGGAGGTAAATACGAGACAGATAAGGTGATATAGAAAATATGACCACATACGCAAAGCAGCGGAGACATTCAGGTACTGCTGCATATAAAAAGCATTAAAAAAATAACATGGAAACAAAAAATGCCTCACCAATAGTTTGCTAATTCTAAGGCCAAACTCCTTCATAGGTGCCGCCACATCCTTGTCAGCTTTCAGTTTGCCAGCAGATGCCGTGCTGCCAAAAGAAAAAAAAAGTGAATGCTTCCATAAGAACAAACGTGGGTGTGCAATTTTGTTGAATATAGTGGGCACATATATGTGCATGAGGATGAGACCTTGTTTATTTGTGTGCATTGTTGGTTGAAAGGGTGACCTGTGGGCACACATTTTGGGTAAGTGTGTGCGTGTGTATGTAGGTATACGTGTATTACCTGGGTGGTTTGTAATAGCTCAGTCCCTGAAGCAGTCTTTCCCAGTGTCTGTCCAACTCCGCTTCGATCTGAGCCTAAACAAAAGTCACACAACTCAAACACTTATATCGCTGACCAGCCAAGTACATCATATCAACACCAGCCTACTGTACGTGTAGATAACAAGTCATTACCATTACTACATGGCTGCTCATTGGTTAATGACTTCCACATACATGTGCTGGTCATATAATTAGAATATGATGAAAAAGTTTATTTATTTCAGTAATTCCATTCAAAAGTTAAACTTGTATAATGTATACATCATTTCACATATACTGACATATTTCAGGTGTTTTTTTTAACATTAATGATTATAACTGCCAACTAATGAAAACCCCAAATTGAGTACCTCAGAAAATTTGAATATTGTAGAAAGGTTCAATATTGAACACACCTGGTGCCACACTCTAATCAGCCAATTAACTCAAAACACATGCAAAGGCCTTGAAATGGTCTCTCAGTCTAGTTTTGTAGGGTACACAATCATGGGCAAGACTGCTGACTTGACAGTTGTCCAAAAGATGACCATTGACACCTTGCACAAGGAGGGCAAGACACACAAGTCAAACTATACAAGTCTCACTTTTTGAATGGAATTACTGATATAAATCAACTTTTTCATTATATTTTAATTACATGACCAGCATCTGTATAACAACTTAAAATTATAAGCATCAGTAATACCTATACAATAGTTCAGTATCTGGTCCCTCTGATAAATGACAGTTATACCCACTGTCATAACACTTTGCTAAACAAACATTTATACACACAACACATATGATCAGTATAACACACGGAAGCAGTGAGACAATGAGCATCATACAGAGAGCAGAAATAGTTTCCAAATATTTTTAAAGAGAATATTAAGTCATTTTCAACTGTGTCATCTTTTAAGTCAGTCATGGGGGGAAACAACATTTTCAGCATAGCACATTAACCCACTACAAGTACAAAGTTGTAACATGGAAAATAGGATACACCCTGACGTATCGCTAACCAAGATAGTGTTACAGTATATTTATAGCTGTCGGTTATTTATAGGTCAGAATAACATAATGGATTGATTCCTTACGGGTTCTCTCAGTGCGGATCTTCCCAGCAGAATGGTCCATAATTGCCGGCTACTCCTGAAACACAACCAAACGTTTTGTAAAGTCCCATTATAACCAACAGGTATATAAACAGAATGAATATCCTCTGGCATAAACCTATAAGAATGGCACAAGCGCCTAGCTACTGATGTACATCAAGTTAACCGCCATTCATTGTTTCCACTGGGCTGTCTGGTAACTTTCTTTATAAGCTAGCTACGTGAGGTTGCATGACAAAGGACGGAGAGCTACATTTCGGATAATTGTTGTAAATATAATTGGTCTCGCTACATTACTATGTGCCAGATGTTTGAGAGTGGCACACTTGGCCGGTGAACTATGTTATTTGAAAACTTGCGGGAGCTAGCCAATTAGCAATGCTATTCAAATGTGGTCAGCAACACGTTCCCTCCAACACTGGGAATCTAAATGATGTTTTCAATTAATTACATGTCATTCTTGAATTGTACCAACATCTCCAGAAAGTTAAACGTCTGGGTGTAAATAATACCCAAACTCCCACTACGAAAACTAGATAGGAAGTCTGACAAAACAATCTTTAGTTCTCAAAGATTTACCTGACACATATTTCGGAGTCCGCCATCTTTCATCCTCGCATGTGACCAATCAGCAAAGCGAGCATCAGTGTCACGTGACCTTTCCAAATTTAAAATAATTATTGTAGACTGTTGCAGCATCTGTTAAGTGAATTAATGTCACGCAAAGTATCGTGTATGTTTTTTGTTTCCTATAAAATATACTTATTATATTTTACTTTAACTATTGACATTATGCCTGTGCAATACCACGTGATACAGCTGTCAAATATGGCTACCTCCGTGCGGATGTGAGTCTGCCAGCCAATGTAGACACATATTTGGTTAGCTTGAATTGCAAGACGATGGCTGGACGACAATAACCTAATCAATTCATTCGCGCATTTGGTGAGTACACCATTTTCTGCAAATCCTCTCATAACGATCACTGTTTTTTCTGCTTGCTGAGCTTGCACAGACCAGTGATATCCAGTCAGCCAGCTGCTCCCTTTGGCACCAGCGGTAAATGACACTCCATTATATGGTGATAATGGAATAACGTTACAGGTCCGACGATGGGATAATATTACCGTACATGTCATCTCTAATCAAATGCGCCTTTTCTTGAGTGTAGTTTTAGACATTGATTTCCCCTGTATTAGTATTTCTGTCCTTGTTCTTCTGTGGCCTCAGTTCAATGAATGAAAGCATCAGAGCTCGGTGTTATGAATAAGCTATTGCTAGCTAGGTATTGTTTATGCTATGCATCGATATAGATGCATCGGCTGATTCCTCTTTACAATCCTGGTAAGTTTTTGAAAGGACACTAGCGTTTGAATACAGCCGCATAAATGTGTTTTTCATTTGTGGTCCACTTTCAATATTGCCATAATTCATTTTGAAATGCTGCGACGTATCATGAAGACATGGACACAGTGGTAAATGGCCTTGCACTTCCTTTCTAGGCTATATTGTGTTGAAGACGGAGTAGTTCCCCATTTATATCAAATGCTTGAACAAGTCAAAACACACAAAAGTAGCCAGTATCTTTTAAAGCCACATTTGGCACTCTTCCCATTTCGTGCAGACACCCTGGGTGTTGGCCCTCAACTGGGTCAGAGTTCAGTCTGTCTAGAGGTCAGGTAGCCATCTCAGGCGCCTGGTAGATTTCGCAAGTATGTGCTTGATTACCCAATTGTCCTCTTGCCTTTATCGGCTTGGTGTCAACACTGGGAGTGAGGACTGTAGTATAAAGTGTATTCTTTTAAAATATATGTTTTTATGCCTCACAATTCTCTTTGTACATGATACTTGTGATTGAAAATGATCTCTTTCAGTACTCTGCTGTTTACTATTGAGATGTTTTCTCTTTTGTTCCACAGACTTGGAGGTTTTGAAGGGTCATGGCGTGTCCTTATGTGAGAATCTGACATCTGCGCTACCCTTTCTCTCTGCGTTGATGTTTCACACCTGCTCATTTCTCTCCATAGCCCTCTAGCTTTCTCCCCCTCTTTGCTTTTCCTCCCTTTTTCCATCCCACTCTCTCCTGCCTCCTGAGCCATGCAGACCAACCCGGTGTTGGTGGAGTCGGCCGTGGTGTTTGCGGTGGTGCTGTTCGTGCACGCGGCCGTGTGGACCCCGCTGTCGTGGTGCTGCGTGGCCCTGGCCATCCAGGCCTTCTACGTGCAGCACAAGTGGGACCGGCTGCTGCGGAGCGGGGCGGCCGTCTTCCAGTTCCGTCCGGGGGCCAGCAGCGGCGTCCTGCCGGCCAGCATGGTCATGCCCCTGCTGGGCCTCGCGCTGCGCAGCCGCTGCATCATGGCGGGCAACGTGAACATGGAGCGCTTTGGCCTGGTGGTGTCTGTGACCGGGATGATGCTGGCGCTGTTTGTGTCACTGATCGCACTGGGCGTGACTCGTCCCGTGCCCACCAACACTTGCGTGATCGCCGGGATAGCGGGCAGCGCCATCCTGTACTGCACCAAGCACACGCTGACCGTGTCGGAGGTGATCGAGGTC
Organism: Setipinna tenuifilis; assembly: GCA_030347295.1. Classification (NCBI taxonomy): domain Eukaryota; kingdom Metazoa; phylum Chordata; class Actinopteri; order Clupeiformes; family Engraulidae; genus Setipinna; species Setipinna tenuifilis. The sequence goes on from CM059273.1 coordinate 15,309,675, forward strand.
CTGGAGGTGCTGCTGATCTTCGTGTACCTGAGCCTGATCCTGCTCTACCTTCTCCCGCGCTGCTTCACGCCGGGGGAAGCCATGCTGGTCATCGCCGCCATCAGCTTCATCATCAACCAGCTCATCAAGCGCTCGCTGAGCTCGGCCGGGGAGACGCGGGCCGAGCCGCTGCACTACTACCTGCCCGTGGTAGTCATCGGCTGCCTGCTGCTGGGCGTCATCTTCGCGCTGCTCTTCCTGTTTCTGGAGGCGGGCTCGTGGGCCGGCTCGCTGTTCTTCCACGTGCTGGTGGCCGTGCTGGGCCTGGGCCTGCTGCTGCCCTGGCTGTCCCTGCTGACCAACACGCACCCCATCGCCTGGATCATCTACTTCCTGACGGTGGAGAACCGGCGGCTGTGGCTGCTGGGCTACTGGGCGCTGCTGGCCCTGGCGGCTGTTGCCCTGGTGATGCAGCAGAACCAGCGTCAGCGTCGCTCCTCGGGCAGCAAGAAGGAGCAGGCGTCCACGGCCATGCGCAAGGCCTTCCACGTGGTGACGGTCATGACCTACGTGCCGGGGCTGGTGCTGGACAAGCCTCTGCTGCACCTGGCCTCGGCCGGCTGCCTGGGTGTCTTCCTCTTCCTGGAGTTTGTGCGCTTCTTCCGGATCCTTCCTCTTGGGCCGCACCTGCGACGGCTGCTCCCCCACTTCCTGGACGAGCGGGACAGCGGGCCCCTGGTGCTCACGCACATCTACCTGCTGGTGGGGGTGTCCCTGCCCCTGTGGCTCACCCCGGGGCCCTGCGTGCCCACGGGCGGGCTGCCCGGGGCTGGGGGCCTGCTGCCCTACGCTGGGGTGCTCTCGGTGGGTGTGGGCGACGCAGTGGCCTCCGTGTTCGGGAGCTCGGTGGGGGAGATCCGCTGGCCAGGCACGAAGAAGACCATGGAGGGCACGGCCACCTCGGTCTTTGCCCAGGTCATCGCTGTGGCCATGTTCCTGCTGGCGGACGGCAGCCTGAACCTGAACACCAGCTACTCGTGGGTGGTGGGCTCCATCGCCACGGTGGCCATGCTGGAGGCCTACACGTCCCAGATAGACAACCTGCTGCTCCCACTCTACCTGCACATACTGCTGCTCTTGTGAGAGTGGAAAAACATCAAAATGTCACTTCAAGACGCACACACACACACACACACACACACACACACACAAATCCATTGTCGTACCACTGTAAAGCCATACTTCGCTCTGCCAGAGATATCTCTTCTCATCGTCACACGGACAGACACAAAGATATTGAGTCTGGATGAGCAAGGACAGTCATTAACATGTGTGCGCGCACACACACACACACACACACACACACACACACACACACACACACACAGACTGTTGGGGTGTTTCGAAGGCTGTGCTGTCAAGCGAGAGCAGACAGCTGCTGGGCAGACAAGAAGGGGGCTGACAAATCGACTCTAATGACCTTTAATTTTAATCACAGTGTCTGATGTCCGTTTTGAGCAGCTGCAGACTGTTGAGGAGCCAGATGTCACACTTGATGAACACTAATGATCTCCCAGATGATCTGAGATTTGCTAAAAGGGACTAGTGACCAGAAGGATAAAGTACAAGTCATTTAAAATAGGTTTTTCATCTTCATAGTATTATTACTATTATTTATACTCATTTTATCACTCGCATTACAAATGTAGAAACAAATCTGTACACATACTCTAGTGACCTCCCTTGTTTATTTCAAATGCTGACCCAGCTTTGAAATTTGCCTATGAAGAACACAAATCTACTACCTGCTTTTTCCTCTGCCCATACCTGTATTTTAATTTCTGCTAGATGCAAATACTGTAACCATTTCAAGATCTTTGTTCGCTACCTGCCTTCATTGTTTTCAATGTACTGGCCAACATGTTTGCCTTGTAGTCTATTTTATATCAGAGTTGTAGGCAAACCTGCTTCAGCACCTTAGTCTCCAGATAGCACCAGCAGTGGGCAGCTAGCTGGTGTGTGTGGGTGAGTTCGGCTGCGTGTAAATACGACTGTAGATAATGTGCACGTTGATTAGTCAGTAGATGGTAATAACTGTGAAGATCAGGGCACATACGCCAACCTGAGACAGGGTACCAGTCCTCAACCCGGAGTATCGTTGGTTCCATGTTTTGCTTTTTTTGTGGCGTTGATACAGTAAATGATGGATTGAATGATTGCAATGAGGCGCTGTTCACAAACCAGCACGCCTCCAATTTTCTAATTATGAATATTTGCAAAAATGGGGGAGTTCTTTGTTCTGGGCAGTTGCTTGACTTCCTGTTGGCCTCAGTGGCAAAACTAAACGATGTCCTTGTTCAGCTGCAATACCCAGAGCCCAGAACCAACCGATGTCATTTCAGAATGACCCAAGTAGAAAATGGACCGAATCAATCATGTCTGTGTGCTGTAGTATGTTTGTTTATTTGTGTGATGTCTACAACGTTAGTGTGCTGTGCATTCTTGGATATTTTGCTACTGTTTAAACATAATGTTAAAGTGATTTTGTATTATTACGATGATTATTATTATTATTATTATTATTATTATTATTATGACTACTACTACTACTTAGTAGGAGAAAAAAATTCCAGATGACTGCAGTGTGTTACAATTCTTTTGGGTAGCAAATTAATATATTACTTTTTTTTCTGAAACCAACCACCTACCCTTTCTTTCATCAACCCACAAGCCTTCCTTGTTTTTGCCTTGTGAAAAGACAGGCAGATTGTATTGAGTTCTGTGGAAATGTAAGTGTTGAGTATTCTATTTGAATGAATATAATAGCCCTATTCTGTACGTTTCTCTGTTCCCTTTCCAGCGTTTCATTTCTGATGGTTGCTGTAGCCATTGCTGCCAATCAGCCATTTCATTATTGATAAGCCTGGCATGCCAATCTGTCCCCTCTGCAGACATCTGTGTGGTATTATGGGATGTAAGTGCTCTCTCTGACCATGTAGTATATTTCTGTTCTCCAGTGGAGTACTACACAACTCTGCCTCATGCCAGGGGGAGAAGGCATGCTGAATAAAGAAAAAAATATTTTTAACACGTGGTCTTTATTTATTATCAAGCACAGCACATGATGTTCTCTTGCTTCAGCACACACACACACACACTTACGCACACAGTCATGGTGCCCTTTCAAAACACCTTACATACACCCACACACAAATTTAGCAACAAATTGATTTCTGACTTGAAATCCATAATTAGAGTAAAACACCCAAAGCTGGGCTTTCATCCAGCATGGCATGAAAGCCATAGACTATGAATTCGTTCTTTCAAGGTCAGAATCACACCCACATGCCCCTTACAGTATGTTGCTTATACTAAAGTGTGTGTGTTTGCCAAAGTTCGAATTAGTTCAGTGGTGATGAGGAACGTTCCCGCTCAATTCTGTTTCATTATGTTTCCCCCCTCTCCCTTTCCGCTGTGAAAACTGGACCTTTTTGTCCAGTAGAGGTGGTGACAATCCTCCGTCTGTGCCCCACCCCATAAGGCCATGTTCCAAGCTTGTTCTCTGACGGACACCTCTCAGACTGGCAAACCCTTCCAAATGTTACACGTCTTTGTATGTATATCACATGAACAAAAGCACACAGTCCAAAAAGCACCTTTTATTAAGACAATATACTCTAGTGAGGATGTGAGTACACAGCTTTTAAACATTTGACAGCCCGCCTGTCTCAATATATAGTTAGTTTAGTGGTTAGTTTGGTGGTAGGGTTAAGCGGGATGTTTGTGAGGTGGTTCCACTGAGGTGATGGGGTATGACAGCTAGGTATGCATAATTAGGTGAAGAGGGAGGGGAACGGGAGCTCCTCTGATGGCTGTAACCTGAGGATGGAAGAAACATCAAAACATAACACAAGTGACAGGTTTGCAGGGAATATGGTGATTTATGCTTATTCACATATTGTAATGTGGTCCTACTATAAGTGCTCTTTTTTAGCATTACTTAATGTTTTTATTCATTTAATTTCATTTAACACCTGGCATTTGCCAAATATAATATAATATATATAATGAATTAAAAGCATAAGTAAATGATGGGAATTTCGGTGGAGAAAAACCATAATAGTTGACTGTGTTGTTTCCATGGTATTATGGTGTCTTACCAGTTCTCTGGGCTCCAGCAGGTTTCGTGGGAATCCATGATGTGGAACGTGTAGACATGGCGTGAGTCAGAGGAGTTGTTCTGAGCACTCCGATGGACTACCTCCCCATGAATCAACACTAAGCCTCCTACACACACACACACACACACACACACACACACACACACACACCAGATTATAAGGATAGTCTTTTTAATGTGTGTACAATTGGACACCAGATGGATAATAATGAAGAGCTGCACAACCATGGGTAAGATGGGTACAGGGACACTATACAAGCAGGCAAGGACAACTAAACACAATAACACACACACACACATACACACACACACAAACCTTTCTTGACGGGTGCAGGAACAAACAGCTTGTCGTCATACTCCTGCTCGCGACCCACAAAGTCAGTCAGGGGAAAGCTGCCTTTAGGAGTCCGGACCATCCTGCGGCTGATGCCACCTGACACACAACTTCACAGTCAGTCACTATAAGGCCTCTTGTTAAGGACTCCCTCAAATGATCATTCTCAAATCAGCATTGCATTAGTGAGAAGACTGTCTATGAAGACAGACAGACAGACAGACAGACAGACAGACAGACCGATAGATAGATAGATAGATAGATAGATAGATAGATAGATAGATAGATAGATAGATAGATAGATAGATAGATAGATAGATAGATAGATAGATAGATAGATAAAAAGACAGACAGATAGAGGGACCTCTCAAATTACCCAGATGACTGCAGGTTATAACTCCATTAAATAACTGATTGTGCTTTTACATGTTTAATCAGCAGAGGCCCAACTAGAGGCATCTGGAGGTGTGTCTGCTGTGTATATGTGCATACTGGAATGTGATCCTGGAATGAACCACAGACAGACAGATAGACAGACAGACAGACAGACAGACAGACAGACAGACAGACAGACAGACAGACAGACAGACAGACAGATAGATAGATAGATAGATAGATAGATAGATAGATAGATAGATAGATAGATAGATAGATAGATAGATAGATAGATAGATAGATAGACAGACAGAGAGAGATGGATGTGGAGGTGTGTCTGCTGTGTACGTGTGCCTACTGGAATGTGATCCTGGAATGAACCACAGGCAGCCGTTCTCGAGGGTGGCATCCTCCAGGGCGATCCACAGGCCCATGACCCGGCCCAGAGGCTCCGTGTACAGGAACGTGGCATCCTGATGCGGTGTCACTGTGGCAACACGAACCCCAACACGTCTACGTTAATCCAGGTATAACCACACTAGATCGCCAGAAAGAAATGTATCCGCGTTGAACTTGAAATACACTGTGCACTGTGTGTGTGTGTGTGTGTGTGTGTGTGTGTGTGTGTGTGTGTGTGTGTGTGTGTGTGTGTGTGTGTGTGTGTGAAACTGTTAAGAAGCAGATACGCCACTGTTTTACCTGGTGTGTTGCATTCAACAGTTGAAAAGTATCAAAAATAAGAAATAGGTAATTTATTAAGAGAACAAAAAGGTCTCATGACAAAAAATATATTGTTTTTGGTGTGTTAATACAGCACGACATGTGGTCTTATTTCCTGTTTGTGTGTGAGTGTGTGTGTGTGTGTGTGTGTGTGTCCAAGACATTCCTCTCACTCACCCTCTCCTCCAATGCCTGGTTGCTGAAACACACACACACACACATACAGGATCACTACATGCGGTAAGACACATGCATCCAGTACATTACACCACATATTTACCCTGAATATGTACATGCTTAAGATTTACAAGTGTTACCTTGCAGATGTACTATACATGTTTAGGATTTGTGATTGTTACCTTGAAGATGTACATGCTCTGCAGGATGACAGGACTCTGTAGTCCCAACTTCTTTGCCACACCCTTGAAGAAAACACAGAAAAGGAAGTAACTTTTTACTGTTGCTTTTTATAGTGTATCTACATGTAACAACATGTAATATTATGCACTTACAATGTACATTCCACACAACACTAACCCTAGCCCTAACTTTATGGTACAGTTACAGCACATAATGTTACACATTGTTACACACTTTGTTACACTGTACCTAACTGATGTAACAGGGACAATAAAATATGGTGTAACCGAAAAAGAGAACAAAGAGCATTTTTACATCTTATTCATAGCAGGTGGACTTGCAGAACAGTCTTTACTCCCGAGAACAGCGCTCTCTTGTATGAATATAGTTCATACTGATTAATATAGCTCATACTGCACTGCACTGAAATGGAGCTTTCTAGTCTAGGGATATTCATAGAGCCATTTCACGGAGCTACCCTACTGTAGATCTAAGCATTTCGCTACAAAGTGTGTCATGTTCTCATTACAACTTGTGCTACTGAGCTGCGCTAAGCACTTCACTGACACTTTGCAGTTAAGTAATTTCACAATGCTAAGCTAACACAGTTAAGGTGTAAAGACAGAGGTGGAGATCCGAAAGTAAAAAAAAAAAAAACTACCATCATACTGCCTCTCTGCACAGGAGATTTTACTAATTAACTGATCTGTCTGTCTAATCATTTGTGTGCGTAGTAGGAGTAGTTGGTTTGGAAAATGGCTCGATCAAATATGTGGTAAGGTTTTTATTTTCTGAAGCTGGAATCTCCACCTCTGGTGTGTGGACAGAAGACGGCTACGAAAACAGATACTACACTTATCATTCCAGTTACACTCAAAGACAAACAACTGTTCACCAGACATTTCGAGAATGGAATGTCTATGTTTTATAAAGCTTTGTAAATTTTAGGGTTGAAGTGAAGTTGTGAGAGAGCAGTTGTAGTTTGGTTGTTTCCCTGGGCAATATTTAGGCCAATTTATAGTCAAGGTGTTGTTAGAACGACAAAGAGAAAAAACATTCTGTCTGCTAATCATGTAAATCAAAGAATTTGACATGGCGTAAACCTTGTCACCTACTGCCTGGATAGCAACTCAAAGTTCTGGCTTGTCTGGCAATGTTACTTTGATCACTTGAAACGTGCATCTTTGTTCGAATGGGTTTGAAGAAGTGTTTTATTTCATAACAACATTTTTGTTGCCGGTGCGAAACTATGAAAGCCTCAAGCGTCATGACATCTGCTGACATTTTTTTTATGTTAAGCGACACTGGTGGCCTGGACTACAAACTGGCCTTTATTGTGGCTGTGTGTGGAATCTGTGACGCTGTGTGTGTGTATGTGTACCTGCACTTTCTGGGAATGGGTGATGCTTTCATACAGAGGGTCACATGCATGCAGGGCTGCAGGAGACAAAGCACTCTCAAGATTACAAACCACACACACACGCAAAATGCAGTCATGGAAAATGCATCAATGAGAGACAATGAATGCAATGAAATTAAGTGTCAAGGAAGTTCAGTTTGTACGGTGTCATCAGATGAAAAAGAAAGTGATTTGTAAATGATTTTGTAAGTAAATGCTGTGGGTTCATATTCAAACAGCTCACCATGGCCAACTTTGTTGAGGGAGCGTTCTCTCGGGAGAAGAAATTCACCTGCAATCACATCAAATAACTGACTATAATTTTTCTTTCATTTAAAACAGTTTTGTATTTATTTTCACTGAAAATACTCCCTAAAAAAGGGAAGAGCTATCGCTCAATTGCTCAACTCACATGACATTTTACTAGGTCTTAGGTTTGATGATTCATGGATACATTTAAGCAACTCTGAGATTTCCTGAGAGAATTATTTTATCATTTGTGGTTGAAAATATCAACCACGGCAGCCTTCAACTGCAATGTTAGTGCACTACCAAATAAAATTCTTATGTGTACAAACCTTTTTCATCAAACACTCCTTTCTCAAAAAAGAAGCGAATTTTATCCCCACTTGTGATGAAGTAGTCTGCACTTCCCTGCTCACACACACACGGGTCACAGAGGGTATTAAACACAAGATCTCAGAGTTCTAATGTCATTACATCTCAAGAGTACACAATGACCCCCTTTCTCCTACAGATGGATGCAGCACTATGAGACAAAATGTGTTTTATTTTGCCTATGGTCTTTGCATATTTAACTATCATTAAAAAATACTAAATATTAGAATATTACAGTCTAGATGGGAAATAACTAAGTATCAGTGTTTTATTGGGCAATGATAATGTTTGAGAGTAATATGTATGGGATGAAGCGTTCTTTAAAACTAGTTTGGGTCTAATTACAACTACAACTTCTCACAACTAAGATCTAGCTACAAATTCTTACCTGCATCTGAAGACAGCATGAACAAAGAAGCAGCATGAAAAATCAAATATTTGCAAACACAGTAATGCTATGAAGTTTCACTGTTTTTCTCTCTGACTCTCTCTTCTCTCTCTCTCTCTCTCTCTCACACACACACACACACACACACACACACACACACACACTGGCCATAGACCAGTTACAGCAAATGTACGAGCAATTCCAGCAGAAGATACCTGAGATTTTAGCTGCTCTTCCTGGTCGGTGGAGAACTGTACACGGCAGTGTGGTGGAACGTGCATGTGCTCCACGATGTCTTTCATCCGTGCCCGCAAAGCATCACACTCTGCCCCGGTGAGGAAGTCATCCAGGACCAGGTACCCGTTATCCTGATACTGTCATGACAAAACCCCAGAACCACAGTCACCTCATCTGATTTAACCTCAACCCCTGGATCAGAGTCAGTTTGTTGCCGTTGGAGTTGATGAACGACATGGAACAAAATGTTTTGTTTTCCAAGGAAGTTGCACGTTGTCTCGCTTTCGGCTCAGTCAAGTTGGGCTAGTAACTAGCTTGTTTGTAAAATGTCATTGAGGCAAATGTAAAACAGAGAATACAATGCTATACATAAAATAATACATAGCCAACATTAAATCACATCGTCTTACTCTGTTTAAAAATTACTGGTAATTTGGACATATCTAAGTCAGGGCTGTGCCTATATCCAAACACTTTCTGCATGTTTTCCTAAACTCACTAAATCGAGCCAGCGCCTACTTGCTTTTGACAGTTACATTTAGGAACTTATGGCCTAGTCGGAGTTGATGTACAATCCTTCAGGTGATTACGTAACCCGTTTCATGGAAGCGAGTAAGACAGTCAAGCAACGCATATATCAAGTCTAAAATAGACTATACCTGCACAGACGAGATGTTTTGGAATGAGAAGAAATGTAATTTTATTTATATGTAACGTTATGCTGCACGGGTCAATTGGCATCAGGTAGCTTGCTGCCTTTCAAGAATGATTAGTGTGGCTTAGACATACAGGTGGTAAGAGCACCAACTACGTCTTGGTCACCTATACAAACACTTTCCCGACAACGACCAAGTGACAAGAGACTTATGTGCAGTGGGCAAACTAAATAGCCATACTTGCCTTTTGCACGTCCGAATCTTTTAAAACATCCATGCTGACTTCTTTCATGGAAGAGAGCGCACCGTCCGTTCCCGATCCGGGTATCTCCCGAACTGAACCAATCCTGCGCAGGGAGTGATCTTGTCAAGTTCGATTAAAATGTAACCGTATTGATGCAACAGGGGTGCTCGTACTTTAACCTTTAGTCACTGCACATCACTGCAAATCACACGTTTTCCCTGTAAAATCTATTTTATGTGCTTCACGTGTCGCAGTTTGGAGGTTCAACTGCAGACAAGGGATTTGCAGGTAATGCGACTTATTTCATCATGTTAAAAACCGAAAAGGCGTCGCCTAGTGGCTAAATATCCTTACTACATCTGGGTCCAAGTCAATCCAAGGCCTGTCATCTTATGTTTAGTCATCCCAATCTGAATCCACTGACAGTACTGGGCAGTAACGGTACCATCGGCTGTAAGTATTGACAGCATGCATTTCAACGAATAATCTATAATGTGAAAGCCAGCAGTAATGGAAAAGGGAATTTTCCATGTGCCCTTTGGACCACTATGCTATAGGTCAGTCTGGACAGGGATCAACTCAAGGCTGTCTGGTCTGGTGTACACTGCCCTCTCTCTCTGCCTCTCTCTCTCCCACACACACAGACACTCACATAGTTTGAATTACAAGAGGTACTTGGGGGTTCGGTACTACCTGATCAAGACCACTACCCCCCCAAAGACACAAAAATAGCAGGGTTGGGGGGTACCAATATATGAATCTAGTTAATGTAAAATGTAAAAAGGTAGTCCCCCCCCACAAAAGGTAGTACCCCCCAATTATGTAGGGGTAATTTACACTTTGCGCACACGCACACACACACACACACACACACACACACACAGCAGTTATGTTTAAACACACACATGCAATAATACTACCGAATGTAAATAAACAAAATCCTTAAATGCCTTTGAGCTTTGTGTTGACCGCTAGACTCCAGATGATAGGAAATCTTGGACAGCAGGGCTCCATCTGATTGGCTGAATATTTTGACATGTGGGGCGTAAAAGCATTGCTAATGAAAATGGATTGGATCTATTGCAGTCCAGCTGTGTTTTGCAATACGCATATTTCGGGTGTTTATATAATGATGCTTCTGATATACTGTGAAACTCTAGCACACACTGCGGGAATTCAACCGAACACGGACTGAGATATAGGCCTATATTAATCAAAACACAACATACCACCAGATGAAAAAAAGAAGGTGAATAATAGTTTTTTTTAGCGGTTTTGTGGCGAAAAAAATGGAGAGAGGCAGACAAGGGTGTATTAAAGGAGTGTTTCATTGTCTTACTGAGCAGTATGTACTGTACGCGTGTGTGTTTGACATTCAGTCTCCAAGGCTGGGCAAGACAACATATCTGCCAGGACACTCACCCTACCATTCTCTTAGTTAAAACATTAAAATAATTACAATATCATAAACCATATAAACGGCTAATACAAAAAAAAGTGTTACATCCGTCATTAATGTTAAAACATACATTTGCATATTTTGCAAAAAAAAAAAAAACTAACTAAAAATAATATAAAATTATAAAGATGCAAGTTTTTTGTGTGTTTTTTGTTTTTAAAGCAGCCAGTATTCCAGCATATGACATTAAGGCCATTAGTACAGGAGTCATGAGCTGGCTGTCTGACTGCCTGTTTCAAATTCCCTTTTGCAGAAGGACCTTTTATAATCTATAGATTTGTAAAAGTGAAGTACTCCTCAGCTCCACACAAAGGACTGATTAAGTCAATGTACACAGGCACACTAGCATGTGTGTGTGTGTGTGCATATGTGTGTGTGTGTGTTTGTGTGGCAAATGTTAAAGTTAATCAACACAGTGTTGAGGAATGCAAGTATGTAGTCTTGAGATATACTGTAGTAGGGTCGTTAGTGTGTTTGTTTCATTCTTCCCTTCAGACATTCTCAGGCACACATACTCGTGCTGCTGTGTATGAGTGAGAGTCCACGAGGGTCCTGTCGGCTGGCCCTGCTGCACTGCCACCTTGAGGCACGGAGGCGTAATCACATACACATTTCAGTATGTGTGTGTCCCAAGACTACACACTACTCAATACATTTCACTGGAGTTACATTTCTCTTAATACAAAAGGGTGCCTCTTTGTCCATTAGCCAGCCATTCATCCGTCCACTCATTCATTCATCCATCCCTGTATGTCCATGTTCTGTATGTTTTTTACTTCTAAACCATCATCTCTTTGTAAGTCCACACCCCATATATTAAAAAAATCTTTAAAAACAAACAAACGAACAAATAAAAACATAATTAATACAAAAAAAAAAAAAACAAATACAAAAAAAAAAAAAACATTAAAACAGACTGTGGACCGTGGTGAAAAATCCACCCATTTTGCTTCCGAGAGTCTCTTTCTCTCTCCGTGTGTCTCCACCACCCCCCCGTCCTCCTCACACCCCTCCCCAACCCCCTCCCCATCCCACCCCCTTCACGCCCCTCACGCCTGCTCCTTGTCGGCGCGCCACAGCTGCTCCTTGACCTCGGGCGGCAGCGTGTTGAAGAGGTCCTCCTCCACGGCCAGGCCGGAGCGCTTGAGCAGCCGGCACTCGCTCAGCTCCACGGGCAGCCCCTCCAGCCGGTTGCCCCGCAGCTCCAGCGCCGTCAGGCTGGTCAGCTCGCCGAAGCGCGACGGCAGCGACGTCAGGCAGTTGTTGCCCAGGTTCAGCGTGCGCAGCTTACGGCACTGGAACAGCTCCGGGGGCAGCACCTCGATCTGGGGGGGGGGGGGATAGAAGGAGAGAGAGGGAGAGAGAGAGAGATAGAGAGAAAATAAGAGAGAAAGAGAGTAAGAGAGAGACAGATAGAGGGATGTAATGAAACAAAAGAAAGAAAGAAAACAAAAGGAAAGAAAAAGAGAAAGAAAGAAAGAAAGAAAAATAAAGAAAGGGAGAAGGATGATAGAAAAAAAATACAGAAAGAAAGAAGGAACAAAATAAAAAACAAAAGAAGGGATGATCAAAAGAAAAAAAACAGTGTATGAAGAAGTAAAAGGAAGGAGAGAAGGAAAAAAAGAGTGATATAAAAAGAATAGGTGTGGTTAGCACGCAGTCTAGTGAGTAAAAACCTCACCTGTACATTCTACTGAGCAAACACATATTTTCATACATGTTTACGAGCTACCCCGCCTCTGCAAAATGTGTATGTTGGGGGTTTGTGCTGAGGAATTAGGACTGTGGTACATTCTATAGGTAAACACACACTTAAGCCAGTTAACACTGATCATCTTATGCCAGCTTTTCTTAATGCTGTGTGTGTGTGTGTGTGTGTGTGTGTGTGTGTGTGTGTGTGTGTGTGTGTGTGTGTGTGTGTGTGTGTGTGTGTGTGTGTGTGTGTGTGTGTGTGTGTGTGTGTGTGATTTGTAGTTCAGTGTTACACAGAGAACAGAACATAGTGTTCTCTAGGGAATTATAAAGTTTGATTCTTCAAAGCAAATTATTTCTGTACACATTCTTTCTCTCTGTCAAACAAACACACTTACACAAGCACCCACACACACTACTGAGATCATGTCCATCTGAACTCCCCACACACAAATTACACAACTCATTTAGGTCTAACGCGCTAATGGAGCCCTAGTAACTGTGTTCAGCACACACACACACACACACACACACACACACAGGCTGGGAAGTCTCATAAACTTGAGGCTATATTTAGTCTGATACCACCTACCTAGATGATCCTAAAATAAAACAAATAAACAAAAAAGTATGTGCACTCTAATAAATTCTCCAAGAAACACATTTTAGCAAAAACAAAAACAACCCAAATCAAAAACAGGTGCTCCACTAGGAAGGACACACATTTAAATCACCTTTACTAAAGGTAGAAGCACTGTGTGTTCCAAAACTCACTCACTCACTCACTCACTCACTCACTCACTCACTCACTCACTCACTCACTCACTCACTCACTCACTCACTCACTCACTCACTCACTCACTCACTCACTCACTCACTCACACTCACACTCACACACACTCACACACACTCTCACACACTCTCACACACTCACACACTCACACACTCACACACAAACCACATGCTAACATACACACTCAATCACACACACCTAAACACAGCTAAACATAAACAAGCACAAAGCACAAGCAAAGAATCTCGCCGTCCTTCCCACACACACAGACACACAGGTACCCACATACGCCCGACCGACACACTCACACGCACTCACACACACACTCACACACACACTCACACACACACTCACACACACACACACACACACACACACACACACACACACACACACACACACACACTCACACACACACTCACACACTCACACACACACACTCACACACACACTCACACACACACTCACACACACACTCACACACACACTCACACACACACTCACACACACACTCACCCTGTTGGCGGTGAGGGCCAGGGACTGGAGGTTCTGCAGGAAGCCGATGTCGGGGTGGATGCTGGTCAGGTTGTTGTGGCTGAGGTCCAGGTAGCGCAGCTTGCGGCAGAAGAAGAGCTGGCTGGGGATCTTCTCGATCTTGTTGCGGTTCAGGTAGAGGCGCTCCAGGTTGGTGAGCGTGCCGATCTGGATGGGGATGTAGGCGATCTGGTTGTACCACAGCTTCAGGCAGGTGAGCCGGTGCAGGTGCTGGAAGCTGATGATCTCCTCAATGGTCTTGAGGTTGTTGTCCTTCAGGTCGATCTCCTGCAGGTTGTGGAGGCTGGAGAAGGGGAACACACACACACACACACACAAGGACAAGGGGTGTCACCATCACATTCATACCAGGATTTGTTTGTTTGTTTATTTAGTTTATTGCCATTTTGTGGAACTATGGCTACTTCATGGCCAAAACAGATAAAATTAAATATTACACATTTTTTTAATACAAACAATCAAATAAGTAAATAAATGAAACATTTTTTAAAATTAATACATGTTAAAAAGTTCAAAAACTTTAAAAGGTGGGACCTTATAAAATGTCAATTGCAGTATTTTCTTTAAAACCTGCTACCTTTTAATTCTCAGGGCAGAGCAGGACCATACCGGGATTAAAACTTTTCCATGCATATTGTAGGACTGAGTGGATGATGGAGAACTTAGGGCTTGGCAATTAATAAAAAATAATGTTCAAAACTGACACTGGCAACAGTTAATTGTCATAAACTTGCTCATGTCAATTAATCGTTGCTGTTTTTTAATTTGGTGAACTTTTCCTTTAGCTTCTGTACATTGCGTGCTTTCCCTTCAATTTGACAAAGACCCTACGGCAGTACAAGCTTTGTCAGTGAATTATGGGAATGATCCAAATGTAGATTCTGTGTAGATTAAATGTAGTAATTGTAAATAAGTAAATAAACAAAAACCTAACAAAACTGAAATAACAGTTTAATAACAGTATTATTAATTGTCATCAATTAACCCTGAGTTTTATTCGTGGTCATAATTGCTCAGCCCTAAGAAAATTAGAATGACACATATGAGAGGGTGCATATAAAAAAAGTCACTCAAGACACAGGTCGTTTTCAGAATAGAAGAGAAAACCAACAATGACACTTAATAGTTATTATTGTGCAATTACTTATTATGGTCAAGCATGCCTTTACACAGTACTAATCCCTAGCTTCTTAATGAACAACAAACTCACTTCAATGTCATCGTGACCCCACACCTAGACTTTTTAACTGACATTTTAGATGCCTGTAAAGTGGGTGTGTATTGTATGTGCACTAGAAAACTGGAATAGCTCACTAATAAAACATCACCAGTGGTATGCCATGTGCTGGCTTATGTTTGTGTGGGCACAATGCATGTGGCTGGGTGTGTGCACAGTCATAATGCCTGGAGCGGTATGTCATCTGACAGTGGCACAGAGGAAAAAAAAAAAATCAAATCAATCAATTGTCAGCCCTTGGCAATGGGACTGCACTGCTGCACTGCAGTACTGATTTAGGAATGTGAGATGCTGCGACAATGTGTTTGTGTGTGTGTGTGTGTGTGTGTGTGTGTGTGTGTGTGTGTGTGTGTGTGTGTGTGCTACATTGCTAAATTGAGTGTGGGTGCATAAAAGTATATAAAGTGTTTTGAAAGGGTAACCTGACTGTGTGTGAGAAAGTGTGTGAAAGTGCGTGTGAGAGTGCGTGCATACTGGGCAAATTGGACAAAAAAAGACACTGATGTCCAGTGCCCCACAAGACAAATATCCGAATAGAATGATCCAGAGAAGGGACAGAAAATGGTTTTTGGCTGTGCCTCATTATCTAATACTGGTCTGTCCCAACAGGGTACTCTCTCAGGAACCGTAGTCATATTTAATGTAACAGAGCAGCCTTACTGGGATCGAGCAACGCATAACTAGGCAATCCATTATGCACCATCTGCCCCAGAAATTCACTGCTGACTGGTCCGCTCCTCTCTACAGGGCTAGATATGATATGACTTTTGCCATCGGATTTTAGATTTGCCTGCAGCTGGACTGCACTCACAGTGCTTAAAACTGTGTGGGATGTGAAGGAGGTAGTCAGGTTTTCCTCCAACTAAATCTCATCAGTAATGCGAATTTATAATAATTCATCTTAACTAAATGCGCATCACCAAGGCACCATGTATTTAGTCTACCTGTGCACTTATACCAGGTTATTTAGCTAATTAGCTGATCTGCCGGCCTTAATGATGTGTGTGCTCATTAGGATTAGCTAGTTGAGAAAAGAGTTGGTTTAAATATGTGGCAGAGTATTTAACTTTCTGAAGCATGGATTGAGTGCCCTCACCCGCCACCAGGGCTGTAGCCTGGTAAACCAGCCCCTTGTACTACACCTCATTTCATACAGAGGATCTGACTGTGGTTCCATTGACACAGTTGTCTCAGGCAGCATCTTGCCAGACCAATCAGCAAACAAAGGGAGTGTTTGTAAGGCGATGACATCAACCTTGTGTGCCACATTCGAATTGGACATAACTACACGTCATGTGTGATGAACTATGACCAAATCTGATAATCGTGATTGACCTCATTTTAATCATGATCACGATTGGTTATTCACCCAGCCATACCTGCCACCATATTCTATATCTGCCTCCAGCTGAATCCCATGCATGGTCTTTACAAACTCTATAAGGACTGATGGGATATGGATTTTGAGAGAACCGTGTACCAGGTAAACACACACACACAAACACACACACAAACACACACACAAACACACAAACACACACACAAACACACACACACACACACACACACACACACACACACACACACACAGTCTGTCATCGTTCCGCTCACCTGAAGATGGAGTGGGGGATGCGCTCCAGGTCACAGCGCAGCAGCTCCAGCTCCGTCAGGTTGACCATCTTCTTCAGGCTGTTGAGCACCATGAGCTTGGTGCCCTCGTTGTTGATGGAGAGCTTCTGCAGGTGGACGCCCACGTCGGTCACCACCTGGGGCAGCTTGGTCAGGTTGCTCTTGAGCCGCAGCACCTTGAGCCTCTTGAGCTCCCGTAGTCCGTCGATGACGATGTAGCGGTTGTTCTCGGCGCTCAGGTTCCCCGTCAGGTGCAGCTCGCTCAGGTTCTTCAGGCTGTAGATCCACAGCGGGATCTCCTTGATGTCGGTGAATTTGATGTGCAGGGACTTGAGGTTCTCGCGCAGGAAGGCCAGCGCCGGCGCCTCGATCTTGGCCGGCGTGTGGTAGAGCCAGAGCTCGCGCAGGTTGGCCAGCTGGGCGATGGTGGGCGGGATGGTGATGTCCGGGATGAGCTCCAGCTTCAGCACCTCCAGCTCCAGCAGGTCGAACACCGTGTCCGGGATGCCGCTGAGCATGAAGAGGTGCAGCTCCAGCTTGTCCAGGGTGTTCTTGGTGGCGCGCTGACGCAGCTTCTCGGGGGTCCACTCCAGGTTCAGGTTGAGCTGCCGCAGCTTGTTCTCGCTCACCTCCGACAGGAAGACGGCGAAGCGCTTGGAGTAGAGCGGGTCGTACTGGTCGATCATGTGCAGCATGAAGGCGAAGTCGTTCTTGACGTCGGGGATGTCCGAGTAGCTGCTCTCCTCGCGGATCGACTCGAAGGAGTAGCGCTTGAGCGAGCGGCGCAGCATCCAGCACAGCGTGTAGACGCAGATGAGCCCGTAGACCACCACCAGGCTGATGTAGAAGCAGGCCAGGATCTTGAAGAGCGTGGCCAGCGGGTGGGCGCACAGGTAGAGGCGGTAGCCCGTGAGGCGCTCCAGGTCCACCGAGCACCAGACGCTGAACTCGATGTGGCGTACGTAGTAGGCCGTGTAGCAGATGATGAGCGCGAACTTCACCACCTTGATGAGCGTCTGGCGGATGTAGAGGCGGTAGACGATGTCGCCCTCCTCCACGTGCACGCGGAACTTCTTGACCTTCTCGAAGAGCGCCTTGGCCTGCTCGCCCTCCTTCTTGTCCAGCACGCCCGTCTCCGAGCGCTCCACGATGCCTTGCTCCAGACGCGACTTGGTGCGCTGCAGCATGGGCACGCTGGCCTCCACGTCCTCCGAGGCGTTGGACGTCTTCTTGTGGTCGCGCGCGCCGTTGGCCTTGATGGACTGCTGCGAGGAGGGTGGCGGCTTGGGGTCGCTCTCCTCCACCACCGTCTCCGAGAGCGCCCGCGTGGTCCACGGCGAGTCGAAGCACTTGAGCAGGATGGACACAAAGTGCTCCAGCTTGGAGCTGGTCCGTGGGAACTTGAACCAGAAGTTGCTGCAGGCCAGGAAGATGAGCGTGTGTAGCAGCACCAGGTAGGGGAAGTACTTGGCGAACCAGTGCAGCTTGTTCTCGTAGCACACGGCGTCCACGTAGTTGTACTGGTGTCGGTCCAGGTCGTACTGGATGCCTTTGGGCTCGGGCGGGCCGGCGCCAGCGATGGTGGGCTCGGCGCTGGTGTTGAGGTGACCGCACGTCAGGTTGACCACCCACTTGCAAGGCAGGCAGATCATCTTGTCCTGCGTGACCTGCAGCGTGCCCCCGAACACGGCGATCATCAGCATGACGATGGAGATGTAGTCCGTGAAGACGTCCCACCAGGGCTTCAGGATGCGGTAGGCCGGCTGGGTGTCGGCGAAATACCGCAGCTCTGTGATGGGGATCATGATGGCTTACCTACGGACAGGAGGGCAGGAGGAAAGACACAAGATTTAGCAGAAGTGATCTTACTATTGGCATAGTGATGGCTTACCTACAGGAGGGCAGGAGGAAAGACACAAGCTTTAGCGGAAGTGATTCAATTATTGGCATAGTGCTTATTATCAGCTATTTCTGTTGCTGTTCCATTTAAAACGAGTGATGAAGTTATCCCTGTGAAAATAGACAAATTAAGCTCAGGAATATTTTAAACTGAGGATCATGATGGCTTAGCTACAGACAGGAGAAGAGACACAATATTTAGCGGAAGTGATTATTGGCATAGTGCCCTATTATCCGCTATTTCTGTTGCTGTTGCCACTTACAATGAGACGTTACCCAGTGACAAAGAAGTTATCCCTGTGAAAATAGACATTCAGCTCAGTAACTCAACTTGTAAAGTTTATTTTTAACTGATTTTGCATCCCAAATGTCTCTCACCACCCAGACGATAATAGAGTTACTTGAGCTAGTTCAGTGTTTTTTAAGTATAGTTTTCACCCTTTCTGTGCCTCGTTCAACATTTTTGTCATCATCCAACAATACACAATAACAAACCACAAGTGCTCCATGCGACAATGTTACTGCACACAAACACACCGGATTTCATTCCATGTTCTATTCATGCAATATTTCTTACATAGAGGATTGATGAGAAAAATCAGTGTGTGTGTCAGTGAAAAAGAGAGAGAAAGATAAAGAAGGGGGGGGGGGGAGAGATGGGAAGAGAGAGAGTTTGTAAGAGAAATCATGTGCATGTTCATGTATGTGTTGTGTGTGAGTGTGTGAGTGTGTGAGTGTGTGAGTGTGTGAGTGTGTGAGTGAGTGAGTGAGTGAGTGAGTGAGTGAGTGAGTGAGTGAGTGTGTGAGTGTGTGAGTGTGTGAGTGTGTGAGTGTGTGAGTGTGTGAGTGTGTGAGTGTGTGAAAGAGAGAAAGTGAAAAAAAGACTGGGAAGTAAAAAAAAAAAGATGATTAATGGAAATGGAAGAGGCAGGCAATGACAAACGATGAGTCTAACAGTATGTCGATGGCAAGGAAAGTAAAAGACAAGCAAAAGACAAGATGACAAAGGGAGAAGGCAGGGGGAGAAAGGGGAAGTGGACGAGAGGTTAGCGAGCGAGCACACATTCTCTGCATTGCGCCGACTCACATGAGCGCACAGCGGCGGCCGCAGTCACAGTGGGCCGCTGATAAAATGTCCGAGTGAGGGATTTGTGTGACCGTACGCACAGGCTGCAGACCGCAGACAAAGCGCTACTTCACTGTGGCTAAGGCTATGCATGCGCATGTGGTTCCTGTAAAAACCCTTTGTCTGCATTTGTAACTTTGTGCGAGTGTGTGTGTTTTTTTGTGAGTGTGTGTCTATGTGTCTGTGTGCATGTGTCTCTTTGTGTGTGTGTGTGTGTGCTTGTGTGTGTGTGTGTGCTTGTGCGTGTGTGTCCGTGTGTGTGTGCGCTTGTGTGTGTGGGTGCGCTTGTGTGTGTGTGTGTGTGTGTGTGTGTGTGTGTGTGTGTGTGCGCTTGTGTGTGTGTGTGCGCTTGTGTGTGTGTGTGTGTGTGTGTCCGTGTGTGTGTGCAGGGCTGTAGATGGCTGTGCCTCAGCTGAACTTCATAAAGTCTTATTTAACGCAGCTCGTTCCCTCCTGGTTGGCGAGGGGGGGCAGAGGGGGGGCAGACTGGCACATGGCAGCCCCATTATGCCTCCATCTGCTCTTCATCTCTGCCCTTACACATGTGGGCATTACACCACAACAAGTGTGTGTGTGTGTGTGTGTGTGTGTGTGTGTGTGTGTGTGTGTATGTATGCATGTGTGTGTGTGTGTGTATATCTGTGTGCGTGTGTGTGCGTGCGTGTGTGTGTGTGTGTGTGTATGTGTGTATGTGTGTGTGTGTGTGTATGTGTGTATGTGTGTGTGTGTATGTATATGTGTACATGTGTGTGTATACTTGTGTGTGTGTGTGTGTGCGCGTGTGTGCGTGTGTGCGTGCGTGTGTGTAAGAATTCAGTGCTGAAACATCAGAGGCTAAACAGAGATGATAAATGAGGAAAAGTTCTGACACTGCATGTGCAAAAAGACACACGCATGCACACACACAAGCACACACACACACACTCACACACACATATATATACAGTGACCTCCCTGCTGGATCAATAGGACTAAATATAGATTTCCCCAGAACAGCAGGACAGGGGAAAGAGCTCACTGGGATGTAAACACATATACTGTGAGTCAACGCAATAACAACTCAACCTTGCAAATCTGGAGGGTTAGAAAGAAACACAGAAAGAGAAAGAGAGAGAAGGAGAGAGAGAGAAAAAAGAGAGAGACAGAGAGAGAGAGAAACAGGAGGGAGAGAGAGAAAGAGAGAGAAAGAGAGACACAGAGAAGGACAGAGATGGAGAGAGACAGAGAGAGAGAGAGAGAGAGGAGGGAAAGAGAGAGAGAGGGAGAGAGAGAGAGAGAGGGAAAGAGGAGGGAAAGAGAGAGAGAGAAACAGAAGGAGAGAGAGCCAGACAGAGACAGAAGAGGGAAAGACAGAGACAGTCAGACAGACTAAGGTGGGATAAGGGAGTAAAAAAACGCCATCGGAAAAGGGCATCTCCCAGTCTCCTATTGTTCCTCTGTAGTTGGGGAGGTCCCTTACATAACAGGTCATGGACTTGTGCGTGCGTGTGTTTGTGCGTGTGTGTATGTGTGTGTATGTGTCTGGGGGGGGGTCAGACGAGACAGGAAGGACTGAGTCAGACAGGGTGACGACTCCGCAGAGTTGAATCCCACAGTCACTCCACAGTGCTGCCATAGTAACGCGTGTCCCTGACCCCGTGGCCTGCCTGGGTTTATAGGAAAACTACACCACACACACACACTCACACACACACACACACACACAGACAGAGACACACACAGACACACAGACACACAGACAGAGACACACAGACACTCACACACACTCACACACACACACTCACACTAGTCCAACATGATACCAGTTTTGCATACAGATTTCCTTTTGTTTGTGTGCTATATAGTGTTATGTAGTAGGAATGGAGAGTGACAGAGAAAGTGGGGAGAGGCGGGAGAGAGTAGCAGGGCGACAGCGGTGCATTCCGGAGAGAATTAGCCTGGTTAACCATTTAGCCCAGCCAACGATGGGCCCACTCTAACAGTCAGGAGTTTGGGCTTAGAGAGCTGGTGTGTGTGTGTGTGTGTGTGAGAGAGAGAGAGAAAGAGAGAGGACTATATTTACTTTGCTCCTTATCTCACTATTCTTATTCCATCTGTCCCCCCTCACACACTCACACACGCACGCACACACACACCAGGATCCCCCACCCTCATACACCTTTTAAAGAAGAATATGTATGCAAAACAGTACTGTTTCCTTTCCAAGACTGCAGAATAAACAGGAGGACCACAGTGTGTGTGCATGTGTGTGCGTGTGTGTCTCTGTGTGTTGATTAGCTTACTCTTGTGAGACATTTCCGTTTTATATCAGGGTGTGGTCAGACACAGGAATCCCACACACACACACACACACACACACACACACACACACACACACACAAAACACACTGGGTCTCTGTCTCTCTCCGTCTTAACCTCACTCTGCGTTTATCTTTAAAGGGACAGAGCAGTTGTATCAGTTTTATCTGATTGAAGTGTTGACATTTATCTTCTAAAGGACAAATACACACTTTCCCTCTTTCTTCTGATAAATGTTGTTTGTAAGTAACTACACGTGTGTATACCAATAAGGTGTATGAGTGAGATGTGTGAGTGGGTATGCATGTGTGTGCATGTGTGTGTGTGTGTGTGTTTATGAGTGACTTTCTATGTCCCCGTCTTTCTTTCTGTCAAGCCATGTCATGTTCTGTTTGTCATGTGTGAAGTCTAAAAGAGAAACAGGAAGTGTTATCGGGGTAGAAGATTACAAAAAAGGACAAGAAGATGGGGAAATGACAATAAGAGACATAAAGATACAGAGAGAAAGAGAGGAACGGTGGAGGGGGAAAGGATTGCCAAAATGTTAGGAGGGAGAAAAAGAGAGGCGAGGAGATTAGTTAGATAAGTGAAACTGCTAAAAAAAAATTGTTCGCTTTGGGAGGGGGGGGGGGGGGGGGGGGGGGGGGATGGGGCGAGGTGGGGTGTGGTGTCTGTGAGTAGAAGTGGACAAGAGTGAAAGCCAGGGTCAGGGAGAAAGCAAACTGATACTCAGTGTAGCCCAGGTGGTCTAAGCCGGCCTGTGTGTGTGTGTGTGAAACACTGGGCAAGCCTGAATGAGAAGGCAAAACAAGCCCATAGTCCAGCCAAGCCCCAGAGGCAGCCCAGTACAGAAAGACTGGCGCTGGGTGCTTTGACCCACCCCGGCAAACAAAGAAACTCTAGCTCGGACATGAAGTACTTTTGACACAATAATAAATCTTCACCGGTACGACTGCCAATTAGGGGTAGAATTACTTCAGTGGGTTGCCATTTCACAGTGTTCTGCCATCATAAGAGC
This sequence comes from Setipinna tenuifilis, assembly GCA_030347295.1. NCBI lineage: Eukaryota > Metazoa > Chordata > Actinopteri > Clupeiformes > Engraulidae > Setipinna > Setipinna tenuifilis. The sequence goes on from CM059273.1 coordinate 15,332,871, forward strand.
GCCATTTGACTGCAGTTTTGGCAGCAGTGGTACCCAATGACACATGAGCTTGGCAGAAAAGAGCAGCACTTCAGTCGGTAGCAGGAACACTCCTCGCACCAGATTTTACCCTGCGGAAAAAGGGCTAGGCAGCGGGGGGGTAATTACCCATTAGGGGAGGTGGGGGATAACTGGGTCAGCTACAACAGAAAAAAATTGTGCACATGTCATGTCAAGGTGCAGGACAAAATTTGATCAGTAACAGAGTAAGGAAAAGTGTCTGCAGACTTGAAATCCTTTTTTGTTTTTTTGTTTACTTAATGGCCAAAATGATGTTTCGACCATGTCTGGTCTTCCTCAGATTCACTTCAAACACAAACGGATTGCCTTCTTAAAAATAACACCTGGCCCTAATGGGCTGGACACTCTCCTGTAGGCCAGGTGTGATGTTTAAGAGGTCCGTCCAGCTTGTGTTTGAAGTTAATCTGGGGAAGACCAGACAAGGTCAAAACGTCATTTGTGCTATGAAATAAACAACAAAACAAAAAAAACTTCCAGTGTGCGGACTTTTTTCCTAATGGGATAACTAGGTCACCAATTAGCAAGGGTAGTAACTTATTGGATGAGTTCAGCTTATACTAGTGCAGGCATAATCCAGGCTCCCTGTGTTACTGTTTTTCCTACGCCTCACAGATTTCATCTACTGTCAGTAAGACTGTGTGTGGCTGTGTGTGTGTGTGTGTGTGTGTGTGTGTGTGTGTGTGTGTGTGTGTGTGTGTGTGTGGAGGGGGGGGGGGTGCATCTGCCCTACCCTGCCCTTCGTTTCCCAGCAGCTGCACAGAAAAGCAAAGAGTTTGTGGTCTGTGGCGGCCTGATTACAGGAGTAATAGTTACAGGGAACAGTCTCTGCTTGGAGCATTTGCTCTTCTCGCTATACGGAGCCTGCTTGCTCAACATGCTCAGCCTTTGGCCAAATCTTTCTGTGGTTTCTGGGAAACCTCAAGTTAATGGCCTTGGGATATGGCTAAACAAGGAAAGCAAGAATTCTTTTCACCTGTTGAGGGAGAAAGAGAGCGAGAGAAAGAGAGAGGCAGGCCTGAGGAAATTATTCTGCTCAAGCATGAGCATGAATGTAATGTGTATGTGTGTGTGCGCGTGTGTGCGCGTGTGTGTGTGTGCGCATGCGTATGTTGTCAGTGTGAAGGGTGTCACAAGCCTGCAAATAATCTGCCAACTAACAGCATTGTAGTTGCAACTCTAACCAAACACACGCTGTCACGCTGTACGGGCACATGGCAGCCTGGCAGCAGATGGCTGTGATTACGCCGGTACCTAGGCTATCTAACAGTAACTACAGCACCGTACAAACCTGCTCTAAACTCCCCATCACTTCATCACTTACCATTAAATGTTAGAAACTGTGTAAAGAACAAAACTTGTAGTGTGTACCTAAGGTGTATCCACAGGTATGTGCACATACACACACACCATTCTGTCTTTCATAACATTTTCCAAAATGCCTCAATTAATGAAGATGCCCAAGGCTGACTTGAAGTATTATCAGTTCTGTTTAATCTGTTGATTTGGTAGCCTGATTTCCAATGGCAAGTCGCCATTTTTCTGAACTTCACACATCGTAATCTTGCCAGACAGGGACAGAGAGACATTTTTATCTGATCACACACAAACAAAACTATGTCTTATTTTATGCTCCACGTCTCTTCTCCTCCCACCCCCCGTCACACACACACACACACACACACACACACACACACACACACACACACACACACACACACACACACACACACACACACACACACACACACACACACACACACACACACACACACACACACACACACACACACACACACCTCCAACTCATCTTTTTTTTTTTAGGTACACCTTTCCTGCCTTCCCCTATGTACTCTCACTCCATTTCTCCCCGTCACTTATTTTCTGTCTCTCTCCCCTCTAACTGCCCCTTTCTTGGTCCCACACAAAGAGGCCATTGTTGGTCAGTTCTGTACGCAGGCAGAGTCCTGAATAACATGGCCGAGAGCAGTAGGCAGAAGCCACTCCTTTAAGGTCTCTGCCCACTGTCCTCAGACACACTCTCTTCACACATGAACTTTTCAGGGGCATTCACACACTTCTTCCTCGCACACACACACACGCGCGCGCACACACACACGCGCGCACACACACACACACACACACACAAACAACACAAACCACATCTACTGTGTAAATTAACAATGCCACTCTGGAATTTTAGGGCAACAGGAGAAAAATTCCAAATATTCATTCACTCCTTCCTGGTCGACAGGTTCACCCAACCGTCACGATGAATCATTTCGTCCTGTTGGTCACACTGGGACTCCCAGGTGGCTTTCTTGACTCACCACCCCCTCCCCCTCCCCCCAGCCCCTCCAAAACTCACTCTATTTCTCTCAGCCCTCTAAACTAGCATCACCTCATCTTGTTACTCCTCCTTCTCCTCCTCCTCCTTTCCTCCCATCTATATTCTACTCTCGAGTCCTCTCGTTTGCTTCCACAGAAATCCACCCCCCACCGACCTCCCTCCTTGACTCATCTGTCTTTCCCTTTTAAAATTATGAGTCTGCCCTCCCGGGCGCACTCCCTCCCTGGCAGCGGTGAGCGCTGCTGCTTTTCTGTCTGGACTGTGCTATTCCGGGGGTGATGCCAGGAGATGCTAGGGGTGGCACAATAGGACACGCCACGTTTCTGCTAACTCAACAGCACCAGCTCTCTCTCTCCCCTGATACCTGAAACTCAGTAATGGCCAGCACAGGTGGGACAACCTAGGATATCAGGAGATAATATGAAAGAGAAATACCACATACAGGCAACTGTGAGTGCTTTTGCCACTTTACTGCTCCAAATTCTTAGGAGTACCCATGTTTTCTGTTAATTGACATAACTGAAGTACCTCTTTCAGTTACTTTTTCAGGTTCTGATTATCCTGTGGTTACAAAGGTAAATCATTAGAAATTATGCACATTCTTTGCAAATCACTACACCCTTTTCCTAACTACTCCTCTGTACCTTCCTGGAACCCAAGAGATACGCAGCATGTCTTGACAGCTAGCAGTAGCCTTCACCTCCAGTCCACCCCCATGTACTCCCGCCTTCAGGTTCACCTGGCTAATTAGCATATCTAGCACTATCAATATAAAGATAACACCTGCAGACTAGACTGGTAATTCCTCCTCACTCACCCTCTCCCTCGCTTTCACTCACAGGCAGGGGCGATTTTAGCATTTGGTCTTTAGGGGTGCCCGGCCCCCAGTGCTTATCACACAACACTATTATTATATATAATATATTATTCATTTTGCACTGAGCCAGGGGGTGCCGAGCAGTTTCACGGGGGTGCCTTGGCACCCCTAAAAATGGTCTAGATTCGCCCCTGCTCACAGGCACTGCAGTAGGTCATTTATGTTTGTCTAAGACCTACAGCCCCTACACTTAAGAGAATCGTACCCTGTTCTCTTTTTCACTGTAAAACTGTTTTCGTTTTGGTTAATTAAACACAGAAACACTCAATGCAGGCAGGATACATTGAAGGGGTCAAAGGAAGTGGGTGGACAACAGGATGTTTAGATTTGGGCTGAACCCAGATCAGTGTGAACTATGATAAGAGCCACCGGCTTTGCGCAGATGTATAAGAAACGTGTCAACTTTTCTTTTCACTGTCTAAATATCTGTCCACAGCAGTAAGCCTACGTGAAGTTTCAATTCCTCAGACTGTCAACTTGATAGCCTTTCGAACGCTAAACAATAACCAGGTCTACGATAAAAACGCATAGCCACCTCTAGCCTGCCTCAGCTGTCATGAGCTACCTGAAGAAGCTTATTTGTCACCGAGGTGAGCTGATAACACCGGTCGCAGTGAACCCATTACAGCACAAGGCGAACGCCCAAGAGTTAGCTGACATTCCCTGATTTTCCCATAAGCGTTAATTTGGTCGCTCCCCCATCGGCGATGAGTCTCTTTTGTTGGACACCAGCACCACCCCGATTTTTGTTACCATTTCATGCCATGAATTGCGACAGGCCGACAAAGCTACACTTAACACGCCACTTACAAACAGCAAAAGAACGGTGTTACAGAACAAAGTCCTACTTACCAGGTTTGTTACTTTGATGCTGTCTTCTTTCAGCCACACATGACTGATACATTTCTTTCCCTTCTTACTGCGGGAACCGACCTCTTTACACTCCAAAAAACTCTACAGGAACGCGGCTAGCCACACCCAGGAAATTGCGTCAGGACGACGAAGAGCCACTGCGGCGTTCCAGACTCTTCGCTGATCAGACAGAATGCGGCTCTCTTTTCAAAGCATTTGGCAGGACAGGGTGTTCATCTATCCTTGTGTATTTGAGGTCGCTTGACGGTGGCGCAAGCGGTTCAGTGGCAAAAGGTGATTTGAGGCATCATTCGTGCACTCCTGCGAATTGTGGCGTGGTACACTTTAAGGGTGCAGCATCTAGCCAGTAGGCTACCACCTGTGTGAATATTTTCTACAGATGGAAACAAATAATGTATTTTGATTTAGAGGTGGACTTCTGAAGCTTAATTGTGCGATAAATCTATGTGGTGTACCAGATGTGCCAATAAACCAACCAAAAAATCGCATTTGTCAAGTTTTTACTTTTTGTTTTTCAAGCGCCAACCCTGGGACGTCATAAAATTGCGACGGTCGCATAATGAAATTACGTGGTATACGTTTTCAATATCAAAACAGGAAGTAACACAGCATGCTTTCTGCTTCTAAACTCTTCTTTTCAATATCACTAGCCCCGTTGAAGAGGGTAGTGCACGGACCATGTTCTCTGAGTTCTCACGCCCGACACATATGTGTACTATCCCGCTTTACACGTGGGGGTCAATGGGCGAGGTCCTCTGTACATTATCCGTTTTGGACAAGACGCACAGCGACTGGTGAACTTGGTCGAAGTTGTGTGGACGTTCACCAGACGTTCTTCACCACTTCAAGCGTCAGTTGTGAGGCCATAGGTAGCATCCAAACTAAGCATTACCAATTGGTGTACACGTGTAAGGTAAGAAGACCTTTGCTGTTTTCTGATGTAGGCCTATGCATTTTGCCAAATACAATCCGTCCTCCAGGTGTAAAATTATTTTGTATTAGTCTGTTGCATGTCCCCCCCCCCGCAATGGGCAGTTTTTTTAAGCGCCTGACCGCCTGTTCCCTTGCTTTCAGGTATGCTCCACTCGATCAATGAAGAAAATTTCCAAACTGGCTTATCATAACGGTGTTGTCATTGTGACATGTCCCGGATGCAAGAACCATCACATCATTGCAGATAATCTGGGCTGGTTCTCCGACCTAGAAGGGAAAAGGTTTGTAAGAGGGTGATAACTTGGATGGCCGTAATTTTTGACTTTATAGTCTTTGCTTTGTGTACTGGGGCACAGTCATGTTGGGGAAAACATGCAGTTGTAAGCACAGCAGCACTGTCCAAAATGTCTTGATATGCTGAAGATTGATATGCTGCTAAGATTGACCTTCAGTGGTGATGATGAGTCTAGCCCAAATCAAGACAAACAGTTTTGGGAAGACCCATTTCTATTTTAACATGACTCTGCCCCAGTACAAAAAGAAGGCACTACAAAGACAAAGTTTTATGTGGAAGAGCTTAACTGTACTACAGAGATCCCTGACTTCAACACAATTGAATACCTCTGGGATAAACATCCAATATTGGTGTTTTACCATATACATGCTCTACAGGAAAAAAATGGGCACAAGTTCCAATAGAAACACTCGAAAAGTGGAGTGGAAGTGCCATTCGTCATTAAAATACCTTATGTGTTTAAAGGTGAACTTTCATCATTATTTTTATTCATATTTCTGTGTCGCCACTATGGTTGAATGCATTGTGCGTCATTTCTGTGAAAAATTATAAAAATAGATCTCTTGCTTGACGCTGTTTTCTGTAAGTTAGAACAGGTCTAGTGGTTGAACGGCTGGCTTTTCCGGTGTCCCTCGTGAATATCCATGACGTGTCAATAAGGCACTTCTGATTGGCCAAATTCGCTGTCTTTCGCTCACCTAGCTTCTGTCCACTGTTCTTCCTCTGCGATGTGGGCATGCCCCACATGGCTCTGCGCGGGGCTTACGACCTAGTGACATAGATAGGTTTAGCCTGCTCAGATCCGCTCGTTTTGGTTAGCTCGACCCTTCAATGACCAGTAAAACCATGAGGGTCGAATTTCACGTCTTGGAGTGCTGCGTGCATATACTGCTTGTTGTGACCCACCACATTGTAAATAGAGCTACTCAAAGTGGTTAATATCGAGGAGGTGGTAGGATTTTTCTCAAGCAGCCTGTCTGACTTTCCTCTTTTGTGTACAGAAAGTATTGTAATTCATGTGTTGATGCTGTTACAGAAATATCGAGGAGATCTTAGCAGCCAAAGGTGAGGCAGTGCGAAAGGTTGAAGGGGATGCTGCTCTGGAGATTTTGAAGGTGGACCCTGGCGAAGAAGCACCGCAAGACCAGCCAAAACAACAGGAAACTGAAGCTTTGCCCCCGAGCTCTAAGAAATCTTGACCAACATATAGGCTACTGTAAATCTGTTGTTTGTATCTTGTCTTGTCTTTTATAATAAAATTATTCTCTAAAGTTTTTAACCATGAAGAAGACTACATTTTGTCAGCACATTGCAGACTGTTGATCATCTTTATAGTGAGGTTTGTATCTTTCTGTAAACACCTTATTTGTGACTCTGTATTACTTACGAATACAAATCGACTCCAATTGATTAATACAGTAACAGGATAAAGCAATTAGCTAATAGAGCCAAAATGGACGAGCGCATTTGCAACACTTGCAGTGATAAGGAGTCTGCCAAATTTGAGTAGGGCTACATGTGCTTCTTGACAGCCCAGTGACTGCCACACACTGAGCATGCGCAGTACATAGTAAAATGAAAACATTCCCGGTGTGTCTCTTGCCCGGAGTTCAGTTATTGGCCACAAAGCGGTGCTTGCTGCTGAAAGTGGGAAAAAAGACCTATATCGGCACACTTGTCCGATAAACATAGCTCAAGGACTGGATCTTCTAAGCTTTTTAGTTCGACTCCTTAGCAGTACCGCGGAGCAGGAAGTAGGTCAAGCAGGCGTTATTACCAGCTGTAAGTTACAGCCTGTAACGTTAGCCAACGTTAGCTACGGTCATGACTTCAACCGGGCCGCTTATGGACATGCAGCGGCCAAGGCACCGACCTTTCCTGATCGGTGTGAGCGGAGGGACGGCCAGTGGCAAGGTAGGATCTGGACAAATGACCGGACACCATATATTTGTAACGCAAAAGCTGCTAAATATTAATGACTGAATGTCTTCCCTTATTTCTCGCGTTTATTTTTGTCAGCGTTCTTACGTGTTGGGGTGCTATTAAGATGAAATGAAATTACATCTTTTGGTTTGACGCTGGTCCTCATGTTAAGTGGATGTGTGTTCGTTGCCCTTGCAGCAGCCTTTCGCGGGAAATTACAGCGCCTGTCAGCGCTGACTCATGAAGGCGTTGCTGTAGGCCTGTTTTTGGTAGCAGGTTATTCATGAACAGCACCGTTGTTAAATGCACACTGTTCGCTGCAGAAATGCCATGTACAGTGCCTGTGTGTCCAGTATAGTGTAATGAGCTACAAGTGAATGCATGGATGCTATTTGGTATGATTTGCATCGCTGGTTTGAACGCCCCAAATGGGATGAAACAACAGAGGAACAGGAACAACATGCGTTTGAAGCACATATCCTGTAGTGTCTGTTAGTGTCAGATAGATGTCCCTGCTTCTGTACTTTTTTTGTAATTAAGGCAAGGTGTGTTATAAACACTCAACGTAATGTAAGACCTGTATTCTTTGACTTTTAACCTTTGGGACTGAGCTAGCTTTATTTCATCAACGACCCCTACATTGCTATTAAAATGTACCATAAAATGCAAATATATCCGACTCTATTGGACGAGGCCGTTGATAAATGCTGCTAAATAGTGAGCCATTGACAAAATGTCCAACCCTGGCTTGTGTTGATGCAGTGGTTGTCTGACAGTCCACAGTGTGTGCGAAGATCATGGAGCTGTTGGGCCAGAATGAGGTGGACCAGCACCAGAGAAAGGTAGCCATTGTCAGCCAAGACAGCTTCTACCGTGTGCTTACCCCAGAGCAGAAGGCCAAAGCGTTGAAGGGCCAGTATAACTTTGACCACCCAGGTATGCTGCCTTTTTGTTTGGTAACCCACCTGTCATCATGTAATTAACCTGTAACTAAGGAACGCTCATCATTGTGTAGCTATCTTTGTCGAGCTAGATCAAATCACAAGGGCCAAGTTGTGGTGTCCTCTTAGGCCAAGTTAGTTGTTTTGACACATACAAAGTTTTGGTGTCAAATTCCATATGGGTGTAATGCAGTGTGTCATTATCTACCTTAAAAATCTGAACAAGGTGCTGGTGAGAGTTACAAATGCATTTTGATAAACAGTGATAAACATTTGATAAACATAAACATTGTTTTCAGTGGGTGAGAGGACAGCTACAGTCTGAAGCCAATGCCTGAAGCCTGTGTGTGTGTGTTTGTATGTTTTGATTTCCACTTCCAGATGCATTTGACAACGAGCTGATGTATCAGACTCTGAAGGACATAGTAGAGGGAAAGGTGGTGGACGTTCCTACGTATGACTTTGTCACTCATTCCAGGTAAGACTACAAAGCTAACACATAATGTACAAACACTTATTGCAAACACCATATAATCAGCCGGGTATGGCCATTTCCACTTTTGTTTCTCAGGTTATGTACCATCAGATAGTGCAGTAGGCTTTTACCATGGCATTAACAAGCTGGTGTGCCATTGCCCACGTGATACAAAATACATGCTTGGCACATGATTCTAGTAGATTTTTTTTTTTTTTTTAAAGATGAAAATCTTTTTCTGATGGTTTTAGTCTTCATTTATGAATACCGATGTAGAGAATCATACAATTACAATTACACAATTTAGTACTATTTTATTACTCTTAAACTATTCATTGCTATGATAATATTCTTTACATTTACGTACATATGTGTCAGTGTTTGTACATGCTTGTGCACTGCTTCCCTTCATTCACGGTGTTTCATAGCTGTTGTGTTGTGCGTGTAGACTGCCGGAGAGGATTACGGTGTACCATGCAGATGTGGTTCTGTTTGAGGGCATCCTGGTGTTCTATCACCCCCACATCAGAGACATGTTCCACATGAAGCTGTTTGTAGACACTGACTCTGATGTCAGGCTGTCCCGCCGAGGTGAATATGTAAACAGTCTCTCCATTGCTCATGTATTTGTACTTTGGGGACACTTGTGCAAGGGCCCAGTGGTGGCCTGGCGGTTAAGGTATCGGATTTGTGACCGCAGGATCACATGTTTGAATCCACGCACTGCCAGTAGTGCCACTGAGGTACCCTGAGCATGGTACCGTCCCCACACACTGCTCCCCCGGGACGCCATTGTCATGGCTGCCCCCTGCTCACCTGTGTGATGGGTTAAATGCAGAGTTCATTTTGTTGTGTACACTGTGTGCTGTGCCATGGAATCACAATGACACTGGGTGCTGTTTTTTTGTGTTTGTTTCGTTTTTATAAGACACAGGTCTACCCACGTAACCAGAAATATATTACAAACACAAGCAAACACACATGCACAGACTTATTTATATGCAATTAAGGTGACATCTTGTCAAAACATATTATGTATAATTACATTATATATAAGTGTTTTACCTAGTGATGTTTCCCTATGATTGTGAATGTCAGGATTGCTTATAAATGTGTGTGTGTGTGTGTGTGTAGTTCTTAGGGATATGAAGAGAGGTCGTGACCTGGAGCAGATCCTGTCCCAGTACACCACCTTTGTCAAACCTGCCTTCGAAGAGTTTTGCCTTCCTGTGAGGACACACACACACTCTGTTCTTTTTCTTTCTTACTCAATAACTCCACACACACACACACACACACACACACACACACACACACACACACACACACACACACACACACACACACACACACACACACACACACACACATGTACCTATTACACAGTCACATTGATTCCAGAGTACACACAGGACCCTTGCGTGAGCAGTTTTGGCCAAACTGACTTGAACTCTGCTCTCGCTTTCTGTTGCAGACTAAAAAGTATGCCGATGTCATCATTCCCCGTGGAGTGGACAACATGGGTGAGTGACTCTCACACACACAAACAAACAAACCTGCACAGTGCTATTTACTCTAAAAATACAGAATCAGACCTTTTAATGCCAGAGACAGTCTCTTTCAATGCCTTAGACACCTGCCAACATCTAAAGGCAGTCCTCCATTTTGTTTTGGTTCTGTGACAGGTTATCGACACTTTACCTCAGAAGGCAATAAAGTTATTAAGCAACATGCAGATTTTATTAGACAGGTTTTGGCTACGATTACTGTGTTTGTTTCCCATAGCCATACCACACCATAGACAACTAAGACACTTTGAGGAACCACATTGCTGCATGTGATTAAAAAAAAAACGTGTATCACATTGGACTCTTCCTTTAAGCTCATAGAATTATTTGAATCTGTTTGGAATCTTGTTTTGTTGGTGACTGTCTACTCCCATTTCCTTCTCCTTCCTTTCTATCAGTGGCTATTAATCTCATCGTCCAGCACATTCAGGACATTCTGACGGGTGACCTCTGTAAATGGCAGAGGGGCGGGGCCAACGGCCACGGGTGTGGGCGGGGCTTAAAGCGAGGCATCCCAGAGGAGGAGACGGCCAACGGGGCCAGCAGCACACACTCGCTCGCACCCAGCAAACGACCCTTACTGGAGCCCAGCACACGGCCACACTGAGGAGCATGCATGCAAGTACACACACACACACACACACACTGGGCTGAGCCTAGTAGTAAAGCTACCTGGGTTGGCAAAAACACAAACATACTGACACACACACACACAGAATGCCTGTTACTTGAGCTTAGTACACAAACCCAATTATTTAAAGACATTCACACTCTTTTCAATACACCAGGAATCACTGCATCCATTATCACAAGTCCTCCCTTACTTAATATCACACTTGAAAAAAAAAACACCCAGACAGCAAGGTGTAATCATTGAAAGGCTGTTCCTCCAGGGTGAGGAAATGCTTCCACAGCGTTGCCGATACGTTACTGAAATGCCTTCACGTGAATGTTTTGTCTCAGTGGAGCACTCCTAAGCCTGTCTTGGGGTGTCCAGCCTTCTACTGTAGCTCGTACCCTTGGGAGCAATCTCTTCATCATGCCAGGGCAGCTGGACTACACAGCCAGGAAGAACATCAGGCCCTGGTGCAAAGAACTGATTTTTTTGAACACTGGATAAGATTGAATGTTGTAGCATTTTACTGGCAGGGTCACATTACACGAGATCAGCCTGATTTTGCCCGAATTTGTTGTGACTGACACATTTCCAGAATCATACCCGATTCCAAAAAAGTTGGGCACAACATCGAACATGACTGAGTCTCACAATGTGACATAATGAATGACCTTTGATATTTTGTCTGCGACATTTATGTCACCCCAAAAAAAAATACTAGCATGTCAAATATTTGTTGGGAGTCATATGATTTGTCGATTGTTAATATTGGGAGTCCTGTCACCAGCAGTCAGTGGAAACCATACAATAAAGAGTCATTGTCTTGTAATGTGGCCAGTCTCCCGCCCAAGATGCTTAGAGATCTTCTAAGGGCTAATAATGTGACGTGATGAATCGTAAACAACAGTCGTGAAATACAACAATCGTATAATCTGACCCTGCCAAAAGGGGAGCTGTTTTGTTCTGCAAAGTGTTGGTTGACCTGGCTTCAGAAGTTGCAGTCCCATACCCATCATTTATTCCAGCCATTCACTAAATCAGTTCATTAGTGAAATCACCTGTTTCAATTGCACAGGTAGCAGACGTACAACCAGGTGATTTTAATTAAGTAATTAACTGATTTAGTGAATGACTGGAAGAAGTACTTGCTAAGGGATTGTAACTTGTAAAACCAGGTTACCCAACACTGATTGTGCAGTATTGTCTGGATCTGTTCTGAAGCTGCTGGTTTTTACTGGTTTGAAGCAGGGTATCTACTTCTCAGCTTTCTTCTCCATGTTGAGACTGAATGTTTTTTCTTTGCAGATAAGTTATTAAATGTAAGTGTTTTTTTTCTTTGTGGAAATATTTTGTCTTGTGTACTATCACTATACAACCTAAATTATCAAGTAATTTAAAATATTGTAGTCTTCCAATGGAAAATCCATGTGATTGACTTGTCCAGTTTTTTTTTAAATTAAAACATTTCCATTCTTTGTAATATATTCACACAAATAAAGACTGAAGAGTATGCTTTTGTCTGTGTGTCTGACTGCAGATTATTTGTGAACCTGTGTCAATTCATTAGCGTTTCTCTTCCACCAGTCAGGTGCCTTGCTCTTGAGTTCACCTAGTCCTGTTGTTCTACGCCAATGTTCAGCTGGTACAAGTACCATGACAGGTGTGCAAAATGTGTATGTGTGCTCACGCAGGCTCACACCCACACACACACAGTTAGATACGCAGCATCTGGGAAAGGAGCGGAGTGTTTTTATTTCTGAAAGAGCACAGTGAATGTGGCTGTTATATCTGATTAGACGATGCCCCTAAACACAGACACACTTTTTCTCTCATACACACTTGCACACATAATCCCCTTTCATTCTTCCTCTCTTTCTTGCTCTCTCTCTCTCTCTCTCTCACACACACACACACAGTTTCAGAGGCATAATGCTGGTATGTGATCTGTACAGGTGTAACCCTCTAGTTCTTCACAAACATGAGTGCATATTTCATGTCTAAGAGAAATTAAGACTTGGTTATTCTACAGCGAGTGGCAAAATCACAAAAATCGAAATATACAGTTTTCCCCAGGTTTAAAACAGTCTGCAATTCCACACAGTTTGTAAACCTTCACATAAGTGTATTTCACTCATGTGGCTATGCTCACGCTCACACACACACACACACACACACACACACACACACACACACACACACACACACACCCCAGACACACACACACACACAATCAATCAAATCCTTTTTAAAAACAGTTCCAGTCTTTTCCAGGTTCCAGTTTGAATGTGAGAGCACTGCTGCAGTCACAGTGTTGTCCAAGAATCAGCAAAGTAAAAACACACACACATTGCTGTTATCATATTTGTAGTATATGTGTGTGTGTGTGTGTGTGTTTCAGAGAGAGAGAGAGAGAGAGAGAAAGAAAGAAAATGTGAGTTAAAGGATATATTTGTAAATCACTGTCTCTGCCACAGAGGAATAGTTCCAAAGTCTCTCTGTTGTCAAATACAGAAGGAAGAATCTTCCTCCTTAGAACAGTCCCTTTATAAAAACAAGTCTTGTCTCTTTCAAAAGAGTCTCTGTCTCAGTAGTCTTTGTGTTTGTGTACAATGAATCAGTGTGAGTGTGTGTGTGTGTGTGTGTAATGTGTGTGATGGGGCCCCTAAGGTAGGTTCCAGTTTGTTTGAGGGGTTCTAGGTCTTCTCGGGGTCACGGATCTTCTTGCTGCGCGGCTTGATCTTGAGCGAGAGCTCCCACAATGCCTCCTCGGCCAGGTGGTCCGTGAAGTCGTTGAAAAAGCAGATGATGTCATCGTTCCGCTTCAGCTCGTAATGACTGCACACACACACACACACACACACAAACACATTAGAGGAGAAAGAGCAAATAAAACATCTTTATGACACAATAAATGCAGGGACTGAAAAGGCGTGCTTCCATGCATGCCTAGCAACAACCCCCTCACACAACACCCTCAATACAAATAATTCCTCCACTGTCCAGGAGGACGTTAGCATTAAGTTAACACTAACTACACTTAAATAAGACACTTTGAGATTGTTTCTGTGTGTGTGCATGGGGGGTATCTCATCAAAGCACTATGTACCTTACCCAGTTGCTTTGGTCCAATGATGGTGTGAATGTCAGGATTGACATTGTCAAAAATGTGTGTGTGTCTGTGTGTGTGTGTCTGTGCATTTAAGAGAGTTAAAGAGTGACTGAGTGGACAGAGCAAGGGGTAATATCCAACTCACACTTGCTGGAAGCGCCTCATGCTGTCCAGAATGTTGAACTGCTGCCAGCGCTTGGAGAAGTTGACCTTCCCCTCCACCATGTCCGGGTTGCCCAGGTGCACAAAGGTCAGGTCCTGGAGAATCAGCCCACTGGGGGAGAGAGACAGAGAGAGAGATGGAGAGGGAGAGTGAGTGAGAGAGAGAGACAGATGGAGAGAGACCAGGAGAGAAAGAGATAGAGACAGAGACAGAGATGGAAAGACAGCCATAGGAAGAAAGATGAGAAGTAGTCAAGGAGAAGAAGTGCAGCATTCTGACTAGAGCTTCTCTGCCTGTTTGCATCTGTTTCAGAGATATAAGGAGGTTCTTCTATTTGCCACAGCTTTGACATCTTCCCAGTTGATGTAGTTCCAATGAAATCATGGGCAGAGCTTACATTTCCTCTGCATACCTGCACCATATTCAGTCACAATAGCACATTTAGAATGAAGAGACGTGCTCACGCATACACACACACGCACGCACACACACATTCGCGCGCGCACACACACACACACACTCTCACACACACTCTCACACACACACACAGTCACGCACTTACAGGTAGGGAATGCAGGGAGGCTCCACTTCAGCTAGAGCAGCGCGGTAAGCTCGGAATGAGGAGGAGCTGTCAATCAATGTGCAGTACTCCTCCAATCCCTGAGAGAGGGGGAGGGGAGGGGGAGGGACCAACAAACACAAACCAGTCAATCTTAAAAACTCATATGGACAACGGTTTGAATTAGAATCATTCTGATTGGATGAGCAGACAAACCTCTGAGGTCTGCTTCTGCCATTCGAGACGTCTGATTGGCGCAGAGTCCAGAGCCGACAGGATGGCCAGGTACGAGTTGAAGTTATTCAGCTTCCGTAAGTGCTGAGCAACACACAGTCAAAGCCACAGGTCAGTAAAGTGTCACTTTTAGCTACTTTGAGCTGTTAGACACCTTTCACCCACAGTACTAGACAGATATTCAATAATTCATACCTTCATGATCTTGATGAACTTGAGCAGCAGTTTCTCCCTGTCCTGGGCTCTCTCCTGCTGTATGATGATGGAGCGCACCCTAGTGGACAAACAGACAAATGACATCATAAGAAGAAACAGGCAGGTCTGATGGTTTATGAAGTTCGACCAGTCAGTGTTGGCAGTGTCTTTGTACCCGTGGCTCAAAATAACTGTGTGATTTACAACACTGATTTAGAAGTTTTGTATTTGTGATTGTTTTCTCTTTGTGTGTGTGTGTGTGTGGTAGGTTGTGCCTGTAAAGCCAGGGATTTGTGTGTATGTAAAAAATGGTACATCCTCCAATGGTGTGTTTTCCCATCAGGCTGTGCGGTTGAATTGCAAGGTGAGGCGTGTGTGGGTTTACCAGTAGCTCATGTTGTTGAAGTGCTCCGTGAACTGGGTCAGATTTGGACTCTTCTCCTCATTCTGCTCCTTTGCCCAAAGAAGAACCTCAGGGATCTAGAGACAAAAAGAGACAGAGAAAGAGACAGCGAAATGAGAAAAAAACAAAAGAAAGCAAGAAAAGAAAGAAGGAAAACGTACAAAGTGTGTTATTTAACGTCTTTTTGTTCTTTCACACAAACACATCCGACACGTTACGTACATACACTAACACACACACACAGGTGTGCACGCAGAAACACACACACACACACACACGCATGCACACACACCATACCTCAATCTTATAGAATAGCTCGGCATCCAGAAGTGTGAGCTGGTCGGCGATCTCATGACTTCGGAAATCATGGAGAGTGCCTGGCCTGGAGAGAAAAAACACACACACAAAGACGCAAATAAGCCAACACAAAGACCCACTCTTAACCCTCATTCATGCACACACAACCAGTCAAAATCTACATTTGAGAGAGTCCAGAGGAGTCTGGAGTGGAGGGCTGTGGTGGGGACTGGAGAAAATAACAAGACACAAAGAAGCAAATGAGGCAAAACAAAGACCCACTATTAACCCCTTGTTCATGCACACACACCAGTCCAGAGTGAGTCTGGAGTGGAGATGGAGGGTGTGGTGTGGTGGGGATACCTGGCCGAGACGCCGCGTGCGGCCAGCGGGGTGTGTGTGTGGATCTGCCTCTGCAGCCTCTTCTGGTCCACCTTGTCCAGGATGTTGGTGCGCAGCACGCGGGCCAGACTCAGCTCCCCGTTACACAGCAGCTGGAACACCAGCTCCATCAGCTGACGCAGGATGTCCTCCGTCAGCTCCACCAGACTACACACACACACACAGATACACATAAATAAACACACATACACACACACACACACACACACACACACAGATACACATAAATAAACACACACACACACACACACAAATAAACACACACACACACACACACACACACACACACACACACACACAAACACAGATACACATAAACCTTCCTTCATTATAATAAACGGAGAACAGCTGAGTTATATCTTTCTAGCTTTCTGGGCAAATCATGGGGATCTATAGCCAAATCCTCACAACACACAGGCACAGTCACAAACACATAGTGACACACACACACACACAGTCACAAACACATAGTGACACACACACACACACACAGTCACAAACATATAGCAACACACACACACACAGAGTCACAAACACATAGCAACACACACACACATAAGCACAGTCACAAACACATAGCAACACACACACACATAAGCACAGTCACAAACACATAGAAACACGCACACATGAGCACAGTCACAAATATATAGCGACACACACACACACACACACACACACACACACAAGCATAGTCACAAACATATAGCAACACATACACATAAATTATTTTTGATACTTTCACATCAGTTGTGTGTGTTTGTATTTGTGTGTCGACTCACCACAGCTCATCGACGACGCGCACCAACACGAAGAATGTGTTCTTACTGACACGCTTCTTAAAGGTGTCCGGACTGTGGCAGAAACGGGTATATGTGCAGTGGGAGTTAAGGAACAACACACACGCACACATACACACATATACACATACACACACGTGCACGCGCACAAACGTGCACACACACATACAAAGAGAAAACAATCACATACAAAACTTAGAAATTGGTGGCACACACACACACACACACGTCCGCGCACACAAGCATGCACAGATTCAGCAACAGTTTACGTACAAAGCCTCTGCAAATACAAAGACAGGAAATGAATGGGCATAAAGTCAGGCAAAGGATATCTGTAGTGTAGCTTCTTGATGAGTTCCTCTGGGGTGATGAAGGTTCTGTATGTGGTCAAAAACGCCTCACAGTACAACACCAGATCTGCCGAGGAACAAAACACACAACAATCTTATTATTATATTATCACAAAATGCAATTACTAGAAGAAATGAATGAGCTGAAGAAGCCTGAACTGAATGAAAGAGGGAGAGGATCAGAGACTGGAGTACCTTTGCGGTCAGTCTCTGTGGCATGGACCAACAGGATGTCAACAGAGCCGGCCCTTACGTCAGGCCCATCATCATTCTACATAAAGCCAGAGTGGAAGAAAATCAGAGAGAGAGAGAGAGAGAGAGAGAGAGAGAGAGACAGAGACAGAGACAGAGACAGAGAGATAGAGAGAGAGAGAGACAGAGAGAGAGAGAGAGAGAGAGATAGAGAGAGAGAGAGAGAGAGAGAGAGGTGTGAACTCTATTAACATTCATAAAATTAGTAATTACGGACCCCACATACACCTTAGTTAGTCAATACTAGTAAAGCCCTAATAAGCCACTACTGGTACTTCCTGGCCTGTAATGCTACTATTATATTCTTATATATTTGTAACTTCTCGTTCTCACCTCTTGTTTGCGTGTGATGAGGCTCATGATGCTTTTGTGGTCTATTAGGGAGAGCTCATCAACGTCCTCCAAGTCCACAGCCCTGCAAACGCACAAGCGTACATCATCATCATCATCATCATCATCATCATCATCATCGTCATCATTGTCATCCTCATCATCGTCATCCTCATCATCGTCATCCTCGTCATCGTCATCATCATCATCACCACCATTACCATCTCCAGAACATTTAGCAATATGCATATGACTGAGAACTTACTCACAAACTCCCCAAAACACATTACACATGCAGTACACTACATAATCTAACACATATTTACACTCCTATATACACCACATACACACACGTGAAATATTATTTATGCTCATGTACACACACACACACACACACACACACACATACACATATACGTACACACATGTACACACACACACGCACACACACAAACACACACACACACAAATGTACACACACACACACGTACACACACGTACACACACACACGTACGAACACACACGTACGAACACACACACACACACACACACACACACACACACACACACACACACACACCTGTCTTTGGTCAGTGTCCCTCTGCT
>CM059273.1:15356479-15361479 GCA_030347295.1 Setipinna tenuifilis
GGGGATGGGGATGGGGATAGGAAATGGGGATGGGGAGATTAAGTTCAAGTTCAGTTTTTTTATATAACACACTTTTATCAAAGTCAAAGTCAGCTTTATTGTTAAAAGCCATATGTACAGGTTGCACACACAGAATTTGAAATTGCAGTGTTCCCTAGGCCCACAGTGAACATTAAACATCTTATAAACAAAACAATAAGACATGATGACAAAACATAACAATATAAACACAGCAAAAAGCACAATAGGCTTGTATAGGATTGGATGTGGATGGTTATAGGGATAGGGGATGGGGAGTTTAGGTTTAGTTTATTTATAAAACACATTTCATACAGCAGAAGCTGACCAAAGTGCATACATAGAAATAGAAACTAGTAGAAGTAAGGAGGTTGGGGGGCAGGAAGGGAGGGGAGGGGGAGATAGATAGGCGAGCCATGGAGGGAGAGAGATAGAGGGATGAGGGAGGAGGGAGGAGGAAGAGGGAGAGGAAGTGGGAGAAAGTGTGTACAGGAGATTAGTGAGGCCAAAGCAACAGAGAGATAGAGACAGAGAGAAAGGGAGAGAGAGGGATAGGGAGAGGGAGAGGGAGAGGGGGGATGGAGAACAGGGCCAGGGGAATGAGAGACAAAGAGGTAAGGAATGGAAGAAAAATGCAATGAAAGACAGAGAAGTGAAAGGAGGGGGTGTGAGAGAGAGAAAAAGAGGAAGACACATAGAGAGAGGGAGACAGAGAGAGTTTGAGAGAGAAAGAGAGAAAGAGAGAGGGAAAGAGAGAGAGGGAAGGATGGAGAAAGGGTCAGTGAGAGAGAGAGAGAGAGAAAGGGAGGGACAGAGAGAGAGGAGAGGAAGAGAGAAAGAGAAGAGGAAGAGAGTGAGGGAAGTTAAACCTTAACCTTCCTGAGGCAACTGATGCACACAACACTGCCACCCCCCCCCCCCACACACACACACACACACAACTGATGCACACAACACCCCCCCCCCCCCCCCCCACACACACACACACAACAAACCCCACCCCCCCACCCCCACAGAGTAAATACAGAGTCAGAGGGTTTATGACCCTCAAGCATTTCCCCCACATGTCCACACGCCCAGCAGCCCTGTAGCCCTGTTCAGAGTGTTTCATAGTCTCCCTCCTCCATTACCTCCACCCTTCCCAAGACCACTAGCCATCCATTTTTGACATACTTAAAAAAAAATGTAGCCAAGTATTTGTGTTTATAACATGGCAGTGTTTTCAGTGTTGTATTTCGCTTTGGCAGGGAGGTGTGTTGTCTGTTAATATGTGTGAGGCTGTGTAGGTACGGAGTGGGATGATGCTCATGTTTTTGTGTATGTTTGGCTTGTGGCTGGTGCAAAATCGCCCCCCCCCCTCCCTGCTCCACTCACTTGTGCGGTTCTTCTTCTCCGGCAGGGGTGGGGGGCTGTCGAGGTAGTGGGGGGGCGCCCCGGGCGAGTGTGCGTACTGGCTGGTGAAGACGCCGGTGCCGTTGAGCAGGGGCATGGGCGAGAGGGGCGTGAGCAGGGGGAAGGGCGGCGTGGGCGAGGGGGGGCGCTCCGACACGTCCCACTCCTCCGAGTGGCTGTGGCACAGCTGGTGGGGCAGCCGCAGGCCCTGCGTGGAGATGACGGGCACGCTGCGCCGCTTCTTCTGGGGGAGGGCCGGGGGGGCGCCTGACCTCAGAGGGGGCAGGGGAGGGGGCTCGTGGGGGTGGAAGTTATGGTGGGAGGGGGGCGGGGAGCCACACTCGCTCAGACACTCGGGCAGGGGGCTCAGGGAGCCCGGGGGGGCCACGGGGAAGGGCAGGGGGGGCAGAGGCTCCAGCACCGACAGGTCCTGATGCAGGAAGTCGTAGTCAGGGTCGTAGCCATCTGAGAAGGACAGAGAGAGGGAGAGACAGGGGGAGGGAAAAAAGAGCAAGAGAGAGATGTGAGTGAACAAGAGAGACAGACTGAGTGACTACATGTCCTTTTATTCCTTTTGACACACACACACACACACACACACACACACACACACACACAGAGTATACGAAGCAATGGGTAAGTGAATGTACATCTATCATCACCGTAGATCAGAGCAGTATGTATGCCATTCGGTATACTAGATGCACAAGTGTTAACAATGGACCATGCGTATTATTATTATTTTCTTTTCATTGTTTTCTATTACTGCAATATGAATGTGAAGGCCTTCAAATGCAATATACAAGATGTAAAAGTGTTGTAGTATTTGTGCTTTCTTTTTCCTTGTGAAAAAGAGAGTGTGTCTTAGTGAATGTGTGTGTATTACCCAGTTTGTCAGCGTGTCTCAGTGAATGTGTGTGTGTGTGTTATCCACTGTGTCAGTGTGTCTCAGTGAATGTGTGTGTGTGTTATCCAGTGTTTGAGAGTGTGTCTGAGTGAATGTGTGTGTTTACCCAGTGTTTCAGCGTGTGTGTGTGTGTTATCCAGTATTTCAGTGTGTCTCAGTAAATGTGTGTGTGTGTGTGTCTGTGTGTGTGTATTACTCAGTGTGTCGTGTGTCTCAGTGAATGTGTGTGTGTTATCCAGTGTTTCAGAGTGTGTCTTAGTGAATGTGTGTGTATTACCCAGTGTGTCGGTGTGTCTCAGTGAATGTGTGTGTGTGTGTGTGTGTGTTATCCAGTGTTTCAGAGTGTGTCTGAGTGTGTGTAGGTGTGTGTGTGTGTGTGTGTGTGTTTACCCAGAGTTTCACAGCTGGTGTTTCGGGAGCACTGCCCACTGTCCTGCTCCAGCGCCGACAGCTGCTCGTCCGATTGGCTCAGCTTGGCCATGATGCCGCAGGACGACAGGCACGGCGAGTCGGCGCTGTACGATTGGCTGTCTGCCGAGAGGCGCCGCTGCAGAAGCTCCGCCTCCTGCTCGTGCTGTTGTAACTGTGGACACACCAGTGACATCATCAGTGACATCATCGATTAACCCTTCTAAAGGGCGGTTCAGTCTGCTGCTGTAACTTCAAACACACAGATGACATCTGAGGAGCCCAACGGGAACAAACGGGCAATGCTGACAAAATGTAGAAACTGAGAAAATGTAATTTAGAAGTTTTTTGATTTTACAAGTGAACTGTGAATTTAAAATGGTTCTAGTTCGAGACTATGCCCGTTCTTCCCGTGTACTCCTCATTTGTTAACCCTTCCAAATGGCTGTTCAGACTGCGACACTTTTTTTCTCAGCCAGGTCCTCGTATTCAATTGTTTTGCTATGAAACATTGCCACTGACAAGCTGTTTGACCATTTAAATGCACAAAAAAAACAGCAAGGCTTCTGAAAAATGTGAGGTGCTCAAAGTAAAGTAAAGAAGTTTTGGAACGTGTTTTTATTTTTACAATGGGTCGTTGCGTAGCTATAGTTACTCATCGAGAGCTTAGTTTAAAATATAAGAATCGTATTTAAATTAGCAACATTAAACGAACCTTGACATCTCCAGCAAGCGCTTGGATGTCTGAATACTGGTGATGCTTCTTACGTTTTGAAAGCGGAAAAAGAATCCCAGTGTGAACGCCCCCTAATGAAGTGACTATGACATGACGGTCTGCACTACAGACATGCTGGTTTAAGCTTAAGCAACAATGTTGGCAAAATGATGCAAGCCTTTCTATCAGACTTTCCAACCAGAAACATTAGTCTCTGACATTAGGCATAGGCTGCTGACACACTCAACCTGAAAGATCTGAATTTTTCTGGCTTTTCGTCTGGCAGAGGCACTGTGTATGTGAGAGGAAACCTCTGGAGGAGTTCTTCTCAACTTTTTGTGGACTTTTTTTTTTGGCAGAGCCTTAGTTAACACAGAAATTTTGCTAGTTGGGTTGTGTGTATCAGCAGACCATGGAAAATTTTGGTGGAGTTCTTTAGCTGCCAGGCGTGTTGACATATCACGCAAAAAGCTTTTAACAGTGTAGAGCAGACACCAAACTCTGTAAGTAAAAGGAACGTCTAGCAACATCTCTGATCAAATAACTATCTGCGGGAGGTCAGAATTGTAAAAACTGGTGGAGGGAAAAGCTAAATAGTACACTTTTGTCCATTTCACTAACTTAACTCAACTTGTGTTGTAACCACTGCAACATACACCACTTCTGCATCGTGAGCGTTGAGCCAACCCTTTTACAACCTTTTACCCTTTAAGCTGAAAGTCATCAAGTTGCAGTTTAGTGTAATGTAGCCAGAGTTTAAATTGGGTCGGAGCCCACTGGAGCTCAGCTCCACCTCCTCACCTCGGCAATGCAGCCAGCCAAAGCTGAGCTACCTCTGAGCTACAGTATTTATAGTTATACAATAGAGTGAGATATTGACCACTGTGAGTAAAGAAGGGCTCCCCCTCCTTACCAAAGCCAAGTTAGCCAATGGGAGGGCACTATGCTCCATGACATCATGATGACATGACCACCAGTCATGGGGTCAGTTTGGGGTCACGTACCTGTTTGAAGGCTCCGGGCGGCAGGCTCCTGCCACTGGCCGCTCGACTCATGGGGGCCACCACGGCTATCCGCATGGGCGCGGGCACCGACTGACGCTTCTTTGCCGGCAAGATGGGGGCGCTGTAAACAACATCGAAAACAGGACCCATCAGTGGTAAGTCGTATGTACATACAAGGTGGACCAAAAAACAAACAAAACTGGACCACTCTTTAGTTATGAAGCCAAAAGCACTTGGCAACTTTTCTTTTCATGGGTAGTTTTTTTTTCTTTCCAATAGCCGTGGTGGTCATACCATTGCTGGTATGGTCATAAACTATGACATCACTAAAAAGAGAACTGAGCTGGCATGATTTAAAACTGTGGTAGCCTCACGGAGATATAGTTATTTTAAAATAAAATGGTCCAGTTTTTTTGGTCCACCCTGTACACTGGTATTTATGGAGGGTGCTCATGTATTATTAGCCTAGTCCATCAAAGCCGATCCTGAACCAAAAAAAAAAAAAACAAAGTGGGTAAGATGTCCAAACAGAGGATCCCACACTTACATGCGCACA
>CM059273.1:15366479-15368979 GCA_030347295.1 Setipinna tenuifilis
ACTTGTCCATCAGCTTCATGGTGGACAGCTTGAGGGAGGAGAGGTGAGACCGCGGCCCCTCTGTGAGAGAGAGAGAGAGAGAGAGAGAGAGAGAGAGAGAGAGAGAGAGAGAGAGAGAGAGAGAGAGAGAGAGAGAGAGAGAGAGAGAGAGAGACAGAGAGAGAGGGGAATCATTACATTATGTTATGTTACATTCCACTTAGCAGGTGCGTTTATCCAGAGGTTAGCTTTGTTAGGAAGGGAAGTACTTCCAGAAAAGAAGAATCTTCAAGAGCTTCTTGAAGGTACAGAGGGATAACCCTGCTTTCATAGCAACTGGTCAATGGTCAGTGGACAATGATGGAGAACATACACACTGATCACACAGTGTGAAATTTTCGGAATATTTATCGTGGTGCACTTATAGAAGCCACCACTGTAACTACCACAATAACACTGGTAATAAAGGTTTAGTTATACCGGAACTGATCAATCAGGACATGTACAACAAAACCCCTTGTCTAACTCCATTTGTATCGTGTTTGTGTGTGGTTTAATCTAGGTTTTAATTTTAATTGGATTTTAATTGAATTTAAATTTATATTCTTCATGCTGCTCTCTGTGGAAGTCCTGTATACCATTCTGAATGCGTTATTACCAAATCATTCATCTTTGTAGATGTCTGCAGGGTATTGTTCACATTCATTCCTCCTAGTTCAACTATGTACCACTTTGATTAAAAAAGCCATCAGCACCAGAGCTATCTCAAAGAAATAATTGTCATAAGGTGTCATGCCATGCAACAGCACAGAGTGAATATTTAAAACACACGCACGCACACACACACATACACACACACACACACACACAGACACACACGCGCACACACGCACACACACAAGCACACACAAGCACACACGCACACACACAAGCACACAAGCACACAGCTGTTATGATGCTCCAGTATGTTGGGTGAGTGAGACCTGTAAAGCTATAGCAGTAATAAGCACCCTCTCTGTCACAGCACTCAGCACTGTTGAAGGGAATGTTTTTACGAATGGAAACTCTTCGGAATTTTTTCTTATAGGTTCCACAAAACCTCTATTTTACTGTCTGTCTGAAGGCAAAACATCTTCTGGTTTTACATGTCAAAGTTTTCCATACAGTGTGAGTGTACAGTACATGACTCACACATACACACCCAACTCACCAACAACCCCAAAACCCTGAAACAAGATCGATTCCTACACATAAGCCAAATCATTCTCTTTTCCATAGTCATCACAATTGGGTAAGACAGGGTGACAGAGAGAGGGGGAGAGAGAGAGAGAGGGGGAGAGAGAGAGAGTGAGAAAGAGAGAGAGAGAGAGAGAGAGAGAGAGAGAGAGAGAGAGAGAGAGAGAGAGACAGCTCAACAGTAAACCATCAAACCTCTCGAAACACAGATTAACCTGGGTTACCTCATCTGTACACGTCACCTGATACAGTCCTAGTGCCCTCAAATGCACCCGTGATTAATTTTTTTTTTGTCTAGATGGCAAACCTCTTTGTAGGAAAGAGAACATCTCTGTTCAACAAAACACTGCCATTTCCCCCACAAGTACCTTTGTGCCTTTTAAAGCATGTGAGGTCGGATTCATTACAGCACTAAGTGCCACTCTGATCTCCATTCTATGATTTCTGCTTATGCCACTCTATCCAGAGGGGACTTGTATTTCAGTAGACCTTGGCAGGTAGCTGTGGACGCTGTCAATGTACTCGAGAGTAGGGCTGGGCAATATGGACAAAAATTTGATTACGGTATATTTTTCCCGTATTGACCGATATAATTTTTTATCACAATTAGGGCTGGACGATAGAACATTTAGTATTGACTGGACTGGGCAGAATCACATGATAACACGTGATGGTGTGCTTTCAGGGAACAGTACATGAACTGTGCAGGATATAAAGCAAGAGTTTACAAAATAAACAATAATAACAATAATAAACAACTTATTACTTCATTATCATTAGATTAATAGTCATGTGCTTGATCATTGGCAATTAATGGTTATGATTGTTGGTTCGATTAATTTTTTCGATTAATTGCCCAGCCCTACTCTAGAGTTTGCCACAAGAGCTTTTCCCCTGAACAGCACTACAGGAGGAGACTGGGATGGCAGACTGACACCAAAGAGAGGAATGAGAAATTGTGTTCTGTGCCCATGAGGAAGGAGACATCTCTCGTTCTTTTTTTTTTAGCTCTCCCTGTATCTATTCATCTCTCTCTCTCATCTTATTGCCATCCAACCTTCTTTTCTGTACATGGCTCCTCCTTCAACATAAAAAGGATCTGTCGGAGGGAAGGTGTGCGAGTGTGTTTGTGTGTGTGTGTGTGTGTGTGTGTGTGTGTGTGAGAGAGAGAGTGTGTGAGTGAGTGAGTGTGTGGAAGAAAGAGAAAGACAGAGACAGAGCGAGAGCGCATGTGACTGATGAGGGCATTCCTTAATATCAATGTGCCAATTTACACTTCCTCTTG
>CM059273.1:15373979-15426479 GCA_030347295.1 Setipinna tenuifilis
AGGTTAGCAGTCACCCAGCTTAGATAAACATAAACAGTTCTCTTTCATGGCACATCTCTTTCTCTCGCTCTTTGTCTAGCCTTTGTTTCACACATATTCAGAGGGAGAAGAACAACCGTCATGTGACTGACACAAAAACACAGGCCCTACCCCTCCTCACACACACACACACACACACACACACACACACACACAGGCATGCCTAAACACGGTGGCATCCTCTGTGTGCGTCTAGAGTTCCACATTCCACCAGACACTCCACCCCAACACACACTATTTCTGCCCTTCTGCTTTATACACACACTCCTGTTGATGCAGGAAACACAGACAAAACACACACACACAGTCACACACTTAAGGCTTCAAATACACACGCACACACATACATACACACACACAGATACATATATACATACACAAACACACAGGAAATTATAGTATAGGGATGTTATGTTTTCGGGTAATTTCCTTGTGTGTTTGCCTTGCGTGTCCTAATGGGTTTGGCGGATCTTAAGTCTACGAGTGCGATACGGTAGCAAATGCTTCATACGTGTCGGGAGACACAACTTTGCTATTCAATTTCAGCTCAACATGGTTGTCAATGTTAGTCAGTATGTCTGGATTTGCGCCTATTTCGACAGAAACCAGATGAAGCAGAAATGTTGATTTTGGTTGAAATTTGAAATTCAGCTTGACAAGCCATTCTGTCAGATACTGCAACACATCTTCAGTGTATGAGGGAAGTGTTGTGGACATGCATGTGAGTGGGCTCGTGTGTGTGTGTGTGTGTGTGTGTGTGTGTGTGTGTGTGTGTTATGTTTTCAAAACAGCATATTACACCACAGAACAACCTACAATTATGCAATGATGGGAGAATCATCTGCTTAACTTCTCTCTCTGCCACACAGACACGCACAAACATACATTGATGCACACACCCACAAACACACACTCATATGCATTCACACACACACACACACACACACAGGCACACACACAGGCACACACACAGGCACACACACACACAGTTGTGTGGATAAACGCAGACATGAGTTTCGACAGAGATTTGTAATAGGGACAATGTCAAACATAGACCAGCCAGATGTCTGTCTGTCTGCCCTTCAATCTCAAACAGTTTGTGCTTTTTCAGCTTCCCTCGCTCTTTTCTTTTCTACAGTCTGACCCCTGCACTGCAAAATGAGCACTCTGACAAAAGCCACACACACACACACACACACACACACACAAACACACACACGCTACAAATGTCTCTGCTTTATTTTCAGTTTTGTTCTTCCAAAAATAAACAAGACAAATATGGAAGTGCTTTGAAGAGAGATTTCACCAGATGAAATGAGCAAGAGAAGAGAACAGAGAGCGCAGTGGGGACTGAAGCAGAAGAGGAGAAAAACTGGAACTGACGTTGACAGCCATTTACTGTAGCCCTAAGCTAACAAAACGTGACAATCAGTTCCCTAATTACGCAGCAAACTAAACACCTCTTAATTGCATCTCAAATGGTAAACAAATAAGTGTTCACTGGAGTATTTCAGAAAGCAGGTTTAGTCACTTACCTGGGTAGGTTAACACAGACCAAGTGGTAAACCTCATAATAGAGGGGTGTTATGGAGTTATTCTCCTATTAAAACAAAGCCGTGGGGCACTTCTATTAGGTGTTAACCAAATAATAAAGAGATAACTTTTTTGGATAGGTCACTAAACCACATGAAATACCCCCCAGAAAGATCACTAGTACATTTAGACACAGAGACTTGATCAACACACACACACACACACACGCACCTTGAGTGCCTACCACTGTTCTCATCTGACTCTTCAGGGATAGAGGTAGGGACACACACACACACACCAAATTCTCAGGTACCTACCACTGCTCTATGACTCTTCAGGGACAGAGTTAGGGATACACACACACACATGGACAAATAAATTCTCAGGTACCTACCATTGTTTTCATCTGACTCTTCTGGGCTAGGACCATTTGTTACTTCAGGCTGTCCCAGTACCGGTTGGTCTTTCCAGCTAATATTCCCCATAGGAATGGCTTACATCCGTACACGCACTCACACACACACACACAGACACCCGCCACACTCTCTATTAAGCATCCGCCTTCCTCCACAGGCTTTAAGCCATTCATATGCCCTGGATTCCCACACCACCCAGACTGTCTGCTCCCATTCACCTTCTTACTCACACACACACACACACACACACACACACACACACACACACACACACACACAGTGTCCTGTGACCCTGGTTGACTCACAAGACCTGCTGAGAGAATCAGCCCACAAGCAGATACAGATACAGATACACACACACACACACACACACACACACACACACACACACACACACACACACACACACACACAGGTGTATATACCCACTCAGACATAGACATAGGGGCACTTACAGATTTCTTAAAGTTTAACATTAAGCTCAGACAGCCTCTGTGTGCCTCTGTGGTCACCATAGCAACTGCCCAACCAGCTTGTGTGTGTGTGTGTTTTAGTCAGACACGGAATGTATTAATGACATCCAATCATCGATCATGCCCTGGGCCTCAACTGTTCCATGCACAGAGAGAGACAGCGAAAGAGTGAGACACAGAGAGGAAGAGAGAGAGAGAGAGAGAGAGAGAGAGAGAGAGAGAGAGAGAGAGAGAGAAAGAGAGAGAAAGAACTAAATCACTGATGACAATGCTGATGTTAGAATGTTCACCCTCATGGTGATGTCGAAATAATGTTGTCTGTCTTTCCATCACACCAGACCACTAACAAGCCACCATGCGGGAACACAACAATTCTGTGACACAATGATTTAAAGATCAAATCTCTCCCTCTTTTTTCCCTTTTTCTCTCCCTCTCACCCTCACTCAGTTTGCAGCGTCTTTCGCTGTGCACATTCACAGCCATCCCATATAACTCGTTCTTTCCAGCATCAAATTATTTTATTACATGACACTTAGCTGACGCTCTTATCCAGAGAGATGTACAGTTATTTAGATACAGGGTTTCAGTTACAGTCCCTGGAACAATGTGGGGTGAGATGCCTAGCTCAAGGGCACTTCAGCAATGGATGAAGGTGCAGGAGAGTACTAGTTGTTAACTCCCCCCACCCCAATTCTTCCTAATGTGAAGAGGATTCAAACCTGTGACCCTCTGATCCCAAGACCAACTCTCTGACCACTAGGACACAGCTGGCCCTGGCAGCCTTAGCTTCAGATGCTGGAGCACATGTCCAGTGCATAGGCCCTTATTATCTCCTGGTCTCTTAACTCTTTCACTCTGGCATTGGTGTGTTTTTAAGAGTCCTCGTCTTTAAAGGGCTTTCCCCATATTGGGCCCCTGAGAAGAAGCTTTTAAGGGCCTACCCCCCTTAGTGATATCGCTGCCTTTTTTCCCACTCTTCTCTCTACATCTGCCATTCATTCATCTGTCCTGTACTCAATCTCTCCAGCTCCATTTTTGCCTTTTTGTGGGAAAACTCCCTTCACCACACACACACACACACAGACAGCGCCTTTTACACACACACACACACACACACACACACACACACACACACACACACACACACGCTTTCTAATTACCTCACCTCAGTAGAGTGTGCCATGTCTGTATTCTACAGTGCTTATTACATGTAACCTCAGAACAGAGACACACTCGGCAACACACTACTCTAGTCACATAAACACAGTTATGTGTGCAGTCAGTGTGTGTATTCTGTGTGTATGTGGTGTTGGTGGTGGTTATAATGCATATGTGTGAGTCTCCCTGTGTGTGTGTGTGTGTGTGTGTGTGTGTGTGTGTGTGTGTGTGTGTGTGTGTACGGTATTTGACTGATTACCAAACAGTCAAAGTCAGGCAAAAACAACAACACAAATACACACAAACAGCTAAAGTTGCGAGCTGTATGCACAAACAAGCATGTGTGCACAGAATCTATTGGTTATTCAGGTTTGCCCACAAGCCATCAGCTAATTCCATCTTTCAGACATGAGGAACTAGCATTTCTGAATCATGAGTGGGCACTAACACACACACACACACACACACACACACACACACAAACACAACCTGTCTCTACCACATGCAGATGTCAGTCATTTTTTGTGTCTATGAGTCTCACTCTATTGCTAAATCTCTATCGCCATCTACAACACACACACACAAGTGCGCGCACACCCACACACACACACGCACACACACACAAGCTAAAATAAGTGACAGATGAGCACATGTCAGCTCTGTAACCAGTCAAAGCATGAGTGCTAAATATACTGCTCAACCAAAGTGCAGTTACCTCTCCTCTCTGGCCAATTACACAACAACCCCCCACCACACACTCACTCACTCACACACACACACACACACACACACACACACACACACACACACACACACACACACACAGAAACAAACAGCACTGAGTAGTGGGAAGCTCATACCTCGCTGTGAGAACTGAAGATGATGAGCTGGCCACAAACCTCGCACACGTTCATGTGCTTATTTGAGGTGCTGATTTACTGAAAGCCATCCACACAAGCTGCCTCTTTCTTGCACTCTCGCTCTCTCTATATATGTGTGTGTGCGCGCGCGTGTGTGTGTGTGTGTGTGTGTGTGTGTGTGTGTGTGTGTGTGGCAATACTTTTGGGTGTTTAGGTATTGACATAACCTCTTTGAGTATACAACAGCAAACAAGATTTTACACAATCAAGTCTCGCTCTGTGTTAGTATTTTTGGTTGTTTTGGTATTGACAAAACCTCTTAGAGTATACAACAGCAAAAAATATTTGACACAACAGAATGTCTCACTGTGTTTGTTTCTCTGTGTGTGTGTGTGTGTGTGTGAGAGA
The DNA here is from genome assembly GCA_030347295.1 of Setipinna tenuifilis. Lineage (NCBI taxonomy): Eukaryota > Metazoa > Chordata > Actinopteri > Clupeiformes > Engraulidae > Setipinna > Setipinna tenuifilis. Next base: position 15,378,868 of record CM059273.1, read on the forward strand.
GAGAGAGAGAGAGAGAGAGAGAGTGTGTAAAGCAGCCCATAAGAGAAAGATTAATTGTAAGATTCTTTCATGTGCCTGTCCAATCCTGATTTCCAATTTAACGGAGGACGGCATGCCAATACTCATGCTCCACAACAAAGAAACAAACACACAAACAAACAAATAACTCACACATAAATAACAAACACAGCCACAGAGGCAACATATACACAAACACACACACACACACACACACACACACACACACACACACACACACCTAAACATTCAATAAATAGAACAGTGTATGCACTTTTGCCACACTGTGACCCAATTGCTGCAGACCCCCTTGGCAAGGGTATCACTAACTGTACACACGTACACACTTACTCGCTCCCACTCTACCTCTCGACGCAAATGCTCTCAGAACTCAGTACTTGGTGTCCCATTCATCAGGGGCACTTTGCTAAACAGGGTTTCCCCCTCTGATTGAGTTCACACACACACACACACACACACACACACATTACAGTGGGAAGTAGAGGGTGGGGAGATGGTCTTCCTGGTTTTGTTGGCAACATCATCATAGACCTGTTACTTTTGGATGCCAACCAAAGGGGAGAGTTAGGGGGGGGGGGCGTAGAGAATGAGGGAAAGAAAGAGAAAAAAACTGCAAAAATGGTGCTCCTGTGCGTGTGTGTGTGTGTGTGTGTCCGTCCATGTACATTTGTCATATCTTTGAGACTAGGTTGTAAGCAAAGTTGTGACGGCACATGTTCGTTACTATGGTGATTAAGTACCTGCCTAAGAAGGCTGGTGACGTATATGCATGTACAGACACATCAGAGGTTGTTTGGTTGCTGTGACTCCCATTAAAAGGGAGGCTTCCGGATCACTGGAGCGTCTCTCTGGCACACAAACACACACAGCCAGCAAACCACACGCATGTGCACGCACGCACACACACACATACACACACCCCTGGGGAATTGTTTTAGATCAATAGAACCATGAGCATCCCAGTGCACACACCAACAGGTCAGCAGCTGACCTATGACCTATTAAATGTACATGAACGCACGTGTGTACACACACACACACACACACACACACACACACACACACACTTTGTGGTAGTGTAGTTCTTTGTGGAGCCACATGCTTTGAGGGCTGAACACACATAGAGAAATGTCGGGACAGGTTTAAACAGCCACAAGAGGAATGTGTCAAAGTACAGCCACCTTGCGCTTCAGGCGACGCATTCTTTCAGATCCTCCAAAACGTTTCCAGCCACTCTTTCTTGACGCAACGTACGCATGTACCAACTTGGAGACAGTGGACTGGCGTTTTCACGTCTTCGGCTTTATCTACTCGGACTTCTTGTGGGTCAGTAAGTCAGCCCGACTCTGTTGTCTTATGCAGACGAAACGTGCCACGTGCACAAATTGCCTACATGCGCCCATTTTCAATAGCAACAACTCTACAGCTGCTCGAGCCCTTGAATCGCATGAAGAAATTTCTCACCAAAAGTTGAAGTGATACTGAAATAAAAAACCTCGGTCACTGCAGCGAGGCTTAACTTAAGCAGCAGACTTTCAAAACAGTCCCCTTAGCTACAGCATATTAAACAGATGACCCGTAGGGCGCTTTAACTGTTACTGTGAAAGTTAACGGCGCTTAATCAATGTATAGTGTTCCCTAAAAGTTCATGCGATTTTCCTCCGACTTATCCTTATAAGGTTAGAGATGGCTTTGTACGAATAAATGAAAATGGCTTTAAACACACTGACTGACCAACGTTTACTCCAGCAACTTGCTGTCAATCTCAAGTCAAAATAAACCAGCACAACATAACCCTCTTACAGCATAAACAGCAACAGCCAGCCTGTCTGCTCATCTCTGACAGAAGCAGCTTTGTTGACCCACGTACTCTCACAGTCAACTGTGATTCCTTTGAAAGCCCCGCAGACTTCAATGTCGTAAATCCTTTTAAAATTGGGCTACGAAGCACATCTCCTGAACATCGTCACGGCGCAGATGTTTGTGTAACTATTCAAGTAACAAACCGACCCCAGGTGAAACACTGTAGCCAAATAGCTAGCAAGACCGCTAAAGTCTGAACACAGCCGATATTGCTTTTGCACGCGAGTTGCCACTAATCAGGCGAGCAGTCCAAACGGGGCACTAGGCTACCTTGCCATGGGCCTAGGCAACATTATCACACACAAACACACACATCAAAAACAGGACACCAGTGACGGACAGCAGGACGTGGGAGAGAAGCAGCCGGTTGTGAGTGTCTGTCTGCCTGTGAGAGAGAGAAGCAGCTGGCGGCTGGTGCTGCTGACTGCGCTTACCTTGCTTGTTCTCTATATTGCCCGACATATCTGTGGGTGATCGCGTATCCCTGTTCACAGACAAAAAGACAAGAAGACAAGCGACGTGGTCCGGCTGGTTCCCCCACGTCCTCGCTTAGCCCGGCATTTTCCCCTTGTGTCGGTTCGGCAGGGTAACAGGCAAAGCGTGCTTTGTGGATGGGATTCGGCTCTCTCTCACACACACACACACAGAGGAGACTACGGCTGCTGGTGGTGTGGCGAGGAGGAGGAGGGCAGACCCGTCCCACTCTCTCCGTTCCACACATGCAGTAGCCTACACAAGCACACAATTAGCACACCAATGCCCGTATCTCCGCCACACTGTGGGCGATAGCGCCACCCTGCGGTAAACAGAAACACTTGCCAAGGGGACGGATCTGGATTATTGGTCTGCGGGCGTATGTAATGGCTATTTCTTAATGAGCAAGATGGAATATGCATTATGCCTTTCTTAGTGTGAGCGAATGCACGTCTCTCCCTCCTTTTCTCCCTGTCTCTGTCTTTTTCTTTCTCGCTCTCCCTCAAATTCATTTTTATAACTACATCCATGTATGTATGTATGTATGTATGTATGTATGTATGTATGTATGTATGTATGTATGTATGTATGTATTATTATTATTATTATTATTAGTAGTAGTAGTAGTAGTATTACACCAAAATATAAAATACAATGTTCAGCAAGATCTGTATACCATCAAACTCAATGAAATGACACAAGCTCTCTTTTTTTCCCCTCAAGTAGGCCTATGCCCCTAGGGTGTGGTGAAGTCAGTAAATCTTAGCCCATCTCTGAGAGTAGACCTGTCAGGACAATTTCAGAAAAAGAGAATGTGTGTGTGTGTGTGTGTGTGTGTGTGTGTGTGTCTTAGACAGAAAGAGAGAGAGAGAGAGAAAGAGAGAGATAGATAGATAGATAGAGAGAGAGAGAGAGAGAGAGAGAGAGAGAGAGAGAGAGAGAGAGAGAGAGTTTCTTGAGCACGGGAAGGAGAACACATGATTAAGTTGCTAAGCTGTAATTTGCTCTCTCCCCAGACTTCCTCCAGAGTCTAGTGCTCCAGTTTTGTTCCCCTGTCAGACACCCCCCCACCCCTGACACCCCCCATGTCTGTTTATCTTAGGAAAGCCTGTCTTTGTCCATCTCCTGCAAACCTGTCTCTTCTTCACTCTCCCCTTCTGTTGTCTGCGACTCAAGGTTGTTTCTCTCAGGGGAGCGTATTTCTGACTCTCGGTGGAACGACTCTGTCGATCTCATCTGGGCTCAGCTGTAGAAGAATTTCTAATTCTAGCCTCCCCGAAGCTGGAAAAAGCCATTACACAGTTGACAGACCTCTGTAAAAAAAAAAAAACCGTCTGTGCCAAAGCTATTATAACACACTCCTGACATCTAGTGGTTATTTTTAGTTAGTGCAGAATATGTCACCCAAGCCAAAAAAGATGCTTATTTAGTGTGGGGATAAGATGCAAAACAAGTATCACTAATATTTCCTTTGGTTATCTTTCCAAATCCACTTGAGACAATAGTTATCAGTAACACACCATAATTAAAATATCACAAACATAGTATACTAAAAAGTATTATTCCAATTTGTGTTCGAATCCATATTGTGTATCTCTGTTTTTATATTATAATGATTCTTTTCTTCTTGTTAGGCAACAGATGCATTACATTTTGGGTGAGAGTTTGTGAGAGATAGCATGTTTGACTCTGTATTGATTTCATGTAGCTAGCATTGTCCTTGTCAATTTTCTCTCTCTCTCTCTCTGTACAAAATAACTCCACTCACTTGTCACATATATTGTTTACATATATTTAAAAGAGTAGAATGGTTTCAACAGGGATGGCCATAATAACATAACACTGTTTTAGGGAACAGAGGTGGGCCAACTGTCTCTCATTGGTCTCTTTGACTGTCAGTCACACCTGGGACAGATTTTGTTGTTGTTGTGCACCAAAGACCTTACACTGAGTTTGGCTTGGTCTGTGTTTGGCTCTCTTTGACCTCACAGGGTTATAATCTCTCAACTAATAGGGCACTCCTTAAGACCGCCACACTTTTTTCACTGACTGTTTTTAGTGTACAAAATCCCTCTTTTAATCCACATTTTTAGACCTACTATGCACCTTACTGCTTAAGTTAATTTTGTTTATTTATTTATACAATAGTCTATTAGGGCAAATATAAAGTTGTGAGGGGGTTGGGTACCTAGGATTTGTGCCCTTGCATTATGTGGAATATAATTTGAGATGCAGCAATAATTTAATTGAACTTAGATTCAGAGAGTGCAGACTTCAAAGCCCATCTTTTAGTGGTGGTAAAAATGGAAAACAATTCATGGATCAGCATTGTTGTTTGGATCCTCTTGACAAATAGAGAAATCCACAACATGTAATGGCTTGTTTCAAAAGCACCAAAGTTTTGCATAATCCTCTTGACAAACAGACATACAAGCAAACACAAATACACAACAAAAATAACCTCTGAATGGAGGAAAGAGAGATAGTTACTACGAAACACAAAGAACAAACATTCTCCCACCGTTTAGGTATGAATAAAGTTACACAATCTGTTTACATCATACAAATGTTACAGCATGTCAAATTGTGGTTACCTTCGTGACGAGACCTAGACGAGACGTCAGTTTCACGTTTACCTCCAAAATTACTTTCTCCTTCCCTGCAGTTATGGTGTATGACCACCAGATAGCGCTGTCGTGCCATAGGTGAGAGAAGTGGCGGTGAGATAGCGGAGAGAGAAGGGTGGGTTAACATTTCTAACAGAGAATACTGTTATAAATACATTAATTACACAACTGACATGATAATAATAACAACACAACTCAGTTTATTTTCCCTGTATGGATTTATAGTCTTCATTAGTAATAGTTCAAGTATGTTCCTTAAAACAGAAACAGTTTGAACATATTGCTGAAAGAGATGATATAGAAGGATGAAGTGTTTGAGGTTCCAAGGATTCTCTGATATGATCTGTGGTTGGCTTATTACTTGGTGTGCACAATCTCAATCTCAATCTCTATCTGACACTTAAATATAGATCAACATATACCACACACATACATTATGTTTATGTGTATACCCAACCTTCTTATTTCTGCATACCTTTGCACTTGTGTACACACCTATATACTTAGCGATTTTTTTAGGCACGCTTATTATCTGTTAGAAGAATGTTGCCTCCATCAAAGGTCTCGCCAGTGTCATAGATCAGATAAACCTTCAAGTGTCGCCCAGGTGTTCTCCCAGTCAGAGTACAAAGAAGGCATCTGTGCCTCAGCCTAATTCAGATCCAATTCCAACTTTCTTGCTGCACAAGACATCATTTTCTCCTATACATGAAGATCTAATACAAGATTTATTGTGTAGGATTCTCCTTTGATCCTCGCCTCAATAACAGTATGTGAATTGATGCAACACTCCCTACACCTCAAACACACACACACACACACACACACACACACACACACACACACACACACACACACACAAACACACACACACACACACGAGCACATTTACAGACATCCACACCATACCATGCACAGACCATTACACACAAATAATGCACGTACACACTTCGGTGCCCGCCTTTCAAGAGAGTGACAGAAATGGTTGGAAGGCCTCCGAGGAGGACTGATCCAGATATTGATAATATTTCAAACAGGGGCGTCCAGTCAAAGGCTCCCCTGTTAGGCTGATAATCTGCTCTGAAGAGGGGCTTTGTGGAGGTCCAGGGGCCGAGCGAGAGCTCCTCCAGACATTCCTCTGCGCCGGCCTGCGCGGCTACCTCTGAGGACAGGTGCGCGGATCAGAGGCAGGCAGGCAGGCAGGCAGGCTGGAGGAGCAGGCAGGGAGGGGGAGGGGGATGAGGGCAGGAGCAGGGCTGCTGGGGGGGGGGGGGGGGGAGGGTGGACTGGTGCGGGGGGTTGGAGCGCTCTGTTCAGGTGGGCTGAGGTCCATCGGGCCTTTGTGCTCACAGTTTCAGGTGAGCCTGTAATTTGTTCTGCCCGGCCACAATGCTTTAGATGTGAAGGTATGGGTGGGGGTGGGGGTGTGCGGTGGGGCAAGAGGGGGGGGGGGGTACAAAACCTAACCTCTCGTGAAGGCCCTTTTTTCTTTTCCAACCTGAAGGAGTGTGAGGTTTCAGCATAGCACTGCATAGTGCAGGTGTAGTATGCTATCCATATTTATTTGTTAACACACATCATGGGCAAGAACAGAACAACTTTAGCGGTCATCTCTGGATATGATCAGATTGGGCCTGTGTGGTTTAACGCGAGGTGTGCAGTGAATTCCTGGATGATCCTCCGCAAGGTGTGTGAGCTTCCCCAGCCAGGGACTAGCGATCAAACACACTCCCGGACTTAACCCTGAAGAGACACACAGCTGAACCCATTCACCTGTACTCAACTCCTCAGCACCTGTGTGAATATAACCAGCTGAACATTCAAAGGGAGAGGTTTATGAACTGCATCACAAAACTAGCTTGGACACAGCTTGGAAAATTAGGAAATCATCAATCTTAATATGATCAAAGAGAAAAATCATTGAATGAACAGTAAAATCTCTAAGAAATGTAAATAAATATTTTCTATTTTGTTTCTACAAAAAATGGCTAAAATATCACCCACTGGTTTATGAAATATGCATGGAGATGTCAAGACCACACATGATTTATTGCATGCACTATCTAAAGAAGGAGTTTGACAGAGAGCTGAAAATTCCATCAAACGTGCAAAAGCAATAAATCATATTTTGAGGATCAAGTAGAGTTATTCTAGATGAAAGGGGCCATGAAAACTGTAGTTTATTCTGTGTGAATACAGTTTGTAAGTGTAAGCTAAAACACAACAGCAGGTGGCTTTAATGTTGTGAGCACAGTTAAAGATATATCTTATAAATAAGAAATAAATTCAGACCTTAAGGTGCATAAATAAATAATAAATACATTCAGAACTTTAGGTGCCATTAACATAGCCTCTTGAAGGTGACCTGTGTCTTGGGTTGCAAACTGGCCTGGGCTATGGAGGAAGTGAACAAAATAAAGACTTCCTGATATCTATACAGGGATCTTTTCTCTCACTCAGCATACGTAAATGTAGCGTGCAATACCTCTCGCACAAGCCGTCCTCTGACAGACACGTTAAATAGTCGCGAGCGGGCGGTGACAGGGGACACAAAACGGTTCCGCAGCGCTGGGTTACCGGCGAACATAATCGAGATGGAGTACAATAGTGGGTGATTACCTCAGCTGGAGCAATCTTCGCTCTTAAACAGCAGCACCGGTGGTGACAGAGCATCATTGAGGCACGTCGTGCCTAGGTGCTCCGGCATGGTCCACGTTTAAGCTAGCGTGCTCAGTCTCCGCTTCCCACTCACGCCATGGTCACCTGTATCGACTGGTGTCTTGCGTGCTGTCCGGTTTCACCAAGCGCCTACCATGGTAAGGTTTCAACCCTGTTTGTATAAAAATCTACGCGAGTAAATTTGATGGGGGCACATGTAAAATTGGTGTTAAGAATACATTTATCCTTACGCACAACTGTTTTAGCATATGCACAAGAACTTCAAAATATAACTCTTTTTAACACCCAGATAATGAATTGTCCAATATTACTCCTGACTACAGGACACTTATAGGCTTGAAATAAAACGGCCTTCAATCAAGCTTAGAAACAGATAAGAGTTCATTACTAAAGAGATGCTCCTTTAAATATAACTCCGGCTATTCAGCTGTTGTGCCAGATATCATATCATCACATTTCCCTGTGAGATTAAACCCTATTGCTGGAACAGAATAATGGCTTTGAATGGCTCTGAAATTGGCAGGTCATTTCAGGGCCTGATAGAGGTACTGTTCCTTGGTGCAGAGAGAGACGAGAGCAGGGAGTGTGTAGTTTAGAGAGTCTGGTGAAGGGGTGTGTGATGGTGGTGGGATGCGGTGTGGTGGGGTAGATGGGGTGGGGGTAGTGGGGGTGGTGGTGGGGAGGGGTCCACTGTGTCCACCTGGTCCTTGGTCATCAATAAGTCTGTCATCTCTGCTAATATTGGAGTCAGTAATGGCTGTGGGCGATTAGGACCACTTCCCTGCCTATTAACCGCATCTCTCATCCTCCCCAACCTGGGCCAAGGCACAGAGAACAAAGGTGCGTTTGACGGAGCTCTGGGGCCCACGGTGGCTGCCCTGCGGCTCCCTCCTCGACCCGTGGCTGGAGAGAGAGGCCGCTACGCTGTGGAACACGAGCTCAGCCCAGCCCAGCCCAGCCAGAGGAGAGACAGCCAACAAGGTCAGAGTTCACAGCGGTCCGGAGTCCATCTACGAGTGTGTGCTGTGAAGGTGTTGCGACTATGAGCGTGGGGCTGCAGAAAGCCAGAATGATAGTCGCGTGGATATCTCTGCATTCAGTCACTTTAGACTGTGTGGAAATGTTGTGAGCTGTTAGGGATGTAACTTCCACTCTGGTATCAACCTTATTGCCACACTTTCTTCTCCAGTAGTTTTCTTTGTGAGCTTTATTTTACCTCGCTCAAGAGATAATGGATTAGAAACACCGAAACACCCAGTGCCTCAAAGAATCAAGATTGAGGTTGAGATTAAATTAAAAATTGCTTTGTTGAGATTGAGGTTAGATGAAAAACTGCTTAGTATCAAAGTAATACTGTTTGTTATTGCTACCTATGCTCTGTGTGAAGCCATTGGTATACAGTACGCATCCTTTCATTTGCCAGTCAAGCTGCAACCTTCCTTGCAGATGGCTCTCAAAACCACCACAATCTCTCAGCACCTGCTAGTAGGATGTCTGAAAACATGCGAATGGCAGACTGGAGAGTCTTCCAGGCAGTTTCTGACTCAGAAATGACCTGTACACATCGCAGTACCAGTCACCCCTCTGGTCCTCTAAAAAACCCTAAACTTGAACATCCAGAATGTCTGAACCCAGTGTCCCCTTAGTGTTTATCTGGCTTGGATCTCCTGGGATCGTGGAGGCTGGAGGGAGTTCAGACGAGGCTGGAACATCTGCAGGGATCTGGGCAGGCTCAGGCTGATCTGCCCGGCTTAGGGCGACCCCCAGGCGGCTCTTGCACCGGGTGTCAGGCCAAAAGGGACTCAGCAACGCTGCTCTTGGGAAAGCTGTCATGTTGCACGGTTGTGCTTCACACTAATGCAGTTCTTCGTCAACCGGACAAAGACAGGGATGGTTTGATAGTGCTCAAGTGTGTGTAAAAGCTGAGAGGAATACGTGTGTTGTCGATGAAGAAGTGAGAAAGGTACAGTAGGTCGATGGAGTAGATGGTACAGTGATGTTGACATTACACATCCCCAAGTTAAGTCGCCTAATACTGTGATAACACTGACAATCCTTGAACAGGGCTTCTTGCTACAAATTAATTTGAAAGGAAAAGGTTTGCATGACAGGAAGAAAAAAAAACCTGCAGTGTAAGTAAGGCACTGTACAGCGTGTACCAGTGTACCGTCAAGACGTTGTACCTTTTGCTGCGCAGGTATCTCACGCTCCTGGCGCATCCAGACGCGGGGCGAGTTCCAAGTCGGACTTAAGCGAGGAGACAGAAGGAGGCTCGGCCAAACAAAAGCAATCATCTTTTGATTAAGGCTCTAAGCATCCCCACCTGCCTCGCTAGTCTGCGTCTCTTTCATCTGAATTCCAGCCTCCCTCTGACCTCAGGTTTGTGTCTGTTATTTCCGGACAAAGGACAGCAGGAATCCCAAGACTGTTGCCTCAACCCCCAGCACAGTCATCAGTGAAGACCAGGGGGGTTTAGGTATACAGGGGTAATGGAAGGGGGTGGGGGGGGCGGTGGCGGTCCGGGGGCACAGGGGTGGGGGTATGTGTGGCTCGAGGGTTGGGGTAGAGGTATCTTTCATTAAAAAGTGAAAGAGTGGTGCCAGCTGACATCAAGACTAAGGGCAAAGTAGCAGAGGAGGGAAAGAGATTTTGAAAGTAGCCTACGCATGGTTTGCCACATAAGCACTTTTAGGTGTTAGCGCTTAGCAGAAGTAGCAATAATAAATATCTGTGTGATCCTGCTTTTTCATACTGTGCTCATGTTAGCTCAGGTAGCCATCCTCAAACTACATTCTATCCACTTTACTCCCCCCTCCACATGCACAGTTTTAGACAAACAATCACTAATTTCACTGCATGTCCTACTCTAACCAACATGTCTATACATGTGACAATAAAACATCCTTGCATCCTTGTATCCTTGACTTTTTACCCACCAGTATAATAGCTGTCACAAAGAACACAAGGGGAAACATTTTTAAGCGTTTGAATGGATCCGTCCTTGACGAAACCTCGGAGAACAAGTTTACATCAATATTTACTCTGTCTGAGCAATTAAAATGGTAATTCAATTAGCCAGCTGTTTTTGCGGAGGCAGAGGAGGTCAAGGAAACAGGCACTGAGTCAGTGAATGGGTGAACTCTGCGAGAACCCAGAGTTTGAGTCACAGACTACAGCCATTGCTGGGGAGGCCATGGGCGGCGGTGGTAGCATCTGCAGCCTTCAAGAGAAGTCCTACAAGAGGAGTAAACTGATCATCTACACACACATTATTGGCTGAAGTTGGTAATATTGTAGCATAATTGCTTGTGTTGAGATCTGTTAATCAAATGAAAGTTTTGTTGAAGGGAGATGATTATTGAACTAATAATTACATTTCATTTTATTGCAAAAAGAAAAATAATTTGTGTATTATGTCTGACCAAGGGAAAAGACACACACACATACACACACACATACACACACAAACACACACACACAAACCTGCATACACATGCACATCCATACAGCTTGACTAAATTAATAAGCATCATAAACCTCTGCGTATTTATTTAACAGTTGAGGCTACAGTGCCCCTCCTTCCTGCAGACATCCACGTAAAATCCTTGTTTGTTTGCACAGATGGCATGCTGTCCTCAGCTCCGGGTGCGCTCTTCTCATTTCAAACGCAACATCCCCCCCACCCCACCCAACCCCACCCCACCACTACTCCCTCCTCTTCCTCCCTCTCCCTCCTCCCTCCTCCCTCCTCCCTGCAATGCTCTTGAAAGAGTCCGCTGGCAACATGCGTTTAATGCTTTAATAAGAGTTAGGAGTTTGGGTTCGAGTCTGCACTGGATCCTCAGGGTCCCAGGCCGGATCGGCCCCCCTATCTCCTGGTGTATCTAAATCGGGATTTCCGCGCCGACCCGGGCCCGTCTGAGAACAGTCTTGGTGGGATTTGGCCAAAGTGGAACCATGTGAGCGCTGATACGGCGCTACCACGTACCCTCATCTCCCACTGCCTGCTTTCTTGGCCTATCCGCCCCCCCCCCACAAACCACCCCTGTCCAAAGCCAAACCTCACACTGCCCACTGCCCATTTTGTCCTTGCTGGGATTTAAGCAAAGTGAGTGCAGAATGTCAAGAGCTGGTCAGTCTTGGACTGGTGGATGGAGTTGAAGTGTTGTGTTGTGTGGAGAGATGGCATCATAGTCCCTTTTGCTGCTTTTCTCAATGAAATACAGTCTGACGGCATACCTGGTGCCACAATGTGTGATTTGTTTAAGTTCCTTATGAACAAATAATGATTTTTCCATTAATAAGTATGGCCACATTAATGAGTAGTTCCTAGATCTGCAAGCTGAAGTGTGCATGTAAATACTGAATTTGTCACTTATATATACATGAAGCCATATTGTGCCGCCATTTTGAGCCTATAGGCACCAACAGGGGACAACACTAGGAGGAGGCAGTTTTTCTACAGATTTTGTCACTGTGATGTACAACCTCATCACTAAATGGGGTGTGAAGGAAAGAAAATGTTACACATTATCTATGCAAACCAGATGCTTCTGTCCTTCCTCTCACAACGGTTGTTAAGAATGTTTTCATGTGAAATGTCTAATCTAAATCACATGACTATAATCCTTTAATCTTATTGCAGGGCAGAAATAGAATATGGTATTTGTTTGGTGTGACCTTTTATGTAGACTATGTGCTTTAACATTCACATGAGAAGGTTGCAGGAGTCAATTTAATTACAGTACCTGTGTGCATCCAACCGAAATTGAGGCATACATTAACCTGTCATCCATCTGTGTTTGGATTACAAACAGAGACAAATACACACACACACACACACACACACACACACACACACACACACTCACACAGACAGACAGACACACACACACACAAACACACACACACACCCACACACTCACACAGACAGACACACACACACACACACACACACACACACACACACACACACACACACACACACACACAAACAGACACAGTGGCGCTGTTTATGATCAAACACAATGTCCCCACATGGAACACTTGGCATAATGGATTCCAGTGACCTTTTTGCCATTGTCTTTGAGTGTCTGTGCCTGCTCTGTGTGTCAACAGTTGTTTTTCTTTCGGAGATGACTCCTGTAAATCCTTCCTTTATTGCCGAATCCTCCTTAGACCACCGGCTTTTATCGTAGAACTTCTCCCCTCCTCATCTCTGGAGATCAATGTTGCTCCATAGCTAATAACACACCAATCAATACCCAGAGCAAATTTAATATCTTTGTTTTTTTTTCTTCTCCTTTTCGCACAGGTCTGTCTGGAGAGCCGACCTTTCGCACGGTGACGTGAATCGCGTCTTAAGTGAAAAATTGCTTTGTTTTTTGTTGTGACCTTTGCTGAAAAAAAACTAGGTGGTTTGTCAATTTCATGAGAAAATCTTGACAGTTTTGGTGGGAAAAAATCGTTCTCAATAAGTTTTTATGATCTGACCCTTTAAGGCCATTAGAGGAATTTAGTCTGTCTGTCATACCACTATCACCTGCTTGTCTGCTTAAATAAATTCCATCGATAAGCACGGATCATCACAGCGCCCTCATATACTACACAGCTTGAGAAAGGTTAAAGGTCGCAGATCATTAGAGCTGGCAAAGCCCAAAGCTACTGCATGATCACAACACATTGATTTTACATTTTTTGACTAATATGAATACAATACTGAATAACTAATATAATACAATACTCCATAAATAGGAAGGAAAATTGAGTTTCACAATATGACACTGTTTCATATCATCTATCAGCACTACTTGAGTAGCTAAAGGTTTTTGCTGCTCAACTTACTACTCTACTTGTTTATGTTTATGTGTATGATTTTTGTAGTAATAATTCTATAGCAATGATTTTGAGTTGGACTGCAGTTGGATGTCATTAAAATGGCAAAGTTGTTGATTCCCCCGTGTTGTTCCTGTTGTGGCGGTCGATGTGGAAATCCCCGTTGGGCCCATATGACCTCGTGGTGCTGGGAACATGGCTTTACCTCTGATCTCTAGATGACTCCCAAACATCTCCAATATCTTCTCCTCCAGACAACTCGGCAGACTACACAAAAATGTTTCCGCCGGGTGCTGGAGGGGAGAAGTGGGGTGGGGTGGAGAATGGGGGGGGGGGCATGGCGGGGGCAGTGCATTTTTGGAGACGCCCACGGCAACGTGTGTCCAGTGTGCACGTGAGAGCGAGACGGTCTGGAGGTCCAGAGGTGGCGGTGCACCAGACGTTCCCAGAACTCCACATGAAGGGGGGGTGGGGGGGCATTGTGGGGGTGCTATCAGGCAATCCTAGTGGCTCCAAACCTGACCCACCCCACCCCACCCAACCTCTTCTACTGCAGAAGCACCCACTGAGTCCCCTTTCAAAAACACTACCTTTCCCCTGAGCTCCAGGTTCCAAGGTTGGTCACTGGAATTTAAGATTGGGAGTTTGGCGACTGGGGGATAGTGTGTGTGTCTGTGTGTGTGTGTGCGTGCATGTATGTGTGGTCGTGTCTGTGTGTGTGTATGTGCATGTATGTGTGTGTGTGTATGTGCATGTATGTGTATATGTGTATGTGCATGTATGTGTGTGTGTGTGTATGTGTGTGTGTATGTGTATGTATGTGTGTGTGTGTGTGTGTGTACTTGGAGGAGGGCAATCGGGGAAGTCAGGGTGAGCCCGACAAGGCCTACAACCGGGCCGGGAATGTCTCCCCTCGGCTCGTCTGACTCCTTGGCTTTGTCTGGGCCGTGCTGGGGCGGGATGGTGGTGGTGGGGCACCCAGGGAGCGGGCACTGTGTTCATGATCCCCTAAATCAACCGTCCTGATGGGGGGGCTGTTCAGGCGACACGGGTCACGGGAGAGACTAAGGGAAAGGGCAAGCGCTCAAACTGTTTCGCCCTCCCCGTTCCTCGGCCCTCGCTCCCTCTCTCCCTCCCTCCCTCCCTCCCGCTCGCTCTCTCTCCGCTTGTAGGAATGTGAAGGGGTGGGGGGGGAAGAATGATTGCTATTTCATAGAGGTGTTTGTATATCACCGCGCCTCACGTTTGCCCAGGGAGATTAGTTCTCCATGTCAGGAGGGGGTGAAGCGCTCTCTGTTAAATCAAGCGCTGGGGACGTTTGCGAGAGGAGCCTGGAAACTCTAGCCCCAAGTGTTCAAAGATACACGCAAGGGTCACTGCTATTGTCACTTTGAGTCATTTCAAGAAGTGGCCACTCCATCATGGAAAAGGGCAAGGGTATCCTCAACTCTCGGTTTACACACTCGCAGACACTAGTAAAAAAGTATTACCTGTAGCACACATGCATACACACTGAAAGTACAGTTTAATTGCACTTGTAGTGTTTAGGTTGTCAATGTTGTTGCTGTCCGTCTGTATGTTAACAAATGAACAGTGACAGGCGCTACAGATCACTGATGAAACCAGTCAGGGAGTTTAGGTCTTCAGTTAGGCAGTTCAGTGAGCTGAAGAGCTTTCCGAGTGAAGAACTATAATTTGTCCCTAACATCAGCTTATCGGTAGAAGCACATCAGCAAACTTTTATACCACACACATTCTCCAATAATATTTGTATCTTTCAAAACTATTGCACCTCTCCAGTCATGGAGAAATATTTTGTTGTCACCACCAAGTTAACAGCCTGTCTAGTGTTTCAAGCAGAGCCTTGCTCAGTGGCTTGCCTTCACTGACTAAGTCAGCCACATATTGTGTAGTGATGGGTGATAGTACCTGCATGGCTGCTGTAGTCAACCTGTCACGCGCTGTCAGTAAGGATGCTGAAAGGCCACATTGTCGACAATCCGATTGGACGCACTGATAAGCAGTAAGTGATGCTGACATACGTCAAGATTACAGCTGATTTCCATGGTGATATGCAGCTCTAAAGACAGAACTGAGAAATATCGCTTTTTTCGTGTCCGCTGCAACTGCACGGATTTTATTTACTTTGATCAGCCAGGAGACTCGCGAGAGGAGTAGCTGCCTCAGCTGACATTAAATCCTCCCGCGGATGTGGAGCAACGACCTACCAATGACGCGTGCACATAATGAAGCCCGTTGAATTTATGGTGCCTTCTACACATCAAAGTGTACCAGCCCGTACAGAATTTACTGCTTAACCAAGACGGCCCAGTTCAGCAGAAACGCAGCTTGTGATGTCTCTTTTCGTTTACAGGAGATATGGCTAATTGAAAATATAATCCTATACTGTCTTTAAAATAAATCAAGCATAACTAAGTGATTTGACCAAAATGTGTTTTTAGTGCGCCGCAAGGACTGCGTCCAGCGCCATAGCACACAGACCACTGTTGCAGCTCCACTTGGAGGCTTGTTGTGCGACTGGATCCTAGATGGCGCTCTTGAATAGGGAGAGAGGGAAAAACACTCTCCAGTGGTTGGTATTTTCAGTGGCTGGACAACATAAAGACAACAGTTTCGTCAATATTTTGTCTTACCGGGCAACACTACGTTTCCAATGGAAAATATAAAAAATCTCTGCCAGCTTTACTTTAATACCTTCTGTTTATATTAATGCGAATGCAACGAACGGCCACCCTAGACGTATATACCGTCATAATATTTTTCAAAATATATTATATCTTTAAAAAAAATAACCAGAATGAACAAAAACATATTAGTCTACACGAGCTAACGTTTCCATTGTGTATCAAAATAATGCTTTTAATCGAATTACTATTCGTAGCATCATGTGCAAAAATGAAAGTTTGCTGTCGCGTCTTAGTAAATGTGCTGGCCATCCCATCAGGTCTGTAATAGCCTAAGTGCAAATTATTTATTTATTTATCTATTTACTGCTAGATTGCAAAATGATTAACACATAGGTAGAATTTCCGCGTAATTGGTTCTATAACTGTCGGCCTTGCATCTTAAATATTTCTCTGTTTTAATTATTTTCAGAATATGGAACCTGCTAGAACACGCAAATTGCCACTCTAAAATAATAAAAATAACATGCTGTAAACTAAAGCTGTTTTTTCTCCAGTATCCCAATACGAAGCGACAGACCGACCATCATGCGAAAAACATTTTTTTTTGTAGGCACAATAACAAAATATTGCATACGACTGCCCATAAATCAGAAAAGATTACATGTATTTTCAATTTGATGAAAATAAAAAAATAATTCTGTAATTTGTGTTGATATGGAATATTTAGCAGTTACTTGTAATGACAATGAAAACAAAAACAACAAAAATAGTAGTAATAATAATAACAACAACACCAACAACAATAATAATAATAACAACAACAATAGTAATGATAAACCCAAGTTTTAGAATAGACATCTGTAGTATTCAATTCAGTATAAAAACTTTTTTTGAAGAAACTAATACGCAGATTTCTTATTATATTTCAGTTAGAACAGTGAAGTGTGGTGAACATCAGTACATGTGCATTAGTTTTTGAATAAATCACATTCACATCACAATCACATCAACTTATTGATAATACATTCTGAAAAAACATCTTCTAAGTGGTCCAGCCATGGATACTATCTGAATGAAATGCTGGTGATATCTCAAGGAAACAAAAAAAAAAACATAACCCAAATGAACATAAATCAAGGACTAGCACTGAACATGTCAAATACAGCACGCTTCAACTCAGAAGAAAGGAGAAGAAAAAAGACTTGTTTTCTCACATTCTGTAAAAGTCTTAAGATGACATTTGGAATGCTGATGGAGAAATCAGACAGTGAAAGCCAGACAGCGTGAACTTTCATCTCAGAGTCGCTGACCTGTAACTCACAACACTTACCCTACCTCTGCCTGAACAATACAACCTGCTGCATGCCTCAAGTGACTTCTCTCAAACTTCAAAGTAGCTGCACCTTCCTTGCAGGCTTCTGTAGCTCTCAGTAAGTTCAGGGGCTCAGTGGTGTGTTGGCTGTAAGGCCTTGCTCTCCACCACTTTCCAAAACAATATTTTGCTGCTGTACACAAATTTGTTATTTTGGCTTCAGAGCCAAGTCAATTTGAACACCAAAATAATAAATGATAACAACAACAACAACAACAACAACAATAATAATAATAATACTAATAATAATAATAATAGTGGTAATAAATGAAAGTCATACATTAAACCTCAAATATTCACTAAAACAACACGACGAGATAGCTGACAGACATACAAAGCCTTTCATGGCATTGTGCGGCAGTGCGGGTCTTTTGTGTGGATGTGTATGTGTGTGACAAAAGGATGAAAAGATGATTTATCCATGTTTGCTGGTACACAGTGGACGTGAAAGGGCTGTATGACAGCTCACCATCACTCTAGCCACAGGCACCCCCCGATCTGAGTGCAGGTGCTTGGCCGGTCCGGCTGGTGGGGACAACCCCCTCCCTCCCCATTGAAAAGAGCGAGAGAGAGTGAGAGAGAGCCAGAGAGAGAGAGAAAGAGAGAAAGAGCCACACTGGCCCTGGGGCAACTCCTTATGCGGGCCATTGTGCCGGGGTGGCAGCGGTGGCTGTGGCCGAGGGGTCGGACATGAAAATGAGTGGGGTAGGACAATGACAATAATCTGTCATTTCACACTCCCTTATCAGACGCACGCGACCGCCCCCATCCTTTTCTCCGCTCCTGTAAGTCTGTGGGGTGTGGTTGGGGGTGAGGGGAGTGGGAGTGGGAGGAGGTTATGGGGGTGGGGTGGTTGGGTGGGTGAGATGGGGTGCAGGGCAGCAGAAAGGGGAAAGAGCAGTCTCGGTTAGAGAGACACTAGCACTGTGGCTAGAGGGAACATTTAATTCCTCCGCAATGTAAGCGATCCATTGATGCATTTGCAGGCTGGCATTACCAAGCCAGATGCCAGTAAGACCTTGAGCTCGATTCAGAAACACAAGGGATTAAAGCAGCTGCAGACTGTCCGGTGTTCTATTCTCATCACCGATCGTCGGGGCTCTGATGACCCAAATGCGACCCTTTGTGGGCCTCCTAATTGTACACCCGCAGTTATGAACAAACAGTCCACACAGGAAGATTAGACAAGGATAAATGATATTACCCCTAATAATGTTGCCCTTTCTGGTATTCTGGGTAATCCCTGTCCAGCGCCCGCTAACTCGTTGGCCAGACACGTCCGCCCTCACAGAGATCTTATCTTGTTTGGCACTAACTGGTGTGAGCTCGGCTCTGTCACCTCCAGAGAGACAGGTATTACAATAAGGATTTCTGCAGTTCATTTGTGCCAGTACATTGTCATTTTAGGAAACAACAAAAGGTGATAATGTTGAAATATTCTGAAGCTTTTTTTGTTTGTGTTTTTTTTTCCATAGTCAACAATCCCACAAAATATTGTATTGTAAATGAAATGAAATGAAATTGTAATTTATTAAAACAATGTGGGCCCGAGATCAACTAAAATGTTTTTTTTTTCTGTATTAAAATTTGGGAATCATTTTGAAGCAGTGTGTAGATCTCCTTCAAACCCTTTTCCCCAGTTTAATTTTAAAATTAGCTTGGGATATGTGAACTATATACTAACAGTATACACTAAGTCTAACAACAGTTTTAAGGTCTTATATACATGAAATCAACCCACATAAAAATGTAGTGGAGAAACTAAAAACTTTGGCTGTAACTGTCATACAGACACCCTCACAGCAAAAGCTAACATGCTTCTCCTTGTTACCAATCTACAAATCATTGCAGTTCCCCCCAAAAGCTAACTTTTTTTTGTCTTTGCTAATTTCAACAGATAGCAACACTAAACGGCACCTCATAGCAAGTGACAGTTTCCTGAGAACTAAGGAACCAAGACAATTGAAAACAGATCTCCATGTTAGTGTTCCTCTGGTGTGAAGCTGGACCGTGATGGTGACCACAGCGTAATGAGAAGCAGGGACCCTCGTTGTTGTGAGAGTTTCAGGCCGGCCTTTGCTCAGAGGTCACAGAGGTCAACCATCAAAGATCCCGTGCTACCTTATCCCTGTGGAAAACATGCTGGGAAAACATTGCTTACTCGCCCTGGTTTTAGCGCACTAAAGTTGGCACATTTGAAAATGGTTCCCAGAAGTAATTAATCCAGGCCTGTGCATGTCTTGGCTTCATTGCCTTGCATTTTGCAGTTTTCACACGGTAGCAAAAACTGGAGATAGTTAGCTGTATGCTCAACACATCACACAGATTACTGTTCAGCACTTTTGTCTTACTTTCTTACTCTGACCTTCTTTTTACAGACCAGATCACACGCAGATCTACTCAACATGTTCTCATTTCATACCTATACAATTCAGCTATATGTTTAGGCCTTCCATAACTGTTGAATGTCTAGAGAACTGTGAAAACAAACACAGATTTTGATTAGCAAGCTAGCTGACACAACAGTACCGAGTAAGCACACTCGTAGCGCACTGTAAGGTGATGTGTTATGAACTCACCAAGACTTTCAAGAAAAAAGGTCAAGGCATATGACATCACTCCACAAAGTCAGACAGCCAACTGGGCCACAGCCATTTTCACTGACAGAGAAGAAATAGCAATAAGCTAACAGAGAACCTAGAATAGCAGTGAAGTCCTATGCTAGTAATGCCAGGTGTCCAAGTGCTTTCAGCACAACATTAGTCAAAAGGGGAGCGCAGACCTGGGCAACGCGGTGTGCTTGAGGTTCCTTTTTCATTGACTCCTCCTGCTCGCCAGAAAACTGACATCATTAGCTTTAGCGACGGGTCCAACTGCCGATTGATACACACACTGCTACACAACACCATGGGTACTCAGACTGAATCCAAAATATCAGTCCCAAATATTGAACTTTGTGAAAACATTGAGGTTCATGGTAGTTGTTTTTTCCATTGATCAGCCACAGTCAAGTTACACCTCATAACTACACAGTCCATTTTTAGAGTCTAATAAAACAGAATGTTCATTTTAAAATAACGGCTACACTGTCATTCCAGTGCTGTGTCTGATATTTGACTTCAGTAAAATGTTATGGTAATTTTTGTCTCTTTTTACACTTTTTGCTTGATATCTCCAGTGAAGGTTAAGAGGTCTAAAAAGAATTGCCCGTAATCCTGTGGTTGATTTGTTTCTCTATAAATAAATAAAATCAGCCTGTCTTATTGATTAAAGAAAAAGCAGAAGTCATTCTCTGGCCAAAACAAAACCTACAAAAACCCCAAAATGCACCTGTCCCCCTGGCTGCTGGTTGAGGCCCTGGGTGGGGGGTGGGGGGGATGCAGGGGTGTCTGGGTCCCACCCCCCCATGTATTCATCTCATCTCTGACCCACAGGCAGGGACCCGCCCAGTGAGGCCCTCCGAATGGGGCCCCGACAGGAGCCGTGACACTGAGCTCCCCTTCCTCTTCCTTTGTATCGGGGGGAGGCTGCACGGGGTACCCCCAAAGAGATGAGTGGGGGTGCGTGCTGAGGACCCCGTGTGTCGTCCCACAGCTGCCTGTTGTCTGAGGGACGTCCATCCTGTCAGTCTCTACACCCACCATGATGACTGACCTGGTCACTGCAGTCGTCACATCAATCACTCGCATACAGATCTGGGCAACTGAGTGTCTTCATGGTGCGTTACCCCGTATCATGTGGCGTTAGTGACCAAATAGTATACATACATAACCATGCACAGCTACAGTGCCATACTGACAATCAGGAATGGGTGAGATACTGGGTGAAAGGCTGAAGTCTGGAATAACACATTTGAATGCATGATAATAACAAGTCTCAAAGAAATGAGATACGAACACTGGCACTCAGAGCACTGCTTTTTTCTATTTTTATGTTGTGTTTTAAGTGTTCTACTGAATATATAATAATAGTAATAGTAATAATAATAATAATAAGAAGAAGAATGCTAAAATAAATAAATACAATGCAAAAAGGTGGATGAAATGCATCCTGATATTGAAATTCATTATTACACATAAGCAACTCATATGAAAAACAATGCTTTTGAAGTCCTAAAATTGTTAATTTTAAAGTGTATGTGAATCTATGAAATTGTAAGCACATACAGCATAAATTAGCTGCATGAAACCAGAGGAGAGGATCACAGAGAGGCCAGGCAGACGGATGGACAGACAGACAGACAGACAGACGGGCAGACAGAAAGACAGACAGACAATCAGTGACTTTATAAATGGCTTTAATAAACACGGAGCGCTCTAAGTAGGATTACTGTGGCTTGTCTCTCTGGACAGATGCCAGCCCGTGACAAGGACCCTAATTGAATTGTCATGACTGGAGAAGAGGTTTTTTTTTTCTTTTTCTTTTTGTGGTGACTACGGGATAGCAAACAGTGGAAATGCCAAGTAGAGGTGAGGTCTGGTCTCGCAGACAGGCCTAATCCTGCCACTGTAACCTGAACCGGGAATCCAACTTGGACTTGGCGGCCCAGGGTTTCCCCCATAGTGCACAGAGCCAGGAGCCCCCTCCCCTCCCACTCCCCATCCTCCTCCCCATCCCTGAAATCTCCACGTTCCATGATAAGACTTGTTTGTCTGTGCTGGCATACGCAGACAGAGACAACAATTTGCGATGGAATCTCACTGTCCCCTGCGTCCAGTAAGGCAATCAGTAGTACTATGATAAGCACTAATAATATTCTTTAGTGTCTGCCATTAGAGTAGAACAGTGGGCCAGCATTTCTCTGAAATACTGCATCAGAAGACTGTTTTATAGTTCCCACATATAAAAGGAAAAATGTCTCTAAACCATTTGAAGATAAAACATTGTCGGAGTTCTTTGATATTGTTCAGAAAAGCTCTTCTCTTAATCTGTTAAAACACTTTTGCTATCAAGGAGATAAACAAATCCCTTAACTGTCAAACAATTTCACAATTTAATTCCCCCAATATTTTTTTTATAAATCATGAATGACCAAATATGGCAGACACTTTATTTAAATATACATGACCAACATAACCATGTCATAATTGTGCAGTCATAATACGCTACAAGCAGCCTAGACAGTAACCGGATTTAAATGATTATTATTATGACATTTGAATGCTATAGTTACCTACCTTATATGCTTGTGACATTAGTTCTTGTATTATCTAAAAAATCAGGATACTAGCAACATGACAATAATTGTCATCCTAACTAAACACAGGCCAGCATCTGTAATAAGGTGTTTACGAGCCTGTTATGTCAGTCTTGTGATGCAGCGTAGTAAAGTAAAGCGTGGCCATTTTATAAAACACTTACACATAGTCATCCTTCGTGTCCGCCCTCCTCCCAGACTCCTGCAAGGTGCACCACCTCACTGGCCTTCCCACCTAGCCCCGTTTATTATTCCAGAGACGTTGGCCTCCTCCCACCTCCTCCTGGCCTCGTTAAAGAGGGAGCGTGCCTCGTTAAGCACGACTGCACCACTCAGCTCTCCGCCGTAACCTGAGCTCCCCCCTCCACCCCCCCCACCACCACCACCACCACCCAAACATTACTCATTAATGACATTAACATCGTCATGACATCAGCAAACGGCAACGACACCATAAACACACAAGATGGCTGTCACCTGTCTGAGGACGTGTACTTGTGTTTGTATGAATATGTATAACACAGCGGGCGAACGGAGGTCACTGTCAGGTCTGTGGCGTGCTGCTCGGCAGGTCTGGGGCCTCCCCATGTCTGGGGGTGGGGTGGGGTGGGGTGGGGTTATTGATGGTGTTGTTGTGGGGTCTGCCCCAGCCCAGGCCTGAGCTGAGTGGAGGTGAGGCCTGAGAGATGTTTGTCAGCAGGCCACACACTGCCGTGCCGACCTGGGCTCAGACACGCTCGGGAAAAAAGCAAAAAAGTCAGGGTGATTAGTTTCACCCAAACGACCATGCCACGAGATGAGACGTACCACGTGTATCCAGACACACGCACACACACACACACACACACACACACACACACACACACGCACACTGAACAACCTGAGGATGTATGATGCAGTGTGACACGGTCTGACACGGTTCATTTGTAAACACTACCCAGCGGTTATTCGTGCAACCGAGGGGGGAAAACTTCTCCAGGGCCCAATAAAGTCCATTACCAGACTGTAGGAATCGCTTCCAGGGACTTACGCACTATGGTTTGCCTCATTAGTGTAACCATTTTGTTCGTGTCTTCACACCCTAACACTGAGTAATGGCAGAAGCCATGTTGGGGCCTGTTCATAAAACGGTACTGGTCACAGCAAACAGAATTAATTTGAAACGATTAATTAAACTAACACCGAAGCCACAGCGCTGAGTGGCTGGGTTATCTACAAAACATGACTAACACAAAACAAAACAACATAAAACGCTTCAGTAAATTTCAGCTAATCAGACATGTGTAAAGTGTACATATACTATACTACATGCTATGTTAAATCATATATGCTCAGTGCATTTTGCATTGGCCATATTATCTAATGAAAGAGGCTGTAAACACATTGATATGCAGTGTGCTCAACCGTGAACACGTTGGGATGCGGTGTGCTCAAGTCACAGTTGAGTGGCTACACCACACAGTTTGCCCTGAGTTATGGATGACTTTACAACAGGGAGAACAGCACGTGGATCACAGGATAAATGACTCGGGTGGGGATGTCAATATTATTAGCCCCCAAAAGCAATATCATAACCCGAAACGAGAAACACAAAAACTTTTTTTCCCCCCCAAGTATAAAAAGTGTGGCAAGTTTTTAAAGTGTCAAGTGTCCCAGGAAGGAGGAGGGGAGGAGGAGAAATTAGCACTGGCGTTAAAATAAACAGCTCCAAGTGAAATGAAAATGTCACCTAAGTTCAGCTATATGACTGGAACGGACCACCCGCAGTGCTTTCGCTGTGTATCACAACAGATACATTTCAAAATGACAATAAGCAATATTTATTCATCTTCACCCTCAATAAGTGTGTGTCGATCCATGTAGACCAAGGTAAATAATATCACATGCATGTCCCCTCTGACTTCATGTAGAGGAGCAAAATGTAACTGAAAAAAAGAAAATGGAGCACAGGTTAGTGTGAGTCACTTTGGCCCTTCGATGAACTATTCAACAGCGGCGAACGTTACCCCTAAGTGGCTCTGACAACCACACGAAACAGCATTACGGTTAGTCCCACTGACCGGGGCGTTGGAGAGGAGAGTTCCCTGCTCTTTGGTGCTCCATGCCAGAGCGCTGGCACTCAGACAGGCAGGCGGTCGGAGGCTCACAGAGCGTGGCAGTGCCAGCGGACACATAAAACTGCTTTACAGGATGCTCGCAGACAGACAGGGGCAGCGAGCAGCTCGGGGCTAAACCACAGCTTCTGTTTTCCTTCCTCTAACACTCCTTTTCTTCTTCTTCTCTCTGTTCTTTCATTTCTTATTTTCTTTCTTTCTGTCTCTCTTTCTCTCAATAAGACAGATGTACTTCTTCCTTTTCTTCTTCTTCATCTTCTTCTTCTTCTTCTTCTTTTTCTCACTTCCTCCCACTGTGTCCCTTTCTCTCTCTTTTTCTTAGTGAGTCAGAACTGTCCCCACTGAAACCAATGTAAGAAGTTAAGTTTTATGAATGTCTGTCTTTTTACTGCCTTTACATAAAATGTTTACCTGGATTTATAAAAGTATGTTTTTACATGGAAAATCTGATGCCATTATACAGAGTTTAGAAACAGTATTTTATATATATATATTTATAAATCTTTTATATATATATATGTAAATCTCTTCTTATTTCTGTACACAGATCAGGTTGATCCCTTCTGTTATGTCTGTCCAACAAGGCAGGAACATTTAATCAAAGAAGGTGCCTCAATAAAGATCTAAATTCCTTATTTTAAACATTATATATTATGTATTTATATGACTCACTGTTATGTAACTAGAACACATTGTTAGTTTGTCACTGACACACATTTCCTGGAAGAACATTTTCTATAACCCTTTCGCAGACAAGCAACAAAGCTTGCTCCCTGCAGAAATTACTTAAACAGTACATTTTTAGATTTTTACATTTTTAATAGCAAATAAGTGACTGGGTGTCTGTCATAATTTTGCAAGAAGGGGCCATTTTTTCTAGACAAAAATAAAGGGATTTTAAGGAAATGGAAACTTTCATGTGTTAATTTATTTATATTGACATAATGATAATATAAATATGTTAGATATGTGACTCCAAAATGTAAAGCACATTGTTGAATCCATTGGATAGTTATTTTAGACAAATGGCTTTATGTCGTGCCACTTGTACCTTGCACTCAAAGGTGTTACTGGACCTATCTGAAAAAGATAATTCCAGTCGGTTACACAGGGGAAAAAAAGCAAATCTAAATCCATGTTTGCACGTGGTTTATGAAAAGCCTTCCTGGAAAAGTCCACTTAAGTGTATTTTGGAGATCTGATTGATTGGCTAATTAAAAAAAGGCCATATAAAGCCAGCTGTAAAAGTTATGATGGGTCCATTTCCTCACAAAGCAAACAGTGTGTAGGGAAAATCTAACAAGCAGCGCTCTGTCTAAACTCTGATTAGGCTTTTCCAGGCGTGGGTCGATTCACCGCACAAGTATTTCATAAAAAGAGAGTAAATAAACTGATTGATCTTTCACAACAGTGTCTTACAGCAGCATGTAAAGTATTATACGCTTGCTTTGTTTGGTATTACGCTGAGTAGCGGCCTAAGTATTGCGCTTTCTGCTTCCACTTTACTTCTGTGTCAGAAACAACAGCAAAAAAAACACTGTTTATGTCTGGAAGATTATATTTGTGTTTGTATTCACCTCAAAGCACCTTACTAGAAAAGAATGTAACTTTAACTTTACCGAAAATGCTAGTTTTTGAAAATACAGCTAGGCCTTAAAAGGTAAGAGAACATAAAATAATCTTTGTCTTTGTCAAAGTAGCTGAGATAGTAAATTAAAGACTAAACACAGACATGACAGTTTCCTTTCTCTCAAAGTGCTCTGGAAAGCTGTGTTTTACTGTGGCAGAGGTTGAAGGTGTCTTATCACAGCTTGACCCTAATGGAAAACTCAGATACATCTTACCATATGTCAAAACCACAAACTTTAGAAGACACCTTGCTTCTCACACCTCAAGCAATTCCTTGTTTGTGTGCATCTTCTGTCTCTCTCACAAACACAACCCATCTCTCTCTCTCTCTTTTTCTCTCTCTTTCTTCACACTCTCTTGCTCTACTTTGATGTCGACTATTTGTTGTTGGTGTTTAGCCAGTCTTAGACTGGTCGTCGCAACCGCGTCAGTCATTGGTGGTTCGGGAGAGGTCCGTCCTGTCTCCTGTCTCTCGGCACCATGGGAAGCGTGACGGTTGCCGTGGGCGATGGGGAGGCGTGGGTGCCGATGGTCTGAGTTAACCCTTGGGGTCGCCGCAGAGGCATGCGCCGCCCGGGGCCCCGGGCCCCGACATCTAGGTCGGGCTTCAAACGGCCCCTCACGCATTCCACAGACATGTACCAGTAGGCACTAATGATACAGAAAAATGAAAAGCAAAGGAGACGCCGGCCAATGGCAGCGCAGGATTACCTGAGCGTGGCTGAGCTGAGATCAGCCTTCCCCCCGGGGCTCCAATGGGGGTGAATCCCTCTCAGGGGGAAAAGAGGGGTTGGGTAACTAACACCGCGCATTTGAAGTGTTTGACATTGCCATGTCCAATTACCTTCATCACAGTGTTGTTGGGGTATGCACGGCTATGCACTAAACTTGTGTTATACGTGTCTGCCATAATACATACATACACACATACATACATATATGCACACAAACAAGTAAATAAGTGTGTGTGTGTGCATGCACACGTGTGTATGTGTGTGGTGTGTGTTGTTCAGCAAAACAAAAAATAGGTATGATAGATAATATAGCAAACACTGTAAGGTCTGTAAGAGCTTAATTTCTATGTAAAAGAAATGCCCCATTTGGGGTTTTCTGGCAAGTTCAGTTCTCTTTTCAAATATCAATGTATTGTGTGAGGCTGATGACTTTTCCCATAAATGGCTATCCACATACATCACTCAGTCAGTCTATATTGGCAAGCAGGCAAGCAATCGTCTGGCAAATGTTGATGTCTTGTGTAAGGTCAGAGCAGGAGAATTGTCGTCGCTTGACCTGCCACTCCAGGAACGCTGTCCAAGAAGAACATTTGCCTCACTTATTGAATTAATCCGTCAAACAAATACACGCATTTACTCACTTCTGCAAGCGTCTCAGTGGCATGCGAGGTATGGTATGTGAAGGACCAGGCCAAATGAGGTGGGGGTCTTAGAGAGCAGGACCAAAGGTCTTTTTGACCCAGCAGAGAGACAGGGACTCTTTGAGCAGGCCTGTGACCGAAGGAAAATATTTTGTTATTTAGCTAATATCCAGTCAGTATCCAGCCTTAAGGAGGAATATTATAGAATTTACAACTTAGAGGTGACTGAATCAACCATTTAGGTTGTTTTGAACAAACTATTAGTAGAGGCATCCACTACATCTGTATATAAGATGTGTCAATGACTATAGCAAACGTGAGTGTGCGTCATATCTATTCAGTGTCGGACCCGTGTGCCTCTCGTACCTCTACGGTGGTCCTTCGTCTCTGAAGTGGGGCCAGTTGAGAAGGCCTTGTTGACTTTTTATGATCCTTCGCAACGCCTGGGTCAGAGTCCTGGGTTACTAAAACATCTCTGAACAGGTAGGGGAATGTGTGTGAAAAAGCCCACAGAAAGAAGAAAAAAAAAAAAAAAAAGAAAAACTCCCCGCTAATCAGCGATACGGTGCAGGGGCGAGTGTAGCGGCTCTCAGGCCAATATTTGTTCGAAGGCCCGCCGGCCGGCCGGCCGCTGGTTACTGGAGTTGCCCCTTTACGCCAACACAAATGGTGCCTTCTCAAAATAACCAACATCCCCTCTCTCACAAAGGCGCTGGTGTCCGCCGTGTTAGCATTACTCAGGCAGCCCGGTGTTCGCTTCCCTGCTGTGTGTTCATTTAGCCATTCCAGACTTAATTAAAGCACATTCTCATTTGGTCATTTTTCTCCTCTCTCTCTCTCACTCGCTCCCTCTCTTTCTCTCTCTCTCTCTCTCTCTCCCTCTCTCTCACCCTCTTTTTCTCTCAAAGGTGACATGACATCCATAACTGATAACCCTTTTTTCTCCACTTAGCTCTCGTCCTCGGCATCATCCGTCTTTTATAGGAATACATACTGGGAGCACTTAAGCAGACTAATGACAACACCGGCTAATTCCATACTAAGGCCGATCATTTAACAATAGCAGGTCACCACAGATCACAGAGCGATTGAATGGGGAAATCAATACAGCAATGGCAGCCCAGGAGCTAGGGGTTCACAGCTTTTTTTAAGCAATGCAAGTGCCAGTCCTCAGGGAGAACTAGGACACTGGAGTCTGTGATTGAAATGTGGGTGAGGTGTGGGTGAGGTGTGTGTGTGTGTGTGTGTGTGTGTATGTGTGCGTATGGTGTGTGTGTGTGTGTGTGTGTGTGTGTGTGTGTGTGTGTGTGTGTGTGTGTGTGTGTGTGTGCGTGTGTGTGTGTGTGTGTGTGTGTGCGTGCGTGTGTGTGTGTGTGTGTGTGTATGTGCGTGCATGTGTGTGTGTGTGTGTGCGCATGTGTGTGCGTGTGCCTGTGTGTGTGTGTGTGTGTGTGTGTGTGTGGAGGGGGTTGCGAGTGAGGCTGTGTGGATGTTTTGAAGGTGAGAGGAGAGACCAGAGAGGTCAAGGCCCCGGCACATTAGAGTGTCATTGGCCTGAGGCTGCCCCAGCACCGGCCCATCAGAGGGGCAGTGGGCATGCCCAGAAAGGCCAGCAGGACCGTCAGCCTCTCCCAGGAGCCAAGGCCTCGACAGCAGTGAGACAGCAACACCCAGACTGCTGCTCGTACTACAGGCCAACAGCATGGCTTACAATTGTACAAAATCAGCAAACTAATGTCTCATGTAGTTCAACGACATGTCCAATACTACTACAAATATCTCAGGTTTAAAGGTATAGAAGTCAAACGCGGTTAAATATGTCTGAGTATAAATATTTTTGTTTAAAGTAGTGTTAAAAAGAGGCTTTTAAATCAGACCACCATCACCAAATAGCTGGATAGGCACCCACGGTATACCTACAGGTAAAGTACTTGTGCTTGTGAATGACAAACCATTTTGATGGTATAATTTTAATGAAAATACCCAAAGGTGTTATTTTTAGAATTCACACAGATTGTGTTTCCCCCCCAGGAATACAAAAAAAAGTAAATACTGACAAAACACAGCTGTCTGGGTCATAAGCGATGGCGTGCTCAGACACAATATTGGAGCTGAACCACCAGACACTTGAGTCAGCCCTACAGTAGGTTTGCTTGTTCACCTCACAGAAAGATAAATGAAGCATGAAATAATTACTCCTTCATGAGCACAGAGACACAGCGAGACAGGGTTCTGCTTGATTGTTCAAACTCGTGCTAAATAGAAACGGCATCCTAACAAAATTACATAAAAAGAGACAATCAGTGAAGATTACAGCCAAATCTGTCCTTTGATTGCAGATCAGGTCACCTGAATGCTGTGTGCGCTATCTCCTTATTTCTTTCAAAGTCTGCTGACCTATGGGGTGTTTACAGTAAACAATGTGTCTGAGCTTATAGCAACTTAAGTGGAGTCCTCTGTAATCTTCAAGGGCTGTTCATTCTCTCCAGCTCTAAAGGGATTTCATAAGTGGATACACACACACACACACACGCACACACACACACACACAGACACACATGCACACACACACACACACACACACACACACAGACACACACACCCCAGGCCATCTTATCAACTGAATTCTTCCAAGGCAGCACTTCAAGTAAAACGTGTGGTAATGTGTGGGAAGGCTGTAGAGAGCAAAACATTTTTCAAAAGATGAACTATTGAGATAAACAGTTGAATGCTAAGGCAGTGCCTATATCAAAGCTGCCCTGCTAAGAAGATCAAACAGAGCGAGCCAAGAGTGCTGGTTAGCCTTTGGCAGCCATTCGTTCTGCCTCAGACATCACCAATCAATCACAGAGTGGGTCTTCCCCAAAGGTGAGGAAAAGTATGGCAGTAATTTTTTAGGAGGTGAGAAAGTTGTGTGTGAAGCTGGAAGCCTTAAGAGGGGCCTTCTGTCATTCTGGCCTGTCACACCAGGGACCTCGGACGTGTCCACGCAAACAGGTCAGCCCACGGGGTAGCAGCATGGCTTGAGCTGCACACACTCATTCACACACACACAGACAAACATACACACACACACGCACACACGCACAAACACATGTATGTCCAAACACTCACACACACATACACAGATGCACACACACAGACACACTCATGCACACGCATGCGCACATACATACACACACACACACACACACACACACACACACACACGGCCTGAGGGTGGAGTGTTATCATGCCTCAGCGAAGGCTGTGTGATAGACTGGCTGCTCCTCCTCGCACCTGTGATGTCAGATAAGCGTAGCGATAAGACCGATAAAATACTACAGCGTCAAAAAAACGTTCCACTTACATACACCCCACCGCCCCTCAACACACCGCCTCATCCCACCTACCCTCCAAATGACCTGGTAATACGGACATGTAACATCCCTATAACGCTCACCCACCTGTTCGCCCGGGATGTGGTGTTCACTGCCGCACCTGAGGAAGCTTAATGTACGCGGCGTCTGCATGCGTCAGTGCATGACTGTAACCTGTTCGACAAATCCAGACTGCATGCAAATATATCAGTTACCTCTGTGGGGGTTGTATCCCAAACACGCCAATGCTGATTCTCCTGTCTGCGATCGCCAGGGGGTGCGGTCTCCCCCTCTGAGCTCCTGAGAGACTCTGTCTGTCTGCCTGTCTGTCTGCCTGTCTGTCTACCTGCCTGTCTGTCTGTCTCTCTCCCCTCTCAGTCACCTGGGTGGTGATGTCAGCTTTGCATGTCAACGGGCGTCGCGGTCAGCCAGGCGGAAGGCGACTGACATCTGTCCGGTGCCGTAATTTCCGCCCCGATGAGCACGAACGATGGCTCGACTGTTCGCCCCTTTTGTTTGTGGCTGACGTTCGCCGAAGACTCCACTCGTTTGCTTTCCTTTTTTTTTTTTTTTGAAATGTCAAGCGTTGTTTGCCAAAAGAAATTGTTGTTTGTCCTCAACCGAGCGTAACAAATCACATTATTCCACTCATGTTCACAATTACTGATACACAAGTGAGAAGCGGGACTTGGTTGTGCAATGTACAAACACAGACAGCCGTACTGCCACTTGCAATAATTAACCATAGACCGTAGACACAAGGCAACAACATCAAATGTGCTCAAATGCTAATCAGCGGCCATGAGCTAACGCTAGGCAAACAGGAAGGAAACATCTCTAATATCTACCATTTGTCCTTCCTGTGTGATTAATTGGCAATAAATAGAAATATGATTCACAAGCTTGTTAGCGTGTCTTGTTGAAATGCCATCCGTCATCAATGTTATCAGAGGATTAAAAAAGGGTATTAGCTATGAATTAGGAACATGTGCTTTTACACCACTGACAACCAGAGGTGTCAATCTGTCTTGGCTTCAGAAAGTAAAAACCCTGCCATTTCCAACCATTTTCTGAACCAGCTGATCCTAAAGTAGGGTGACCTGATATCCGGGTTTGTTTGGGATCATCCCGTTTTTTTTAGTTGCATGTTTTTTTTTTAAATGTTAGACAAAATCTGGATGATTTTGTTCCAACAAACTGGCCTGTGACATTTCACACTGTTTATTCAACACTGTCAGTTAATTTCAAAGTCAAATTTAGATTAGCAAAAAAAAAATGATTTAAATTTTACATATGCGCACATTCAACACTGTTTGTGGTGAATCCTGGTGATGTCCCTGACCCTAAGTTGTTGTGAGCAGTGTGTGTGCTCTTACAAAAAGCACCTGTTTGACACAGAGAATCTTTAGGTAAGAAGCATGGATGTGCATATGTATTATGTGCACTCACAAAGCGTTCTGGTTTTAGATTCGGGAATTCTGGTCTCCCTATCCTAATGAGTACTCAAATCATCATCACAGGGAGGTCATATAATTACTAAAATCACCTGTGTTATGCACACAGGCAGAGGCAATACAGGGTTTTTACTCCCTGAAACTTGGATTGACAGCTGTGCTGAAAATTTAAGTCAAAAATGAGACTCTCGGATGTGTACGTGCTGATCTCCAGGTAGATGGTGGGCACTGCACAAGCATGTGTGATGGGGGGCAGTTGGGGGGGTTTTTTAGGGGCCCAGATTCAGTTGCATGAGGGAGTTTCGAACTGCAATCTTCTGTTACCTTCCAAACTAAAGAAAGACCTAGTTCAACGAAGACAGAGAAACAAAAAAAAAAGATAGCAAAAGAGAGAGGGGGGGGGGGGGGGGGGGGAGAGAGAGAGAGAACGAGAGAGAGACAGAGAGAGAGGCAGAGAGAGGGAGAGGTGTGAGGAGCTGATTGTTATGGAGATCTTTCACAAGGCCTGGGGGTGTGGGTTGGGGGGTGGGGTGGAGGTGGGGGGGATTTAACCCGTCATCTGTCAGCATGATGAAGGAGCACTCGGGTATTACCTGACACCTCAGAGTGGATCTAGCCTCTGGCTGTCCTCTCTCTCTCTTTCTCTCTCTTACTCTGTCTCTTTTTCACAGAGAGAGAGAGAGAGAGAGAGAGAAAGAGAGCTAGACAGAGAGATAGAGAGAGAAAGAGAGAGAGACAGAGAGACAGAGAGTGAGAGAGAGAGCAAAATAGCAAGACAGCCAACTTTGCTGGAACAGTTTGGCACAGCTAGGTTGCAGTTTTAAGGTTGACCTTTATGTGTTTCTCGTCAGCCACCGGTGAGGAAACTGTCCTCTTGCCTCTTGCCTTCAGACTGGACTGGACCCCCTGCATGTCCATGAGCCAGTATTCTACACCGAATACAGCAAGAGAAGCCTGGGATGTCAGGGAGATGTGAAGAAACTTGTCGGCTGAAACCTCAGGTTTGAGCAAGAATGCCAGAACATGTCATCAACAGCTGTGCAGCCCTTGCCAAATAGGCATGGGTTTCAGTATCATGAAGTATCAAGAGAGAAGACCACACACACCCGCACACATACCCGCACACACACCCACACCCACACCCACACCCACACCCACAAACACACACACACACAAGGGTGAGGTGAGGTAAGGGGTTTTGTTTTTTGTTAAAGAGAGTGCACAGGTAGTAAACAGTAATGTATTAGATGTCTTGTTTTGTGAAGAGCTGGTAGAGACCATCTTATATACGCCGAGTCAGTCTTAAACCTTAATGAATTTTTATTTTTATTTTTTTCCTTATTCTACTAAGCAGGCCCTATTGAGATACAAAATGTCTTCC
The DNA here is from genome assembly GCA_030347295.1 of Setipinna tenuifilis. NCBI lineage: Eukaryota > Metazoa > Chordata > Actinopteri > Clupeiformes > Engraulidae > Setipinna > Setipinna tenuifilis. Next base: position 15,412,914 of record CM059273.1, read on the forward strand.
TTCATAGAGTCCTGGGCAAGATGTCATTTAAATAAATGCAACACCCCTCACAGAGAGTTTCTCAAGGGAGGGTCGGTGTTAATCAAAAAAAAAGGACTCACGAAACACACCCGTCCTTTCCGACACCCCAACAAACAAGCTGCGTCTGTTCAAAGTTCAAATGCAGAAGGTCTGGCCGTGTCGCTCGGTGGCACAGAGGACAAGTGAGGTCAGGGGTCACATGGGGTGTTTATTAAAGTCACTTTGTAAGGGGGCATCCCCGAGGGACCAGTAAAGCAGCCCAGGCCTCGGGAGAACACTCACCGAGCCGGACGCCTTCATCCCAGCAAGACACAGCGCCACACTCCACACTGCCTCAGTGCGAACCAACGCCCAGCTCAGGGGAAGGAGAGAGAGAGAGAGAGAGATAGATAGAGAGAGAGAGATAGATAGATAGATAGAGAGAGACAGAGACAGAGATAGATAGATAGATAGATAGATAGATAGATAGATAGATAGATAGATAGATAGATAGATAGATAGATAGGTAGATAAAAAAGACTACTGAAAGGACAGTATTGAACTTAGCACACGTCATGTTTTTGGGGGTTGTTTTTATTTGTAATACCAACAAACTTTGGTAATTTAGCAAATAGGAGTGATAAAAATGCCCTTTGGCCAGGACCTGAGGGCACACTAAGGAACAAATAAATAGCACAGTGAAACAGATTTACAGCCTATACTCTTTCCTTAAAACATCAACAGAAATCAAATTACTACTTTCAATCTCGTAATCCAAAACAAAAAAAAACAAAAAAAACAAAAACAAAAAGACACATAATCGTATGCTTATGGCACCTTCTACTTTTACACTGGGATCCTTTTTTTTAAATAAAGCTTTTTTTCCCCCTTTCAGTATGATAGGGCGCATGTTGCACTTCAATAAATAGAGAGATGTCCATTTCAACATGCATGGTAGGTTGTTGTACGTGTACGTGAGTTTTGTTGTACATCTATATACACTTGAAACACACTAATGTGTCCATGAGAATTTTCTTTCCCTTTGAGTCCTGTGTCGCCTTGCTTTTCATTCGGTGGAGCAGTTTGTGATGACCAGGGCAAAGAGGGGGTTTAAAGGGGGAAAAGGGAGGGTTAACTGAAAACACTGGTATGAGATATATTATTACAAATGTCAAGACAACCTCTAAACGTCACACCTAGGTCATTACAAAATCATTTTTTTCAAGCAATATATTGAAGCAGGTTTATTAGTCAATTTCAACAAGGAAAACAAAGACAAACAAACAAACAAACAAACAAAAAAGAATGGTCACGGTCCACAATTTAAAGCTGAACTCGTTCACTTCTTAACGGCGCCTACCCACTCATTCTGGTCCATGTTCTCAAAACAAAATCCGTTTTTTTTTTTTTCAATCAACTGACAAGCAAATGAATATTATTTCCTAACTGAATAACAAAGAAGATGATGTTATTCACTATCCTTAGTTCAGTTGTCTGAGCTGGAGTGTTTGAGCTGGAGCTGACCGGGCATCCTGCTGTGAGCAATAGCTTTGAACCCTGTAAAGGAGCACAACCCATCTCCACCTCTCGCCCACAGCTGAGGAAAAAGAGAGACAACCAGGGACGTTTTTTCATCTTCTTTTTTTTTCATTTCCCATTCTGTCCACTCCCTCTTCACTCTCTTCACTTCACTGTAGATGGGAGAGCATGTGGATGTTGAAATCACAGACCAACAATGCGGTCTGATTTACGCCTGCAGTTTTGGCAGTAGCATGAGGCTTGTGGTCATGGCTGTTGATTTGGGATGCTTGTTTGGTTGGTTGGTTGGTTGGTTGATTGGTTTTGTTGGCCTGCTTTGCGGAGGAGATATAATCGTGGTGTTCGATTTCAGGAAGCAAAATAAGAGCTCTGCATGGAGTAGAGGCGGTCGATGGGGTTTCCCACGCGGGACTGCAGGGAGCCAGCCTCAGAGGCGGCCAGGAAGCAGTCGCTCAGGCTGGTGAGAGATGTGTCACTGTCGATGTCGTGGAAGACAGAGTCGGTTCCTAGCAGAGAAAAAAAGAGACGAAAACAACATTGTTTACATTTTTTGCCAAAAGCAAGCAAGTAAGTAAGCAAACAAACAAACAAACAAAGATGGCAAAAAAACCAGAAGAGCACTAAAATGTGCCCAGTGGCAGTAAAGACGGCAATTTCCATTAAAAAAGACACAATAATGTTTATATGGAGCCATCAGCAAGACGGAGGCTGGGTGTCTGTCTCTGTGGTGAAATGTGCAGCTCTCTAATTACCAACCACTGTCACACAAATCAATATTTCAGCTCTTCAAAGACGCAATAAAAGAAAATCACAGATACATAACAATGGGCACCCTGGGTATGGGGTGTTCAGTGGCTCTGGTGCATTCAACTGCTAAATGTGTGTGTGTGTGTGTGTGTGTGTGTGCGTGTGTGTGTGTGTGTGTGTGCGTGCGTGTGTGTGTGAGAGGGAGACAGTGTGTGCATGTAAGTGTGTGTGCGTGTGTATGTGTGTGAGAGCGAGAACGAGAACGAGACAGAAAGAGAGACAAAAAGGGGGCCAGTGTGTGTGTGCGTGTGTGTGTGTGTGTGTGTGTTTGTGCATCTGTCTGTGTCCGTGTGTCTGTGTATCTGTGTGTGTGTCCGTGTGTCTGTGTATATGTGTGTATGTGTGTGTGTGTGTGTGTGTGTGTGTGTCTAGTGTTTATTGGGGGGCTGTAATCCTTCTGGAGTGACAGTGTGCTTAATTGCGAGGTTGACGGGAGCTCTCTCTTGGGTGTCATGCTTGCTTTATTGGTTTGCGCTGATCTAAATGACACTGTTACATCAGTGCCCGGGACACTTTGATGGCGCATGCATTTTTAATAAGCCCCGCCGCTTTATTGCTTTCCTCCGCTCGCTCGCTCGTGTGCGTTTGCCACGGGTGGGGTGGGGTGGGGTGCTGGCAGGGGCCAGTGGGCTGCCTTTTTCCCCGGCTTGGTCACACACAGCCGAGCGGTGAGCGGAGAGTGGCGTGGCGTCGGCCCATGAATCACCAAACTGATGAGTCTCCGCACCAAAACAACACACACCTCAGGCACAGACAGATGTAAAGGAGTCAAAGGAACTGCTCAAATATATGTGTGTGTGTGTGTGTGTGTGTGTGTGTGTGTGTGTGTGTGGTTTAAAGGTGGAAAATAGTGAGTGTAGAAATCATTGCATTATAAAACTGCTTACTATATAAAAGCTTGTGTTACATGTTTGGATGGTTTTGGATGCTATTTTCAGGTAACCATATGGAAACATGAAAATGTGCGCATGTGTGTGTGCGCATGTGTGTATGTGTGTGCATACATACATGTGTGTGCATATGTGTGTGTATTTACGTGTATGTGTGCATGTGTGTGGGTGTGCACGTGTATAGATGTGTGTGTGCTTGTGTGTGTGCATATGCGTGGATGTGTGTGTGTGCATGTGTTCATACGTGTGTGTGTGTATTTATGTGTGTATTTATGTGTGCATATGTGTGGGTGCGCATGTGTACATATGTGTGTGTGCTTGTGTGTGGGTGTGTGTGCATACGCTTGGATGTATGTGTGCATGTGTTCATATGTGTGTGTGCGTGTTTGTGTATTGATGTGTACGTGTGTGGGTGTGTGTATGTGCATGTGTTCATATGTGTGTGTGCGTGTTTGTGTGTGTACACATGTATGCATGCATATGCAGCCAGCCCTGCTCACCATATGGGTTCATGTGATCCCCAGGCATCTGTGGCGGGGTCAGGCCCTGCTGGAAGGAGTCTGTGCTGTAGCCGTTGGGCTCCATGGCCACCAGATGCTGCTGCTGGGGGGGGCCCAGGGGCGTGTAGGAGCTCATGAGGCCCTCCATGCGCCCAGAGATCACCTCTGCGGAGGAGGAGACATTTTGAAATTCTTTATTTGAACCCACCAATCACATTTTTTTTCATAGACAGGATTCAAATATTTTTTAGAGGTGCAATACTGCTTTGACAATCAGGGGTACAAAAAACACAGCAAGGCTGCCTATTACTGCTGATACAGAGCAAAACCTTGCCAGTTGTTTAAACACACACACACACACACACACACACAGGTGAGCCACAGGGCACAGATCATGGCCTTCTAACCTCTCACATTACTCTGTCACCCATCCTGCATGTTGGCATCTTGCATACTTTAAAAAGTCAGTGGATTTTCCAGCGCCCTTGAGGAGCACTCAGACACACACTTGAGACAGAGGTATTGTTGTCTGACTACTGTATTAGCATACAATTGAAGCCAATGATTCATGGTAAGTGACCTATGTTTGTTTTTCAACGAAAGAGCGAGAGAGACAGAGAAAGAGAGAAAGAGACAGAGAATCAGGGAGATGAAGCACGAGAAAGAGAATAGGAGAGAGAACGAAAGAGACAGAGAGAGAGAGAGAGAGAGAGAGAGAGAGAGAGAGAAGGAGACAGAGACACAGAGAGAGACAGAGAGACAGAGAAGAGACAGAGAGAGAGAACACACACACACACACACACACACACACACACACACACACACACACACACACATAAACACACACCTTGACCCAGTCTCTGGGAGTTCTGCTGTTCCTGCTGCTGCTGCTGCCTGCGTGCCAGCTTCTTCATCTGCAGAGAGAAAGACCAGCACATCCATCACACACTGACACAAACACGTTCGACAGGAAATGCAGCACCGCTGCTGTAAATCTTAAAAGAGACGATGGCGATGACGATGGCGGTGACGATGATTGTGGAGGTTGGGCTCTCACCTTGGCTCTCTGGTTCTGAAACCACACCTGGACCACTCGCACACTCAGGCCTGTCTCAGCAGCCAGAGTCTCCCTCACCTGGCGGAAGAGAGAACACCGTAAGTCTCTCTGTCTCTCTCTTTCTCTTTCTCTCTCTCACACATACGAGCACACACACACACACACACACACACACACACACACACATGCACACACACACACACACACATAGCTTGGCAGTATCAGTGCTTTATTTTGAAAAATGCTCCTAGTAATTAGCGAGGAGATTTCAGCACAGCCTTGATGTCATGCTGTTAACTTGATAACACGTAGATGAAAGGACATAATAGGACAACGCTCTGGTTGGTAAAGTGCCTGGTAAAATGGAACTTCAGAGTACGATAACTATTTAGTTACTACACTCCTGAAACCCGATGGTAAAAAAATGTAGTGACTGAGCGTACCTTTCGGCAGGGTTTGGAGGAGACCTCAAAGGAGGCCTTGAAGGCGCGTCTCTGCTGGGTGGTGAGGATGGTGCGGGGTCTCTTGGGCCTGCGGGGGTCTTTGCCATCATCGCTGCCCTTGCCCTGCCCTCCCTGGCCCTTCTCCGGCTTCACGTCGATGTCCTCGTCCTCACTTTTGTCTGGAACACAATCACATGTGGAACTCCATTAGGTTTTCTTTGGAAAAGTTGGGTGTATTGTGTGTGTGTGTAGACACACTGTATGAAATAGCATGTATTATAACACGCATGCATACTGCAACACACAGAGTTTGTGCCAAATGATTCCCCTCTAAAAAGGTACTAGAAATAAATGAAAATCAATCAATTTTTATGTAAGGGATTTAAAAGTGGCATTTTGAAAATTACACTCAACAATGAGCTTTCCATTTCAAAGACAAAAAATGCTCCCCATAAAAAAGTAAACTTTCTAAACAGTACTTAAAGAGCACGAGCGCCCCATGGGGAAAGACGTTTAATCTCTCCTTCTCCCAATCTCTTCTTCAGAGGCCTGTCTTCATTATAGACGGAGCCATAATCCACATCATGTGTGCAAGTATTTGCTAATAAGTAGTGCCATTTGTTACTCTGTGCAGGACAGTATACTCGAGACGGCTCATGCGGCCCCTCCTGAGAGAGAGCCATTCATCTTTGGAGAAGCGTGTCGGTGTCATTATTATTTGCCTACGAGGACACCGTGATACATTATTGGTTGTGTACTATTTAATGTACGACTTCATTACGCTTACATACAGTATCCTACATCCCGCAATGACCAAAGGTAATGAGACCTGTGAGAATACAAAATGGCTGACAATGAAAGCTCTGGGTTACTCTGGCAGCCTCTGCAGAACACTTTGGTGGTTTGACGCAAAACGCTTTTATCATATCATACTTTTTAAATTATTTTCTGACTGTGATCTAATCTGCAGCGGCGGATCATTATGGTCTGGCAGTTGGCCACATTAATTGTTGAAGGGTTCTGCGCGTGATGGGAGATGGTGAAAAGCGTGCTTCGGCTGCGGCATGTCTGTCAATCATCAGCATACGGCTATTTAATCACTTCCAGAAGGCTCAAGGCCAAGATAGCAGCCTTGTCAGGGGCTCCTGTGGAGGACTATTAAGTAACAGTTGTACAAGCCTACTCCTCTTTAGCCTGTATGTTCATGCAAGTGTGTGTGTTTCTGTGTGTGTGTGTGTGTGTGTGTGTGTGGGGGGGGGGGGGGGTGAGTGTGTGTGTTTGTGTGTGTGGGTGTGTGTGCATGGGGACACCAGTATGATCAAAAAGAAACCCAAGGTATCACATTTTGTCGTATGCCAAGTGCCTTAGCTTTCATATCATCCCAAAATCCCCCTCTCCCTCTCCCTCCCCCTCCCTCTCCTCCACCTCCCACTCCTCCTCCTCCTCCTCCTCCTCTTCCTGTCCCTCCTACCTGAGTCGGAGTTCTCGGGGCTGACGGAGTTGAGCAGCTCTTTCTCGCGCTCGTAGTCGCTCTTGCACAGCAGCTGTCCCTCCTTGAGCACGAACTCGTCGCCCTTGCAGAGCTGCCGCTCACACACGCAGCAGCAGAAGCAGCCCAGGTGGTACACACTCTCCAGCGCCCGCATCACAAACTCCGTGGGCGCGATCTTCTCCAAGCAGCCACTGCACTTGGTGGCAAACAACCTGGAGGAAGATAAAAGGGGGGGGGGTATTTATTGTTAGGGGGGGTTGATTTTTGGCTACACAAAAGCACACAAATCATGGAAAAAGAGATGACAGACACAAAAAAAACAAACTGAAGTGCGAAAATGCGAAAGTAACATCGGATGTTTTTCTTCCCCGCCACTTTTATTCTTGATGTCTTCCGCCGAAAATGAGGTCACACACAGCAGCACTCTCGTGAATCCCCAAATGTGATTACAGGCTGGCGCTGAGTGAGCGATAACCGCCACAGGCTTGTGTGATGAAGTGCGGCGGGGAAACATCCGAGAGCCCTGCTGTGCCGATCGACAATCACCGGAACATTTTAGTAGAACACTGGAGAAATCTAGCTCTAATCACGCCGCCATCCGAGGGGCATTGTTCGGGAGGAAGCCCGGTGTACGGGTACGCTGTACGGTGTATGGTACTGCCGGGTGGTGCCACCTCCTCCTCGCCCCGCTGATAAAAAGGTGTTCATGAATATTGAAGAAAAGGAGAGCGGGAACACAGCTGACGCGAGGCACGATGCGGGCCCCGTAGGGCCCCTGCACTGTGCGTATTATACACACACACACACACACACACACACACACACACGGACACAGACACAGAGACACACACACACAGACACAGAGACACACACACACAGACACACACACACACACACGCCCGTTGAGGTGTGCCCCCTGGCAGCTCGTTGGTATGGTAATGACTTTTGCGAGGGGCTTTTTTAATAAGTCGCTCAATATGACGTGTGTTTCACAGCCCCTCTGGGTCCGCAGCAAGCCATAGGGGTGAGACAAAAACACAGAGAGGGAGGGAGGGATGGAAAATAACAAATTGACAGAGAAGAGAAAAGAAGAGAAGATAAGAGAACGGGAAGAGAAGAGAAGAGACGGAGGAAAGAGGGGATGAGCATCTCCTGGGTAGTAGAGTGAGAGAGCTGACAGAGATGGGAAGAGAAGAGAAGAGACAAGAAGAGAAGAGAAGAGAAGAGAGGAGAAGAGAAGGGCGGAGGGAAGAGAAGAGAAGAGAAGGGAAGAAAAGAGGAGAAGAGAAGAGAAGAGAGAGGTAGAGAAAGAGAAGAGAAGGGAAGAAAAGAGGAGAAGAGAAGAGAAGAGAAGAGAAGAGAAGAGAAGAGAAGAGAAGGGAAGAGAGGAGAAGAGGAAGGGCGGAGGGAAGAGGGGATGAGCATCTCAGGGGCAGGAGGGCGAGAGAGCTGACAGAGATGGGCGAAATGGACACAGGAAGTGCACATGAAAGAGTGAAAGAGGGAGGAAGAGGATAAGAAGGGGTGCTGCGTGAAAAGGGGAAAAGAGATTAGGCCCAAAAGCACTGAAAGGTCTCTCTTAACGCAGCTCTTGTGCATCGACGTGTAATACCAGCTTCGCTCTCCAACAAAAACGGCTAAAACCCCTCGCCATCCGGATGAGACCTGTCATGTGTTTGTGTCCCGCTTTTAAGCTATTCTCTGCGCACTCTTTGGGGAGGGAAGCGAGCTAATCTCATAAGACATCACTCCTCCACTTCCTCTCTCTGTCACCTTGCATTATGCTGGGGCCTGTAATTCCTCTGGTCCCCAGAGGGATCTTCCTGTCCCCCACCATTGTCCCCGTCCCCTAATCCGCTCTGTCCCCCCCCACCCCACCCCTCCCTCGTCGCTGGGGCCCCCAAGCCGGCCGTCCGCCACGGGATCTGCACACCCACGCGTGACGCCCTCACCGTGGCAACACACACACACACACACCGCACCGCTCCTCTCGGAGCTCGTCCCCTCTCCACACCTCTGCCTGCTTTTTTATGGGACTTTCCCCCTCGAAATGCTTGCCCATCACCGTGAATCATGGGAAAAGGAGACGGGAGACACGAGGGTGGGTGATTGGCATTTAATACCCTTCGCGAAAAACCCGTGGGCAGAGTTTAGGGCTTTTAGAGGTGTATGTGGTTGTGTGTTTGTGTGTGTGTGTGTGTGTCTGTGTGTGTGTGTGTTTCTGTGTGTGTGTGTGTGCATGGCGATGTAGATTAAGCTAATCACTGTGGCTAAGTCCCTTTGGGGGTGCTAGCATGAAGGAATCCTCTGAAGAGCTAGTGAAGCCTGACCGGTTGCATTCTGGGGGACACTTTTCCGTCTCTCAGGGACAATGTGGATGCTAAACTGCCCAAACACGAAACTTCACACCAAACACCCTCATGGTGGAGCCAGAATGGAGCCTAGCTAGCGTGTCCACCCGTATGGGCTACACCACTACAGTCTGTCTGCATCCCCAGTGGGAAACCCCTGGTTGGTGTTCCAACTACCATGGGTTACTGGCTGACTAAGATAAGTTAAAGCAGAGTTAAGTGGTAAACCTCGATGTTTTTGTTTTAGTAGGAGAACAAAGCCATGAGGCCCCTTTTCTAGGAGGTTTAGCACTTTCTCTGAGTTAACATACCCAGTTCAGTGACTAAACCAGCTTTCTGGAATACCCCCTTGGTATTGGGGGTGAAGCCTGGGGCTGAAGGCTCCGGAGGCCGAGTGGAGAGAGGAGGCCTGGGCCTGGGCCTGGGTCTGGGTCTATGGCCTGGGCCTGTGAGAACCACCCAGTGTGTGGTTTGTGTACTCCACTCTGTCTGTTTGTTTGCTCCCCTCTATTTATCCCCTTGTTTGGAGCCACCAAAGTTGCCTAATGGGGCAACATCAATATTGACACAGTGCGGCAGTAACCCTCCAGAAGCCTGCGCCAACCCCACCCCATCTGCAACCCCCCACCCCCACCCCACCATCACCAAACCCCAGCCCTCCCCCGCTGCCCTGCCCCGCAACCCCACGCTTTGGGAAGAGCTGGGCTGTAATCCCTGGGGATGGATGTTTCTAAGAGACTCCCCACTGAGATCATTGATCTCTTTGTGGCTTTTCATCTCCATGTTCTCCCTGATAGCGGGAGGGAGACTTTGGCTCTCCCCTCTCATCCACCTCTCTTTTTATACCTCTGGGTTTCTCTGGCACGCCCTCTCAAGCATTTTTTAAATGATTTTATATTTTTATTTTTTAAAATGTTCTATGTGTTTTTTTTCCACCCTTCTGTTTTTATTCCGCCTCCATCCCTCTTTTCCACTGCTTCTTCTTCTTTCATTTATTTGTTCATTTTTCTCCCAAAGGCTTTGTGACTCCCAAGACCGAGAGGCCGGGACTGGCCGGATACTTCAGAGGAGCAAAAACACTCACAGATGACACCAAGATAAATATGATGTCATAACTCTGACTTATGACCAATAAAGGCTGACCTGCAGTAAGCAGTCATGGACCAATGGCGTGCGTGTGTGTCTGTGTATGTGTGTGTATGTATTTGTGTGGGTGTAAATATGTGTGTGTGTGTGTGTGTGCACCATACCACCTCATCCAGCCACCCACACATCACTGTGATCTATTAGCCCACACCATAGGACGGGACATGAGTCTGTGACTGACTGACTGGCTGTGTGTGTGTGTAAGTGCGTGTGTGTGTATGTGTTTGTCTGTGTGTGTGTGAATATGAGTGTGTGTGAATGTATGTGTGTGTGTGTGACTGAGTGACTGAGTGAGTGAATGTGTGTGTGTGTGTGTGTCAAAGTGTGTGTGTGAATGTATGTGTCTGCGTGTGTGTGTGTGTGTGTGTGTGTGTGTGGGTGCACTTCTCTGGCTATCCCCCATCTTATCTCCCCTTGCTGATGTTTGCAAAAACACATTTGACACACAGATGTGTCCGGGCCGGGCCGAGCGCTGTACGTGATTGGCCAGTAATTACACTCCACCTCGGCCCACTCTGCTGAACGTGTCTTTGATGCTGTCATGGGCTGCCAGGCCCACCGTAGGATCCCACTGGAGGAGGGGGGCAGGAGGAGGAGGAGGAGGAGGAGGAGGAGGAGGAGGAGGAAGAGGAGGAGGAGGAGGAGGAGATTTTTTCCGACCGCTCCTTCCACTTGTACATAAACGAGTGCACACATGCGGCACTACAAAGAGGTGAGGGGTGCCATTAAGCAGGGTAAGCTTCAAACCACTGCTCCTGCTCCGCTGTGGACGGAGATCCACGCCACGGAAAATGTAGTGTGGTTTATGCGAATCATTTTGATTATCAAAGACACACACGCGTACACACACTCACATACCGTACACATGTCTTATTGAAGCACTGTTCTGGCTTATCAAAGACTCACTGACAGAAGCCACATCCACCCTGGCTAACGCATAACGCTAAGTTTATTAGCACTGTGGGCTTAATTGAGGATAAGGGCTCATTGGATGTTCCTTGGATGGGAAACAGGGTGGAAAATCTAATTTGTGACTGGACTCCATGTTGTACACATATGCCACCAACAATGGGCCACAAAAAAAATCATTTTTTTTCCCCCCTCAAAATAAGGATGACAGTAGAACCCACTTCTATGCGTCACCCAACTGCAGTTGTTGAGCAAGCCAGGGCTGCTGTAAGCTGATTTGAGAAAGATGTCCACTCAGTGAATGGGGAAAAAGAGAGCTTCTGGCTTTGCTTGTTGTCGCACATCCGTAAGCCAGTTTCAGGGGTACAAATGAAGCCAAACAGAGCGTGTGTTTGCCCCAGTCCCCAGAGCAAAGTTAAGCAGCTAAATAACCTCCTGATTCTTAGCACATTACCATGCTAATGAGACCATAAAGGCCAACGCTTTGTTTTCTAATTAAAGCCCAGCAGGTAAGCTACAGACAGAGCGAGAGAGAGAGAGCGAGAGAGAAAGAAAGAAAGCGTGACAGAGAGAGAGAGAGAGAGAATAAAACAGAGATAGTGTACACAAATGAAAAAAAAGAGTTGTTCACAGAACGGTATAGAGATAGACAGCGCACAGCTTTAGCTTTTCCGTGTGGTTTTAAATCCCTCTGTAAACTAAAGGGCGATGTTCCGTTTGTCGAAACCACGGAGAAAAGAAAAGGCCTGGCCAGAAAGGCTATCGCTGGAATAGAGAAAAGAACGGGAGAGATGTGAGAATAAGATAAAGAGATGGACAGAGAGATTGACAGAGAGAAAAAAAGGAAGAAAGAGAGGGATGGAGCAGGTACACAGGCGCCTTGTTTGGACAGCTGCTCTTCCTGTGGACGGCTGGGCCTTTCAGGTTACAGTTTACACAGCGAGAGAGGGAGAGGGAAAGAGTGTGACAGAGAGAGGGAGAGGGAGAGGGAGGGAGAGAGAGGGAGAGAGAGGGAGAGAGAGAGGGAAAGAGTGTGACAGACAGAGAGAGGGAAAGGGAGAGGGAGGGAGAGAGAGAGGGAAAGAGAGATGTGTATTACAAGAATACACTAGAGGGTGGGGGTTGGGGTGTGTGTGTGAGGGGGGGGTCAGGGAGGAGGCCAACAGACAGGCAGTGATGTTTGCCTGATATGCCAAAGCAAACCCAACACTACTGAGAAACGCTATGAGTTTAACAGCAACTGTTTGGCCACGGTTCACCGGGAAACAACTCATTCATTTAATTAAAAAAAAAAAAAAGAAAAATAATAATAGCCTGCAGCTTTAAAAGACTGACAGGGGAAAAGGAACATTAATGGTTCATCATTCTAAATTTAGCCGACTTCAATAAGTTTACCTAACCCTGCTCCACGCACACCCTGCCACATCTGAGGCCCTGAGTTCACCTTCCAGCTGGGTCACGGAGTATTGAGCCTTATAGATCTCATATGAGACTTTGGTGCCGAGCTCTTTGTACTCCCCAAGAAACTTTTTTTTTATATTAGTGTGGGTGCTCTGCTTCTTATCAGCTCACCCCTCCCACCCCAAAACACCACCCCCCCCCACCCCCCCACCCCATCGTCACAACCACAGCCACCCCCACCACAGCCGCCCCACTTCCTCCCCAACCACCTCCACCTCCCCAAAAATAATGGGCCGGTCCACCAGATCTGCAAGATGGAGGATTCTGCCGGTTCTCTCCGACACACAAACACTCTGCTGCCGTGCTCATGGCAGTGGGACTCGTGGTATGCACTCATAGTAAGCATGCGTACACACACAAACAGACACAGACACAAACACACACACACACACACACACACACACACACACACACAAATATGCATACTACATACACACACCTTAACCCACACACACACACACAGCCACAGACACAGAGACACACACACACAACACACACACACAAACATCCACATATACACACACACACACAGGCTTTCATGCTGGCAGGCCCTGCTCCTCGCGCTGAAACACTTACTGGCTTTAATAACCCGGCAGGCCCAGCTGCGCCTTTCCGAGCTCGTTTGGGTGAAGCCTCGCAGACGCCGGCGCTCGCACAGGCCCAGCAGGGGAGACTGAGCTCATCGCCGAGAGGGTAAATACAGGGGAGGATGAGGGGGCTGCTCAGGCAGACAGGGAGGGAGAGAGGGAGAGAGGGAGAGAGGGAGAGGGAGAGGGAGCGGGGCGGAGAGTGAGGTGGAGAGCGTGAGGGAATGGCTGAGCCTCAGAGATGCCTGCCTGGAGAGGGGCTACCAGTCACTGGACGTGGAGGAGGTGAAGCCTGGTCCCTTAGAGTGGACCTATGCTGGAGTGGACAACCCTGCTAACCGAGTTATATAGCTGCATCGACTACTGATGGAACATGGGAACAAT
>CM059273.1:15436479-15446479 GCA_030347295.1 Setipinna tenuifilis
TGTGTGTGTGTGTGTGTGTGTGTGTGTGTGTGCACGCGTACGCATGTGTGTGTGTTTCTTGCTGTGCCAAGCCTTTTTTGATCATGCCCTGAGCGAATTGCCCGTGTATTTCGAAACAGTGCTCCATGCTAAGCCAGTGGGGCTCCAGAGCGAGTGTGTGTGAGGGCACGGCGCTGCTGTGTGTGTGTGTGTTACAGTTTAGCCGAGGGCTGAGAAACAGCACACACTGTTCCTGCAGCACTCCAGCACTTCATGCTCGCCCGCCAGCCCGCCCACCCACCCACAAGGTGAGTCTTCCAGTGAAAAACCTCATATACACACACACACACATACACACTCATACACACACATACACACACACTCCTGCTCTCTCTCTGTCACACACACACACACACACACACACACACACACACACACACACACACACACACACACACACACACACACACACACACTCATACACACATACACATACATACACACACACACACACACTCCTGCTCTCTCTCTGTCACACACACACACACACACACTCATACACACAAACACGCTCATACACACACACACACACTCCCGCTCTCTCTCTGTCATACACACACACACACACACTCATACACATACACACACACACTCTCTCTCTCGCTCTCTCTCTCTGTCACACACACACTCATACACACACACGCTCTCTCTCTCTCTGTCACACACACACACACACACTCATACACACACACACGCCTCGCTCCCAGGCTCGTACATCATCTCGGCGAGGAGCTGACAGCGGCGGCCAAAGCTAACGTGATAAAGGGCCGCGCTGTCGTCACCTGACGGAGCCAATCACCGCTAAGTGCTTATGACACCGTAATAATGCGCGTCGCTCTCCCAGGCCCACCTCCTCCCTCCCTCCCTCCCTGCGCCCTCTACCCACACCACACCACACCACACCACACCACACCCACCCCACCCACCCTCCACCCCCCGTTTAAACGAGTTAATTAGCCAGTGATGGAGGAGAGTGAGGTGCTAACCTCGTTTAGACACCCCCCACCCCACCTCACCCCTCCACAAACCCGCACCACCCCAAAAAGCCTGCTTGGTGCTGTGACCCCTTCACGGCTGCTAATCTGCTTGATCCGATTTTACCCAACCCCCCCCCACCCCGACCCTTCTCATTAGGGAGGGGGCTCAATTAATGAGCCTGCCAGAGAGCTGCAGATTTTCGGGGGTGATTTTCGGGGGATTTGCCGTGATGGTGGTGGTGGTGGTGGTGGTGGGGAGGACTCGGAGTCGGGTCGCGGAGACCAAATGCGTAACGTAAATGGCTGGTTGATGGAGGCAGAAATGCCTCTGCTGGTGTCTCTAGTAGAGGCTTATTAAATACCGCCTCACATAGACGCTCCACTTCACCAATGCATACAGATGGCCCCTGTAGATGCATAGCACTCATAAAGATCATAAAAATAATACTGTTGTTTTGTGTAGAATACTTTATGTGATTGGGCTCCTAAAGGGCACATAATATCTTTTCCAGGAAGGCTGCTGTGAGATTTTGAAACAAGAATAGGCTGAGAAAAAAGCCCAGCAGGAAGCTTGTGTAGACGGTCGGAAAGCGTTCAAAAAGGTCTTCATATCACTGGTAAGAGTCCAACCTCATCCGCCAACCTCCACCTACCAAGGTGGGTATTCCAGAAAGAGGGTTTAGACACTAACCTGAGTATATTTACTTTGTTTTGTCTTAGGTGGTGGTGTAGGGACAGTCCCTATGCCACCTACACTGATATATCTTTCCAAAGCACCCAGCTAATCCGGTCCCCACGCTCGGCTAGTGCGGCCCAGCCCAGCCCGCCGTGTGACAAGTGACAAAGTTTACCCATAAACAGACTACGGCAACCGCACTCACTGAATATGTGTCGACACCATTGCTGTCCTTATTGGTTTCCTGTGTTTAACCAGACAGCTACAAGACTGAACAACAGACTGGCTTTATGGGTCTGTGTGTAAACACTTGTTTATAAACTACAGACATCATTAATTTGGTTGATGCTAATAACTACTGGTGTGGCACATTGGTCTTTGATGTAATGAATCATGCTGAACTAAAAGCTAGACTACTTTGAAATATAAACGCTTGAAATAAAACTGTCAGGTGTTATTTGTTTCTCTTTAAAAGAAAAGCCTGTTGTAAAAATTGCTGGCAAGACAATCCTACGACGCACCTGCATGAGCTGGGTGACGATGACAATAAAGTCAGTCTTTCAGATGCCACCACATGACTCTGGAGACTCTGAACAACAAACACACCGCTTGGCCCGCTGTCTGCATTCCTGGACGCCCCCCCCCCCCACACACACACCTCCTCGCACACCCACATGTCTGCGTGCTTTAGTGTGTCACAACTCGAAAAAGTCGCTTCAACAGGCCCAGGTACACCACCTCTGTTCTAGCTAACTGACTAACCACGCGTGAGCCCAACGTATGAGAAAGAGAGGCAATAAGAGAGAGGTGGGGGGGGGGGGAGAGGACGGAGAGAGTGAGAGAGAGACAGAGAGACAGAGAAGGAGAAAGAGAGAGGAGAAAGAGAGGCAGACGGGGGGGGGGTAGAGTAAGAGAGGGAGAGAGAAAGAAAGAGAGGGAGGCAGAGAGAAAGAAAGAGACACAGGGGAAGAGAGAGAGAGAAAGAAAGAGAGAGACAGACAGAGAGAGAACCAAATAGTTTCCTGGAGCACACTGAGGTTTTCCAAACAAGTCATGCCCACCCCCTCCCCCTTCCCCTCCCCCCTCCCTACCCTTCTCTCCATCCCAAAGAAAAGTGTCACTCGCAGTCATAACCATAACAATAACAGGCACGATCCAATATTTTCACAAGCCTACTCGGGGTCCCCCTGCACGCTCTCCGCTCCGCAGGGGCTGTTTACCTCCAGGGGAAGGGGCTCGCGCGTCTACCGGCCCCGTCGGCAAGCTCGGCTCACGGCAGGTGTCCCGGGCACTGCTGCCTTTTTAAGTAACTCTCTCTGTGGCCTACCAGCTTTCGTCGTCATCATAAAACTATTATGTATGGCTCCGCAACCCGACTCCCCCGTACAAACCGATCGAAAGCCTCCTGGCTAAGCCGGAGTCTCTCTCTTTCTCTCTCTCTCTCTCTCCAGCAGAATATACAGTTAAGGGGTCTGTTTTGAAAAAAAAATATTAAGTCCTCGACAGATTTATACATGTAGCATTTTAAAGCACAGTTTTGGATGGAGGTTTTAAAAAAAAAAAAAAAAAAAAAGACAGAGAAAGAAAGAAAGATTAGTGTCTTGCTGCTGAGCAGAAAATCGTCCGAAACCACATTATGTGCTCGGCAGGTCTGGCTATGTTCAAGCGAAGCCGTTAGGAACGTTTAGGTGCAATTTATTATTCCTTACGACCGCAAATATGACGGTTTGGAACCCCCTCCTAAAGCACTTGAGGAAATAGGGGAAAATACACTGGAGCTGGATACAGTAAAAAAACAGACTCAGTGGTCCAGTGCTGTGTATCAGACTATTAACAGAGGTCTTTCAACCCACTCTTGCTCCTTTTTTATGAGACTTTGGATGCAGGGCAAAAGTGTTGCGGGTACCGTAGGTTTGGGAGTGAACGTGTGCCCTTGGTAACATGAGCAGAGGTCGAGCAAAGCTTGCCGGAGAAAGCTGTGCTTCCGACATCCAAGAGATCCACGAGTCTTTTGAGCACATGGTTCTGCAGGTATGAGTGCAGGTGAAAACAAGACCTGACTGCGATAAAATACGGGCGAACCAGAGATGAGCGAGAAATAGCTGACTCATGATATTAGCATGATGGACAGCCCAAGGATTGTGACCAAATGAGTCAGTACCTTAGGGCTATGGTACTGGTTAGGATTAGGGTTAGAGTTACAGTTAGATATTTTACTACATGTAAATACACTGTAAAAGGGACCGTGAAAAGCAAAGTGTTACCTTTTTTGTAGGTTGTCACATGATGCACATTGAGCCAATGTTTAGGTACAACAGTGACAGAGTTCCACAGTGACCACACTCCTGACTGTGACCTCTACATGGTAACCTTTGTACATTCAGGAAATAATTCAGATTTTGTCCACTTTGCGCTGTTGATACACTCTGTCTATTGCTTCTGTCTTGACCTGTGGGTGGACAGGTCTACGCTGGTATTGTATGCATCATCTCTTTTGAGTAGGATTTTGACAATTTCAGAACTTCACAGACTCTTTTGCACAAACCTCTGGAAATGCCCCAAGATAATTGGTTAAATATTTATAATATAAATTGTAAGAAAAAACTAACTCCACTGTAATGTTAAAAAACCCATTGCATTTCACCAAGGCAGATTAAAGTTTAAAAGCACTTTCTTCTGGTAGCATACATTTCTGAAAGTTAGCAGAATTAGATTTGTGCTTACTGTAGGTGGTATAATGTAATTTGGTTTTAACTGAATTAGAGAGCTCACTACATTTAGACAAAATCTGAGATGGGCTAGAGATTGCTCAGGATCAGAAAGAAATAAAAATTGGTTAACCAAATAAGGTTCACTGTTAAAAAGCTGCAGCTAAAATCTATTTCTTTTAACACTTTATATCAGTTGCAAATCCGACAAATGTTTAAATTGATAGCTTTGAATAATTTGGAATAATTTAAATTTTGCTAATTGATTTAATGCCTTAACACAAAAATACTTAAATATATGCATGTTTATGACTGTAAATATTTGTAATGAAATTTAAATATAATACTAAATTAAATTATTAAATTCAATCCTAAATGCAACTAAATGCTAAATAAATTGACAGAATTGCCAGAAATAAAAATGGTCCTACAGTCCGTAGCAAATTTTCCAAAAGAGACTGATACAAAAAGCATTCAAATTCAACGTATTCAAAAGAATTCATAGTGCAGATGTGCAGTGTATAAGTGAGTGAGTGAGTGAGTGAGTGAGTGAGGGAGAGAAAGAAAGAGAGTGAGAGAGAGAGAGAGCTAGGTACAAAAAAAATAGGAAAATGACAGAAGGATCCAGACACGTTATTTCCCTGAGGGGGACTGTGGCTTTCACGTGACAAATAAAGACCTCCGCAGGCTGGACAGCTGAAGACAGCGCAGCCCCTGAGATCTCCATCATCACCGGTAATCCATACAGCAGATCAATGTCCATCGCACAGCTCCACCACGGGGGTCTGGAGAGCCCAGCCCAGTGCAGCCCAGTGCATCCCAGTTCAGCCCAGCGGCCCCTACCCCTACGGGCACCCCACTCCCCAAAGACCTCCCCTGGGCAGCGGTGGTCCACGGTGGTCCTAAGTAGCCACCAACCCCCCACCCACCACCAACCCCCGGGGGCCGTACTCCAGGTCAATATTAGCAGGTGTCACATTTCCGCACATTTCTCCTTCCTCTAACCCCACCCCCCAGCCCCCAACCTGCTCCCCACCCACCCACCCACCCACCCACCCATTCTGATGGCCCCTCGTCATTTCTGTCGCAGGGATTTCTGGGTAAGCCCTTTTTGATTAAAGGCAGTAAATTTCATACGCTGATGCTGTGTTATGGCTTCGTGTTGATGGGGCGTACAGTGAGGGGGGGTGGGAGTGGGTGGGGGGGCATGGTGGGGGCTGGGGGAAAGGGGCTCGGGTGGCTTCGAAAACACACATGGAAATCCATAGGAAGCACGGTGACAATAACCTCACTGTACGGCGCTCGTGCGCTAAGCTGGATTGTCAACACACACCCTCCCACACACACATCCCCTTCACCACCCAGCACACACACACACACACACACACTCATATTCATGACGAATAGTGCTTCTGTGTGGTTCCTGGGTGGTTTCTAGTGTTGCATAGGTCACCACCTCCTTTGAACTGAGATTGGAAGTGAGCATAATTGCGCTGGGTGTCAGTTCTCCTTGGTGTAATCCCGGCGATGAAAGGCAGCGGAGAAAAAGAGATTGTGTGGGCACTGGCTGTTGTGCTGTGATGGGGCAAATCAAAACACATGTTTGCCTCTTCTTGGGCACAGAATGAGCCTTTGCGTGTGTGTTTGCGTGTGTGTGTGTGTGTGTGTGTGTGTGTAGCACTGGACTGGTGTGATCATCTACACCATGTACTATGTGTGAGGATGTATACAGGCACTTCGTCAAGCCTTGGTGTGTATATATGCATTCTCATGGCTATGCCTGTGTATGTGTGTGTGCATGTGCATGTGTGTGAGTGTGTATGTGAGTGTGAGTGTGACTGTGTGTGATCGTGTGTGTCTGTGTGTGAGTGAGTGAGTGTGTGAGTATGTGTGTGTGTGTGTCTATGTGTGAGTGTGAGTGTGTGTGTGTGTGTGTCTATGTGTGTCTGTGAGTATGTGTGTGTGTGTGTGTGTGTGTGTGTGTGTCTGTGTGTGTGTGCAGTATGGGCCTCTTATGCCTCTGGAGCCATAAAGCCTAGCTGGCTCTCTCACGCCACACGTTACACCCAGCAGCCTAATAAAAGCTGACCGTCAGCACCCTCCCTCCCTCTCTCTCTTTCTCCCTCTCTTTCTCTCTCTGTCCCTCCCTCCCTCTCTCTCCCTCCCTCTCTTTTTCTCTCTCTCCCTCCCTCTCTTTCTCTCTCTCTCTCCCTCCCTCCCTCTCTTTCTCTCTCTCCCTCCCTCTTTCTCTCTCTCTACCCCTCTCCCCCTTCCCTTGTGCTCTCATTCTCTCCATCCCGCCCGCGCTAGCCTGCTGACGGCCGCCTCTCAACAGCTCAGTCAGTTGTGTGTGTGTGTGCGTGTGTGTGTGTGTGTGTGTATGTGTTTATGTGTGTGCCAGGACACCTAAAAGTGTCTTTATGAGTAAGGGTGTGCTGCTTTAGTGCGGGTAAGGTAATGCAGGGTTTAGGAGTAAGTTTACGTTACTGTATAACTGTATGGGTGTGTGGATGTGATGTGATGTACACGTGTGTGTGTGTGTGTCTGTGTGTGTGTCAGTCATGCTGTGTGAGGCTTGTGTTAATCTCTGGGCTGGGTATTGATTCTCTATAGCCCCAAGGCTTCCATGTGGTGCAGGTATTTCCTTCTATCTATGAGGCCCTCTCTCACTCCCTTTCTCTCTCTCTCTCCCTCTTTTTTGCTTTCTATCTCTCCATTTCTCTGTCTTCATTTCTCGATCTCTCTCTCCCCTTTTCTCTCTCTCCTTTTCTCATGCCTGTCTTTCTCTCAATGTCTGATCTCTCTCTCTCTCTCTCTCCTTTTACCTATTGTTCACTCAGGGCATGACAAGTGATGGTGAATGATGGGACAGCAATATTCTCTCATTGGCGCCTTTTTGCCTTTCTTCTTCAGAATAACTGTCTTCTTAAGTCAGCTTCTGACTCTTACTCACTAGTTTCCTGTCTGTCTTTTTTTCTTTCTTTTTCTCTCTCTCTCTCTCTCTCTCACGCGCACACACACACACACGAGTAGTGGATGGCACGTGAGGATGTGAGAGTGGCAGACACAGGGGCTAGTTGTGGAGGGTGGGAGGGTGGGGGGGGCGCTGGCGAAGGCCCTGGCTGCCGTGGCAACCCAAGAGGCAGCACATCTGCTTGTTATTATGGGCTATGAGCTGTGCTCAGGCAGGGAGAGTAGCAGTGCCTAGAGTACTCCTCACACAGCTCCCTGCTCCTCACTCTTCCTCAAAATACAGCAACAAAGAGACTCAGCGTGATGCTAACTACTCTGAAAAGGACATGGTGTACACGCCACCAATGAAAAATGTAAACATCCATGTAGAAATGCACTCTGAAAATTAGGATGAGAATATATAAATAATTTTTATTTTGCTTATTCTTGTATTTTAGATTTTACAGTTTGTACTTTCTTCCTTAGCATACATTGTTACTATCTATTCCTATGAATAATTTTCAGTCATTTTTAGTGAAAGAGGCATTTTCCTGGAGGCTGTGAGGACAACAGGAGCATTCAAGGCCATCGCCGCCACCTGCTTTGGTTTTGTGAATTTGAGACCGACTCTCTGACGCTATCTGCCACTGTTTTCATCCGAATGTGCCCACAACCAATCCACACTCGTCGCTTTCTGAAGTGATTTAGCCGTTTCACAGTTGGTTACTGCGCTGTGGCCAGATCTGATAGACTCCAATGGGAACCTATTGCGCCTAATGGCAAAATTGGCAAGGAATGGCTTTCAAAAACGACTAAATGAAATTAGCGGGTTTCTGAGCGAAGAGACGGTTCTGTGAGAGGTTAGGACCTCACGGTTTATGGTTGGAGGGGCCAGATCTGATAAGGCAAGTACACACGCTCATTGTCCTAATCCAGGACATGTCACTCTCTTTGCTTGACTGAAGATGCAGAAGTGCAAGACTGATAATACGGATAAAAACACAAGAGGACCAGCGGGGGGTAAAGACACACTGTGTGTGTGTGTGTGTGTGTGTGTGTGTGTGTGCGCAGCTTAAACACACTCACACACACACACACGCACAGCTTAAACACACTCACACATACACACGTGTTCACAGCTTAAACACACACACACACACAAACACTCACACACATACACACACACAGGTTTGAGTGAAAGGAGCATGTTGTGTGCTCCTACCCCTTGTTGCCTGTGACCTGGGGGAGAGGGCCGTTATTAGATTACAGGGTGGAGGGGCCCCGGGGCCGCTCAATGGCTGCTCATTGTGAGCATGTGCGGCTGGAGCGGGAGGGCCCGGGCCCCTGGGCTCACGGCGGGGGCCAGATTAGAAATGCCTGTGTCATGGCTTTAATGAACCCTGCAGATTGCTCCCTACCACCTAATAGTAGACAACCGGAGGGGGTGGGTGTGTGTGTGTGTTTGTGTGTATGTGTGTGTGTTTGCACATGTATCTGTGTGTGTGTGTGTGTAGCTGTGTGTGTGTGTGTATGTGTGTGTGTGTACCTGCGTGTGTGTGTGTGTGTACCTGTGTGTGTGTGTGTGTGTGTGTGTGCATGCACGCGAGACCTTGAGCACCCTAATCCCCTGAGCTATGTCAGTCACTCAGCACCTATGGCTGGTGCTGCGGTGGTCGAGTGAAAGCAGCCTTGTCAGGGGGGCGGGCGGGCGGGGAGGCAGGCAGACAGGCCAGCAGGCAGCACAGACACATAGCAGTGGTCCCTGGTGAGGCAGAGCAGAGGCAGGAGCAGTACGTAAAGTAGAAGCAGAACTGATCTGCTCAGTCCGGTCACCTCCACACACGGCCACGGGGTCCAGATGGCATAAAGTGGGTGGGCAGCTGAAGATGTTGGTTGGACACCAAAAGCGACTAGTGTCGCTAAAATTTGGGCCAGTTTGTTTCATGCTCTAAAACCAAAGCTAATGAAAACCACAGTGATATTTAACACCTAATAGGCATAATCTGGGAAAAGAGAGTAGACAGTCAGTGGTAGTCGTAGTGTTTCTTCCATGGCTGAAGGAGGGGCACGTCCTACACGTCCTACATTTCCCAGAAGCACCCGATGGCTTACATTCCTCAAAAGAAATAGGGGGATGCCAATGAGATGACATCAGACATAAAGAAAGATCAGACGCACAACACTTACTGTAGATCTCCCACTGGTAACCCATCCACATGTGTGGAGATCAGAGAGCGTGCCGCATCATGCCCCCCGAAAAAACACCTGAGCAACTGAAGAGCTGAGGAGCTTGGGTCACAAATCTCGGCCCGCTAAGTTTGACATGAGCCGTCATGGGATGTCAGTCAAAAGACTGTCAAGTCATGTTTTATGGTGGTGATATACAGTTAGCAGGGGTAATGGGTGTCACACAGAGTGTTAAAGTGACAAATCATTTTGCCACAAGTATACACACATACACACACACACACACACACAAACACACACACACTTGCTCGCGATGTTCTCTGCACTGCTCCGGGTTCCTAAATCCTTTCGCACGCTTGATCTTTCGCATCTTTTCTCATCTCTTGAACTTTTGCACTTGGTGCCTTTCGCGCCCAACTTTTGAACTCGCCAACTTCGCCTCGAGGACGAAACAGGTTCAC
>CM059273.1:15451479-15541479 GCA_030347295.1 Setipinna tenuifilis
TATTGTGCATATGTGTGTAAGTGTGTGTATATGTGTGTGTGTATGTGTGTGTGTGTGTGTGTGTGTGTGTGTGTGTGTGTGTCTGTGTGGCTGTGTGTGTGTGTGCTTGCGTGTGCGTGTCTGTGAAATAGATCTGCGATGCATTTTAGCCCAGACTGGGGCATAAAAACAGAGTGGACTCCCACTTGTGCTCGTAACGGTAACTGTTAGTGGCAGGGCTGTGTTCTCCGTCTGTTCTCTGCATACGTACACGCGTACCTCCCTGACCAGTGCCTCTCTCGTCTGGCTGGCAGGAATGCCGGCTGTCCCGTGGTGAACGAGGCTGCACAGCAGACTGCAGCTGTGGGCGCACCATCCTGCCTCCACCAACCAACCCCAGAGCACCACCACCACCCACACCCAGCACCACCCACACCCACACCCAGCCCCACCCACACCCACACCCAGCCCCACCATGCCTCCAAATCGGGTGATCGATGCTCTGGATCAGCCTGGTGTCAGCCCTGGCGAGGGTGGGTTGACTGTGTGTGTGTGTGTGTGTGTGATTGTGTGTGTGTGTGCATTGCATGTGCGTGTGTGTTTGTTTTATTTTATTTTTCGGTGAATCCGTGCAAAGTTTTGATGTTGCTTTAGCCTCACAGGAGGAGAGCTGGCCTCTGTGCATGACTCAAGAGCCTGACCTCTCCCTCCCTCCTTTTTCCTCTCTCTCTTTC
This sequence comes from Setipinna tenuifilis, assembly GCA_030347295.1. NCBI lineage: Eukaryota > Metazoa > Chordata > Actinopteri > Clupeiformes > Engraulidae > Setipinna > Setipinna tenuifilis. Next base: position 15,452,193 of record CM059273.1, read on the forward strand.
CCTCGCTCTCCCCCTCTTCCCCCCTCCCTCCCCAAAAAAAATGCTACACACACACGCAGCAGTGCCAGACCCATGCTGCTTTCCTGGATGGCCCAGGAGAAACAATGGCTGCTGTTCCCAGACTGCATGCAGCACTGAGCAGCCAGGCCTGAGCCCTTGACCAGGAGGAGCCGTGATGGACGGCCCTGCACACACACACACACACACACACACACACACACACACACACACACACACACACACACACACACACACACGCATGCCTTTTAACTATACCCTGAAACACAAGTCACTCACACACACACACGCATGGACGGACGGAAGCACGCACCCATACACACACACACACATACATACATACACAGAAGCACAAAGAGGAGTATGCACAGCACCCACACAGTGTAGCTATTGAAATTTGCATGACTGCACAAAGAAAAAAATACACACACACACACACATACAGACAGAAACACACACACATACACATGCAAGGACAAACATTTAAAGGAACTTACAGACAGTGTATGCATTGATATGAATGCAAGTATGTATACATACATGCACAAACACACACACACACACACCCTTGCATACAGACATACTGACACAGACAAACTACTCTCAGACATACTTACAGTGCAAACACATCCAAGAGCACACACACGCACCCACACAGACACACACACACAGTTAGTCAGAAAGAATCCCCAATCGCATGCACACACACACAGACACACAGACACAGACACACACACACACACACACACACAGTGTATCCATTGAGATTCTTATGACTTTAGACACACAGCCACCAGTGTTGAGCCCCCCCAGACCACAGGAGTATTTATCGAGGGCTGGAATCTCGGAGACTAATAGAAACCAGCTCCCGACACATCTGAATCCTCTAAGAAGAGCGCGGGACGCACACACGCCTACCATCCAACACCGCTGCCCGAGACCCCCCCAGACACCACAACCCCAGCCGACCGAGCGACCCAGCAACCCAGCCCCGATCCACGCCAACCCACCCACCGCTAGGCCTGATAAATGGGACAGACCGGAGATGCAGCATCCACCACGTCTGTCTTCCAACAGAGTGCGATCCCAACAGCTGCAGCCCACTGCTCAGAACTCAGAGCTCAGTTCAGAGTTTCAGGGCTCCCGTCGTTTTTGGATCGTTGAGCATATGCCGTTTGAGATCGAAGGCTAGTTTTAGACTGCTGTATGAAATTTTGCTTGTGTTTTGACGTAGGTCATGTCTGAAAAGTTTACAAGTTCACTATATCGTGTGCTATGTAGGGTGTGAGTCACACTTATTTTGTTCCCTACCAAGTGCACTACACAGTGAACGAGTGAATACTTTGGATTTAGCCATAGAAGGACACCATAGGTATTCCATGTTTCCATGTTTATTTTCAAGCTTATCACCTAAAATAACAAAACAGATGTGTATAAATCCACAACTACACATTCAGTTCAGTAACACACAGTGAACAAAACAATGCTGAAGTAGGCCACCTTAAAACTTATACTACTCTAACCTCTCTAAAGTTCTCTGTAAAGTCGTACTCAGACGCTTTGTTGCTGACAGTAACACAATAAAAGGTTCTCGGCCTGTAGTGTCTGGGGAGATCGTATAAAGGGCCTGGCATGTGGTCTTTCTGAGGGGCTGACAATGCAGTGAGCAAAGCCCCCTGGGAAATGCAGTCCTATCTGATGAACGCCGCTAGTTTCGCTACTATAGCAAGTTTCCTCTAAAGCCTAATGTCTGGTCAGTTGACCTCATCATGAAAAAATGAGATTAAACGAAATAAGAGAAACACAGAGAGCAAGTGTGAGAGAGAGACAGACGGAGAAAAAGAGATGGAGGAAGAAAAAAGAGATGTGTGGGGAGGAAGGGAAGTATAAAATGGTGGAACCACTGTGGTGTCTGTGGTTAGACGCAACTCACGCTTTTAATACCCTGCCGTCCCGCTTCATGTTCCTCTCTTTCTCTTCACCCCTCTCTCTCTCTCTCTCCCTCCTTCCCTCCCTCTCTTTCTCTCTCCCTCTGTCGTCCCGTCTGTCTCCCTTACGGGATGTAAACAGCCGTGTTAAGTGTCTGTGGGTTCTTCCCCCAAACATGACACATCAAAGCTGACTCCCACAGAGCCCGGGCAGGTCAGATCGCAGCGCCCCTCCTAGATCACTCGCTACCCAGCCACGGCCCACAGAGACACACACACACCACCACCACTAGTGTGTGTGTGTGAGTGTGTGTTTGTGTGTGTGTGTGTGTGTGTGTGTGTGTCGTGTTGTGTGTGTGTGTGTGTGTGTGGGCAGTTTTTATATCTACTTGCTTCACACATGACTTTGAATAAAGGCCTGTGTAAAAAAGGCTGTAAAATTAGACACACCAGTGCAACCAAAAAAAGTGGTGTATAAGTGGGTGGTTTGTTGGTATGTCTCACACATTTATTTACTTGATACGTTGTTGTCAACAAACACTGTCTCTCTCTCTTTCTCTCTCTCTCTCTCTCTCTCTCTCTCTCACACACACACACACACACACACACACATACACAGCCTATGCATACAGTTTGGGATGTGGCAGGACAAGATTGGATCATGTGGTCACACTTTTGCTCTAAAACCTCAGCCAGGGAGCATTGGGCTCAGCTCACAGGTCTGTGCTGACAGCATGGTCACACACACACACACACACACACACACACACACACACACACACACACACACACACACACACACACAACCCACTAACAAATACACACACATACACACACCACCCACACAACAAACAAACACACACACACATTTCCTTGGTAACTAATACACACAAGGTATGAACACACATACACACACACAGTCCTTGTTGACTAACACACACAAGGTATAAACCCACACACACACACACATTTCCTTGGTAACTAATACACACAAGGTATGGACCCCCCCCCCCCCCCCACACACACACACACACAAATATTGGTGATTAACACACACAAGGTATAAACACACACATACACACACACACACACACACACACACACACACACACACACACTTCCTTGGTAACTAATCCACACAAAGTATGAACACACATACACACACAATCCTTGATGACTTATACACACAAGGTATAAGCCCCCACACACAAACACACACAAACACACACATATCTTGGTGACTAACACACACAAGGTATAAACACACACACACACACAGACACACACACACACCCTCAATGACAAAGCACCACTCGCACTGACGCAGATGTTACACATCCTGGTGCAGAGGCCATGTCATGTACTCACAGGAAGCTCATCGGACAGAAATACGACAGATCGATCAAAGAAGGGCTCCGCTGGAAAACTGACCAGATCCCAACAGCACACACAAGCACCCACACACAGGGTAGGTTTTTCCTAAAATGGTGGCAAGACAATGTCATATCACCTCTTCTTGCTAATCTTAGCAAGTGATGCGAGCTCCCAGTACAACTCTGAAATCGTTATGTAATGCCTGCTTCTACTTCTACACACACACACACACACACACACACACACACACTTCTATGGATAGCACTCGTTCCAGTAAATGTCACGAGATTCTCATGGGACTGCGATGGTCCTCAATAGCTCGGGGTGAAGTCAGAGATCGGCAAGCGGCTGATGATGCCTTGCGACAAACATCTCAATTGGACGTGCCATGTTTTCTCAGACGTCCCAGAGTCCTGCGTGTCCCGCCACAAACGCTCTCGGCAGCGCTGGGACCGGGGTCTATAAATTACAACAGGGGCCGAAGGAAAAATATTTGGGGAGACACGACACAAGGAAGCAATCGGATACTGGATAAGCAAGAAAACAATAACAAAAGGAAATTGAATTATCCGTCTCGGGGAGCAAAGTTCAGCCGCACTGTTGGGCTCGTTCGTCGTTGTGCTCAAGCGAGGGAGGGTGGGTTTGTGTGTGCGTGTGTTTGTGTGTGTGTGTGTGTGCGTGAGGGGGAGAGGGGGACTCCTCGCTCCCTCGGCTGGAACCCCTGTCAAAGCAAACTCGGATTCCACGTACCTGACAAAGATGGCCGACTGCCCCACCATGTATGGCCTGCAAGTGGCCTATAGCTCTACAAACAGGACGTGAGAGGGAAGGAGGGCCCTGTGCAAAGAGGGCTCTGGACAGCCCTAACACGGCCTGAGAGGGAGAGAGAGAGCGTCTCGCTTTGACAGATGATTTTGATGGTGGCGGATGATGATCATGAGGTTGACCTAGGCCATGTGCAGGCCATATTACTAAGGTCTCTCTCTCTCTCTCTCTGTCTCTCGCACTCTCTCTCGCTCTCTCTTTGTTTCTAATCTCCCTCTTTCTTTCCCTCTCTGTCTTTCTCTCTGTCCCCCTCTCTCTCACTTGGACACTGGGCTCCTGTCTCCAGATCAGTCCAGCAGTTTGCCTCAGGGCATGCGGCTCAGGGGGAGCCCATCACTGGGGGATGTGTGTGTGTATGTGTGTGTGTGTGTGTGTGTGTATGGGGGGATGTCTGTGTGTGTGTGTGTGAGTGTGTGTTGTGTGTGTGTGTGTGTGTGAGTGTATGGGAGGACATGCTGTGTGTGAGTAAATGTATGTGTGTGAGTGTGTGTGTATGGGGGGATGTCTGTGTGTGTGTGTATGGGGTGGATGTCTGTGTGTATGTATGGAGGGCTGTCTGTGTGTGTGTGTGTGTGTGTCTGTGTGTGTACGGGCGGGATCTCTGTGTGTCTGTGTGTGTGTGTGTGTTTGTAGGTGGTGGTGGTGGGGGCACAGTCCGTGAGTGATGGGGAACATGGAGGCGCCTGGCTCAGCAGCAGGCCAGAGCACACCTCCGCCCCCCACCCACGCCCCCCCTCCGCCCGCCTCAAAGCCCCACTGCCACTCCTGCTGGGAGCAGAACGCTAGAGCAGGGCTCGGGTTACACAGCACGGCCCGAGGGGTGCCCGTATCACGCACGCACACACACACACACACACACACACACACACACACACACACACCCATGTACCAACACCACTGTACCCCCATGCTACCTACTGCAGGGCTAACAAAACCAACCTAAACCCATCAAACACAGACACATACAGACACACACACACACACACACACTCAGAGTGAGTGCGGTGGACATCAGACGAGCAGCTCTTCACCATGGGGGTAAAGAGGAGGGAGGGGCTGTGGAGGGATTTGGCAAGACAGACTGCTTCCCCATGCTGAGGGATCAGGGCCCCCGACAGCAGGGGGCGTAGCCAACAGTTATCCCAAACACTAACACACACAGGAGTCTTGAGAATACACACACACACACACACACACACATGCACAGGAGTCTCGAGAATACACACACACACACACACACACACACACACACACACACACACACACACACACACACACACACACACACACACACACACACACACACACACACACACAGAGTTCTGAGAATAAACACACACTGGAGTCTTCAGTATACACAGACACACGCACACAAACAACCACACACTCACAGACACACCCACATACAGAAAATATTTGCAAGTTGGTTTTGTGTAAAAGTATTCACACTGCACCCTCCGACTCCACAAATCCCATTTTGGTGTATAAAATATACAATTAATTATTTTTCTTTTATTATTCTTTGTTTATTTAGATATCTTGAAGAAAAATCTTGAGATATGGGATGATACAGGCTGCTGTCATGAGAACGATTTAGCCAAACTAGCCAGTCTTCAGATCAGCCAGAGGGAGCTAGGTGCCTCCAGCCTCAATCAAAGGTGGAGGAGAGGAGAGGAGAAGAAAGAAGAGGACGGGAGAGGACAGGCAGAGGAGAGGAGAGGACGGGAGAGGACGGGAGAGGACAGGCAGAGGAGGAAAGCAGAGAGAGGAGTGCCGTGGTTTATCTCTGGGGCGGCAACCTGTTCAGATCCCACGCAACCTCCGCCGGGCATCCACCTGTCAGGGAGGTGCGTGCGAGGCGATGTGGGTCGAGTGGAGCGGTGTGGTGGGGTGCGGTGGGGTGTGGTGTGGAGGAGACCCATGACTCAGCACCAGCGCCTCCACCCACACACCCACCGCTGAGGCATCCACTGGCATCGCCCGCTCAGAATGCAAAGCATGCGCTTTTTAAGACTGGGGGGGGGGTCAACCACTTAGTGCCCCCCCTGAGTGTCCACGTCTCCCTAAACCTCCCCCCCCCCACCACCACCCAACAACCCCCCCACTGAGGCTGGAGGAGGCAGCAAGGGTGCAAAGTAAGGAGGCTGTGTAAAACCACTGGAGGAGGACAGAGAGAGAGAGAGAGAGCGAGAGAGAAAAAAAAGATAGAGAGAGGGAAGACAGAAGGAAGAAGAAAGTCAACATGCTTTCTCCAGCACGTACCAGTTTCTGCGCACAACCGCCAAATCTAACAGTGCCGGGCGAGGAGGCTATTTATGAGCACGGGCGGGGGGGGAGGGACGCACCCTGCCTCAACCCAGCCAGCTGCTGCCAGCCAAAGCCCCCGCCATGGAAGGAGAAAGAAGGTGGGAGAGAAAGAGAGAGACAGAGACAGAGAGAGAGCAAGGGAGAGAGTGGGAAACAGAGAAAGAGAGAGAGAGTGGGGCAGAGAGTTTGAGAGAGAAAGCCAGAGAGAGAGACAGAGGGAGGAAGGAGACAGAGAGCCAGAGAGAGAGAGAGAGAGAGAGAGAGAGAGAGAGAGAGAGAGAGAGAGAGAAAGGTGTGCTGAGGTCACAGGAAGAAAAAGAGGAGTGTGGTGGGGGAAGAGTAGACTGGTATTTTATCAGTACTTAAATCCTTCAGCGGACTAAGCCCTTCGTCATAATTCCCGGCCGCGCTTGAAGAGGAGGCTTACATTATGACCACCGCTGAATTTATATCTGAGTTCCAAGACGCAACGTTGGGGCCTTCCCTGTGCTTAAATCAACCAAAATGGGGAGAAAGGATTTGTTTTTGAGGGCTCTTCGCGCTCTCAAGGCCGAGCAGGGGATTTGTTACAAGTGACAACAACTCAACACAACTCACTCCCCGAACTCTGATCTTGGCGGGAGAATTTCACACATTAAGGCCCTTTTAGATGACAGCACACCCAGAGTGAGACAGCACCGGGAAATCCAGAGCTACAAAAAAGCAACAGCATTTGTTTTTAAGATTGTTTTCAACATTTATCAACTACAACAAATGTAAAAAAAATGTTAGGTCAAAATCAGAGTAGATGTTTAGTACATAATAAATGTCAGATTGATTGTGGTGACAAATTAATATGCTTAAAAAGGCCTGTGCAAATTGTCTGAGTTCTGTAAATACGTACAGTCTATGGCTGTGTGTGTGTGTGTGTGTGTGTGTGTGTATAGTTTCATCAGGCAGTGGTTGGAAGCTGCCGAGCTGTCTAAATGGCATACCCTCAGCTGTCATCACCAGGGGCACCACATAATCCGAAAGGCAGCCTCACAGACACAGACACACACACACACACACACACACACACACACACACACACACAGTCTCTCAAACACACACACACACAAACACTCTCTCTCTCAAACACACACACACACCTCAAACCCCAATCCCTCCAAACATCCGCAGCCAAAAAGCCTCAGCCCACAGTCTCTCTCTCTTTCTCTCCTGCTATCTGCCTGTGCCAGAATGCTGCTCTCCCCTCCGCTTGTGCTCCAGACTCCTCTGGGTGAGGGAACCTCGTCCACAAATCAGCCCAGCTTAGGGAGCGCATGGAGCACGTGGAGAAGGGAGGGCGAGAAGCAAGCGTGTGTGTATGTGTGTGTGTGTGTGTGTGTGTGTGTGTGTGTGTGTGTGTGTGTGTGTGTGTGTGTGTGTGTGTGTGTGTGGAGTGGAAGACAAAGACAGAGACAAAATGCTTGTGCATTTGTGTGTGTGTGAAGAAAAAAAGAGAGAATATACTTTTGCATGTGTGTTGTGTGTGTGTGTATGTGTGTGGAAGAGATAGATAGAAAGCAGATACTTGTGCATGTGTGTGTGTGTGTGTATGTGTGTGTAAAAAAAGAGGAGAAAGCATATACTTGTGTGTGTGTGTATGTGTGTGTGTAAGTGTGAGCATGTGTGTGAGTTAGTGTGGTGTGTGCAGGGACAGAAAAGGGGAGGAGGAGGGTAAGAGGGAGGGAGGGAGGGAGGGGGCAGGGAGACTGGGGTGACTGAAGAGGCTCGCGAGGCGATGAAACCCTATCTGCAAAGTTTGCGCTGTGGGTTATTTTTCTTGCCAGGCGAGTGGTCGGCGATCAGCTGCGGTACCCAAACAGAGGGGAGGTTGAAGGGGCTCTCGCTGCTCGCCGTGTTGTTCTAAGAGTTTACCCAGAGTGCTTTTTTTCCCCCTCCTCTCCTCTCCTCTCTTCCACACCCCACCCCACCACACTGCACCACGTCGCCTCGCTCACTAGGTGGGGTGTTGGGGGGGGGACCAGAGGGCGAATGGGGTATGTTGAGGGGTAGGGGTGGGGGGTGTCTGGGGGTATGTTAGAGGGTGGGAGGGGGGTGTTGGTGAGGGGGGGTGATGAGGGAGGGGGGGGTAAAGGGGGGGGTGGTGGAGGTATATTTAAAAGTTCCAGACAGCCTGCTGGGCCGCTGGACTGCTGAATTTACTCCCGGATGCTCCGTCCGAGAGCTCCCTGCCTTTGATAGATGGAGAGCACACTAGATCTTCTGGTTTCTAATAAAAACAAAGCTGTTCATTTTTACAATGTGACACCACTCTTGCCTCCTCATTTAGCAATGACTTATGGTCCGACGGGTGGGGGGTGAGGGGTGGGGGGGGTCGTGTGTCTGCATGTTTGTGTGTGTATGAGTGTGTGTGTGTGTGTGTGTGTGTGTGTTCGGGGTGGAGGGCACAGGATATTTAAGGGCCTTGGCATTTTCCTCTGATTACAGCAGCTTTCATCACGGTACATCACCTCTCCGCTGATAAGCGCTCTCAGGTCTCCACAGTAAAAAGCTGTGATTAAAGCGAGCCCTCCTCTCTCCCGCTCGCCCCGATAACAACTCTCACCCCGCCGCCCAAATCACTGACCTTTGAGAACCATATATTTCTTGTTCCAAACTTCAATGAGTGGGTGTGAGTGGTGTGAGGGTGGGGGTGGAAGGGGTGAAACCAGAACCAAAAAGTAAAAGCAAACTACAAGGCAGACAGTTCAGAAATTTCACGGATGGATAGGTATGCAGTCAAGAGAGAGGAGGGGACGAGGGGTGGGGGTTTGGAGTGGTGGTGAGGGTGTGTGTGTGTGTGTGTGTGTGACACGACAGTGTGACTGAAGGTGGCAAAGAGGAGGGCGCCACAAGCCAAAGCGCCGAGGACCACCTGCTACCTCCACATTAGTTCTGACTGAGAGGAGGTCAATGATTTGGGTAGGGGTGGAGGTGCGGGGGGGGGGGGGGGGGGGGGGGGGGGGGGGGGGGGGGTGCTGAGGAAGACTGGATGGGGGTAATGAGATTTGTCTCAGCCCATCTGATCCTTTGCCCTCACAGACTTCCAAAACAGTCAGACAAGTAAATAAACCCAAACACACACACACACACACACAGACACACAGACATACACATGCACGCACACACGCACGCACACACACACACACTCACACGCGCACGCATGCACGCACACACATACATACACAAACACACACATATGTACATGCATGCATGCATGCATGCATGCACGCACGGACACACGCACGGACACACACACACACACACACACACACACACACACAGCACTGCCACCTCACCCCCATTTACCCACCCATACCACCACCACCTCCTCCTGTGTAGACTCCCACTGCCTGAAAACAGATTACTGGCCTGGGCGTGTGCACAAAAGGAATGCACGCCACACGCTGGCCGAATATGAACAAGCGTGCAAGGGGGAGAGAGGGGGAGAGAGAGGAGAGAGAGGAGAGAAAGGAGAGGGAGAAATAGAGAGTGACAGAGAGTGAGAAAAGAGAGACAGAGAGAGAGACAGAGAGATTGAGAGAAAGAGATTGAGAGAAACAGAATTGGAATCTGTACAATTTTTTTTCCCTATAACACAACTACAAGGGTTCATGTGGTTCATATGAGGCCTGACACTAACCCACAGTAAATGTAAAAAACAATTGCTTTGTAGTCTCTGTTATCCTGTAATGCTGAGATGAAGTTCATTTTTAAAAATTTCCTCTGACTTTTCCTCAATTTTTTTCCAGAATATTTGTCTAATTCCTTTTTCAAAAAAAAAAAAATTAAAAATAAACGCTTTTGAAGTGTTCGCAAACCACATTATACCATCATCAATTCTCAATGGATATTTTCATTTCAATTCATACTTTTTTTGTCATCTAGTACGTCTTCAGTGAACTGCAACAGAGAGTGCCTTGGCCTGGAATTTTCTCTTTTAACTTTCTCCTTTTTTAAGGCTTGGCTCTGATCCACTCCGGACCCCAGCCCCCCTGCCCCCCCAACCCCCCAGCAGGAAAAGACGGCACTTTAAGAAGTATAAAACTAAAATTAAAAAAGCAAAAAAAAAAAAAAAATCATAGTTTGGAGATAGGGGAAAGAGTGAAGACATTTTCATCTGCAATACAAAGGTCCAGAGGAAATCGTAAACTAATACAAAAAGACAACAGGTTGCCTCAATCTCTCCCCACACAGGACACATTCATCACACTCGTCTTTAGAGTCAGAGGGTGGAGAAGAAAAAAAAAAGAGGGGGATAAGAGAAAAAGATGGATGCAATATTAGTGAAGCCAGGATCTGAGGGACGGGGTGAAGGGGTGGAGGAGGAAGAAAAAAAAAGAGGGAGAGAGAGAGAGAGAGAGAAACTGGCGAGTGAGTAAACTCAGTGCAGCCAGCAGCTAACCACCAACTTGGCACTTATTTAAAGCAGCAAACATTAAAAAGGCACTGACACTGGACGATGAAAGGAACCCCTGAGGAATTTTGCCAAATCGATACTCTTGGCAATGCTCGGGCAAAAGCAGCCTTAAACGTTACAGGGGTGGCTTGAGTTTTCCCCCTCTCTCTTTCTCTTTCTCTCTCTCTCTTTCACCCCCCCCCCTCTTTTTCTTTTTTTGGGGAGGGGAGAGGAGAAAGGGGTAGCCTCTCGGTCTCCCGTTTCTTCTTCTTCTTCTTCCCTCCAGCCCCTTCCCCTGTAAGATCAGTCTCATGCTCGCCTGCTCGTGGAAGGGGAGAATTCGGGAGGAGGGGTCCCTCGGAGCCCCCATCCTGTTTGGGAATTGTTCTTGGGCCCTCTCCCTTCTCTTTTCTCTCTTTCTCTCCATTCTTGACATAAATAAGGGGATTAGGGGAGAGGGTTTCCGTCAGCTCTCCAGTGAGCACAAAGTGGGCAGGGGGGGCTTAGTGTCACCGGCAGTTGTGTGTGTGTGTGTGTGTGTGTGTGTGTGTGTGTGTGTTAAGGGGAGGGAGTGGCAGTGGTTGGTGTCACAGTCAGTGATTAAAGTGGGGATCCGTGTCATCCAGCCACTGCGGAAACATGGGGGTCTGTGCATTAATCCCATTACGAGATGAAGAGACCACAAAAGGGGGGGAGGAGTGTGTGTGTGTATGTGTGTGTGTATGTGTGTATGTGTGTGTGTATGTGTGTGTGTGTGTGTGTGTGTGTGTGTGTGTGTGTAAGCGGGGGGGATCCCTTGGTGTTCAAACAGGACCGGCAGAGGGAAGGCATCAAATCTAAAATGCGGTTTAATAGCTGAGAACTCCATCGCTCAAAGGTTTGTCCAGAAACTCTCTTACAAAGTCGGCCCCTAGACTACAGTAATTTTCCCCAGTCACTGCACGTAATGACTCTCGTCCTATATGTCATTAGCAGCCAGCGAGCTGGACGAGAGCCTAAGTTTTGCTGTGGTCAAGAAGGCCAAATCTGCCCAGAGACTACAGATGTCCCATGGACAGAGGGATATGCTAGGTGGGTCTAATGTTTGTTTTGTGGGTTATGAAGTGGAGGTGCCAGGCTGGTCAGGTTGCACTGACCGATTTGTGTATGTGTGTGTGTGTGTGTGTGTGTGCGTGTGTCTGTGTATGTGTGTGTGTGTGTGTGTGTGTGTGTGCGTGTGTGTGTGTGTGTGTGTGCGTGTGTGTGTGTGACACACCCAGTGGAGCTCCAGGCAGACTAGCAGGAGCCAAGGAGTGTGTGTAAACCATGAGGAGGGACAGAGAGCGAGAGAGAGAGAGAGAAAGAGAGAAAGAGAGAGAGCAGATACCCTCTACCCCAAAGCCTCTCATGAGGTTGCCGGGAACGTGTGTGTGTGCATGTGCGTGTGTGTGCATGTGCGTATGTGCATGTGTGTGTCTGTGTGTTGGCTGTGGCCGTCCTCAGGTAGAGGTTGAATTTGGGGCCGGCCTGTGAAAGCGGGGCCCCAGGTACACAGCACCCGTATGGCAGCACTTGCCACCCTTGTGTCACCCTCTCCTCACACCGGGGTGCCAGCAGCACTGAGGGGGTGGGTGTGTGTGTGGGTGGGGGGGGGTGGTGTGGGGCATGGGCGGCGTGTTTGGACAAGCATTGCAGGCCCAGGGGGACAGGAGGAAGGCAAGGTGCACCAAGGAAGACGCTGGAAGCAAGCGTCCTCAAGATGGAGAGAGAGAGGGAGGGAGAGAGAGAGAGACATGGAGAAGGAGACAGAGAGATAGAGAGTAAACGAGACAGTAAGAGAGAGGGAGAGAGAACGAGAGAGGTGGATCATTCTGGAGCCCTTGAGGGCTTGAGTGTATTTCACAGCCACACTCCAAACGCCCTTGCGTGGGGAGAGCGGGGTGCTCTCGTATGCATGTCATATAGGTGGGGGGGGGACACTATGCCAACACTGACACCGCACTACTTGTGCTCAGTCAGAAGTTGTTTTTGAAGGACTGCGAAGACTGGAAAAAAATACTGACGTAGCATTTTTTTCCACCCCAGATGGTGGCTGTCTTCAATGTCTCAATTATAGTTATGATTACTGAATATTCTGCTTAAACATAATGAAATGTTTGCTAGTTGTCAGTTTTTGTTGTTTGTGGAACGTTGGGATATACAATATACCCCATGTTTTTTTTCAGAGATGTCAACTCAGAATACATATCTCAGATCAGCATCTAAACCGGCTTGTCCTGAACAATGACAAACTCAAGCCTTGTTTACATAAGGGTGCCCTTTTTAAAATTAGTCAGACAACAAGGTCCTTACCATCCCAGGACCATCTCAAGTTAATATATCAGGAAATACAATATCACTAGGGACCCTGGGAATTTGGGTGAGGATTTTCATTCTAACCTCAGAATATTATTGCAAATTTAAAAACTCCCAGTACTGTTAATGTAAAAGTAATGTACATAATATGATGAGACATGTGTGTATTACTAACTCCTGAGTAAGCTTACAGAGCAAGCGTATTAATCTATCCCAGTTACATATAACTAACCTCAGGAAATAGGATGACATTATCATGTTAAATTTTAAGAGATCATGTTTTCACGCAAACTTTCTTGAGCCATTAAATCTTGACACATGATATCCGCAACACCGATATGTCACAACAAGCACGTAAGGACGCAGTGCTACATGGGAAGACACTTGCAACAGTAACGTAATTAAGAACGAGCGAAAGGGGCTTCAGCGGAATGACTGATTGCTTCATCACATTTGGACACGGAGAGGAGAGGAGAGGAGAGGAGAGAGGAGCGGGCCGGAGCGGAGCGGGATACGTTGATGAGAAATCCTATACTTCCTCACGGAGCATGCCCAGACGCACACGGCATAGCAGCGATCCGCTCAGCCAGGGGCCACAGACAAGCTCCAGCAGTCTCTCTTTTTTTTCTCCCAGCATGCAACACATCCCCAGGCAGATGAAGGAGCTACCCCTACACCTCACCTCACCGCTCCTCTCCACTCCTCACCACACTGTGCATCCCCAACGCAACTCGCCGCCCGCCACTATTACTCACCGCATAGCGTGGCAATAAAGAGCGTGGCTCATATGATATCTGATATTGCGGTTCCACCGTGCTTTATGTTCACAGTATTACCTGTGGATGCTTTAACTTCTCTCCTCTCCTCCTCACCACTTGGTATGGGCTGCATCTGGTGGCTACTGAAATATAGCTTTTCCGATGTGATCTTTTTTTAATTTTTTTTTTTTAAATCCACAACTTTTAAAATACCAAAGACGCAGCACATGTGCGTTTATGCATAACACATTTACTCATCCAATGAATTAAGAATTTGTTTAATATTGTGTAATTAGGGTGATGAACCACTACAGGAATCCTAGTGTCATTAGTGTCTTAGAATGTTTGGTAAATAAATAAATAAATATGAAATACAATATTATGTACTTATATTGTACATATCCAACACTAACCCTGACCGTAACCCTGTGGTACAGTGTAAGTACATAATATTACATATTGTTACACACTTTATTACACGATACCTAACTGAGGTAACAGGGACAGTAAAATAAAGTGTAACCGAATTTTTAAATCCTATGACAAGCACATTTTCCGGTATCAGGATGTCCCAGGACATGCTGTGGTTTTGTACACAGTGCCCGAGGTCAGGGATGCTACAGGGGGGTTCTAGAACACTGATGCCATGCTGTGGTTGTGTATACAGTGCCCCAGGTCACGGATGCTACGGGGGGTTCTAGAACACTGATGCCATGCTGTGGTTGGCTGCCTGGTGATGGAGGACCACCCGCATCGACCGCCCGACCCGACTGACACGGTGTGCAGCTTTTTTTCCCATCGAGCTCATCAACATCAATCATTAGCTGTGTTTGATTCATATAAACAAAAACACTAATCACAGAAGAGGCATCGGTTGGCAAATAATAATAATAAAATAATAATAAAACAATAAAAACACGCATCCAGACACCATCATAGTAAAAGCAGTCTGAAACACACACACACACACACACACACACACACACACTTGGTGTTTTCCGGTATAGACTCAAGTCTAAGCAGAGGCTGTAAAAATATGAGGTCTCCTCAGGAACTGAAGGAGCTGAGAGGGCTGGCTGGATGGAAGTGGAGGACAGGAATAGTTAGAGGCTTGAGGAAGAGGGGAAGGGAGGGGGGCGACAGAGAGAAGGAGAGAGAGGGGAAGAGAAAGACAGAGAGAGACAGAGAGAGGAAAAGAGAGAGAGAGAGAAAGACAGAGGGGTGGGGGTGGTGGGTCCAAGAGGTGAAGAGAGAGTTCATCTTTCCCATAACATTTCTATCAGTCGGATAATTAATTCTTAACTAAGCTTTAATTTACTCTGGATAGCGAGGACCGGGTCTGTTGTCTCTGTAAACCGAGGACTATTTTTCTGTGCTGCGGCAATCTAAACATTGCTGGAAGAGACACTCGTACCGGAGGGAGTTTAAACCTTCACACTGCAAAAGCTCTGGAATTTCAGCATTTGGGTGCAACCATTCTGCCATATTCCTCTTATTTATTTATTTATTTTTTAATTTTTTGCCTGCCTCTCTCTTTTCTTATTGTTGGTCTCAGGCCACTTCAGCAAAAGTGTCTTGCTTTGGTAAGGTATAAACCCCCACTTGTGCTCTCAGCCACACTTATCTCCTCTTGGCGATCTCCAGCTCATGCTAAAACAAGGTTGGCTGAGTGTACTGTCACAAGCAGTCATACTCCCTGCACTGCCCTGCGAAGCCACAGACAGACCCCGCTCCACGCAGGGACCCAGAATTCCACTGCACTTTTCAAAGGAAGTCTCCTGAAGGGTATTTTGGTTCCCCGTGTCGCTTCCAGGAGACATTTTGAGGTCAAATCGTTTTTTTTTTTTTTTTTTTTTTTTTTTAATGTTTGCCGTTGGTGTTTCATTATATAAGTCTATGCCTTCCTTTTCCTAAGAAGTGAAGTTCACCTCACCAGAAATTACACTGAATCAAAAATGCAGGAATAAAAAACACAGCTAACATTTAACTATTTGTTAAATGAGAATACTAAGTCCTGTATGTAGACGATTAAAACATTCCTTTTCCTTAAAAAACAAACCTTGCAAACAAATGAACAGAGCCAATGTAAATGACAAAAATAAAAATACGCAACTAAAACGCAGCTGAACCGCAGCTAAAATGCAGCCACAAGCAAGACAGCAGTCACATGCAAAGATGGCTGCCGATATGACATAACAGCACAGCCATTTCCAAGATTTATAACCAGACAGCGACACAATAACAGGGGAGTAAAATGGCCCAACTTTGTGTAATTTGGCTTCTGTGACACCTGTCTATCACCAATCGAACAAAATAAAAATGCTTGCACAACAAACACTAGTACCCACATTGAGGAAGGGAGGATTTTTTTTACACAGGAGATAGGACCTCTAAACAGGAACAACAGCAATAACAAAAAAAAAGAAATGCCACCTATGAATTAAAAGGTGTTTTGACTGCAGATGAAAGAGCTGAGAGCGTTGGACTTGAGTGATTTACAGTGGGGATAATAACAGGCTGTGGCACATTGTCTGGAGTTCTGAGATAGAGGCCGCCAAGGCTGTGAGCCTCCATCTCCAGCCTCTGGCAGTTTGTGGGCTGACTAATGTGTGCTAAATGAGAGCCATAAAAGTCAAAATGGGTGTGAATTAGATCTGTAAATAATCCGCCGTTGTAAATAAATGCAATTTTAACAGAAGCGAAGGGAAAATAGGGGCAAATAGGGGAATCGGAAGCACCGGTCATGGTGGACTTGAGCGTGAAAACAGGGGGGGATATGGTACCGGTGGTGGAAGGTAAAAAAAAGCCCCTTTTGCCTTTGAAGAGCTACGCATTCACAGCCACCCTTGTCTGATTGGCTGAGGCCCAAGAAACTGTCCAACCAGCGACAAGGTCTGTGCCTCTGTCGTGGCATGTGAGGCCATCCTGTATGTAAGAGATCTGGGAATGAAGAGATCGAACTGCTGCAAATGTAGAAGCACAGAGATAAGAAATCAATCCTCACTCTGACTCATACACTCTTACACTAAAAAAGTGACAGCAGAATGAATGATGTATATTTTGAATATTTTATCACCACAAGAGGAATGCCAACACCAGTCTGCCTGCATACATCTAAATTAACTCTAATTAAAATTTAAATTTTATCTAAATTGTTTATGAATGATAGATTACACTAAAAAATTGCAATTACATTTTATTGCAAATTTTATTCCATTGCGTTCTAAATAATTTATGTATTATATTTCATTTATTGTAAATCTTTAATTGATTTCAGACTATCACTTTGTGCAACATTGTGAGAGGTGTTTTTTGTGTGTGATTCCATGTGGATTTATCTGGAGTGCACAATAGACGCACGCATGCACAATTAAATATTTACTGAATAATTTCACTAAGCAATTAAAGGACTCAAAAGTCCCTTAAGCCAAACATGGCAGGGAAATAAACTAGCTGAAGAGCACTTTGGAGCTCTTCCAAAGCAGGTAAGAGGAGCGAGATAGGCCTGGCCTACTGCGAGAGTCACCGACACCGCACCTCTAGCGTTTCTCGGGAGATGGAATGCCGAGGCGCTGCTATGAAATTCCCATTGTTTGGCCAAACTGCTTGCCATCATGTCGGGCGAAGCGGTCTGAAAGGCGGACAGGCCCAGTGATGCGAGCCGATGGATGTCGTCCATTGTCCGTTGCCAGACTTCTAGCAGGGAGCGATAATGTCGCAGTGATTGAAGTAGCGATGTTTAAAGCCCCTAACAAAAACTCCTTAAAACTTCTTGACAGGCATGAAGCGCACCCATGCAGAGAGAGGGGGACCGGCGACACCCTACCGTCACACACTGGCCACACTGTCTGCGCTCGGGTCCAAAACACAAACTAGCACCGAGGACCGTGCCCATACACAAGTTATGAGTATTTATCTGTGTTTGTAAACATAATAACCCTGCCAGAAAAACAGCACAAACACACACCTTATGCGTAAACAACACCGTGCGACGCCAAAACACTTCAAACACAGGCCTACTACAGCATGGAAACGGTTGCCCACGCAGGCGCATGCACACACTCAAACAAAAAACCACCTTATCCATCGGATTATACAAGAGAGTAATATCAGTAAAAAATCCTATGCAACTTTTAAATAGAACTACACCTAATTACCGGATATTTATAATGTTCTTATTATCCGAATTAATATTTTATAAGTTTACAGCTACATGAACTCCACGCGTAAACAGTTCAAGCTTTAAGAACAGCACTAATTGTAATGCTATTATGAAATATATGAAATAATTCATGAATACAAAGCGCGACCAAGAATATACATTTTAAGGTAATGGTAGGCTAATTGTGAATATAATTTTGCAACTGCAACAACAACAGCAACAACAACAATAATAACAATATCAATAATAATGATGATAATAATAATAATAATAATAATAGTTGTAGTAGTAGCGCAGATATTTGTTCTGTATAGCACAATATTTAGGGAAAAAAAAACATTTGCAGAACAGGCCTACATAGACAAACTGCTATTCTATATAACCTACAAATAGGCCTACCGAAAAACGATTATTACAAATATTAAACAAGCAGTGGACTTGGTGAAGGCATATTTAGCGTGTGTGGGTTTGACGAAAACATTATTTGAATAAAAAAAGGTTTAGGACAAAATCTTCCCCTGCTACCACAATGGCCTATTTGCGTAAATACGAATATCATACTACATTAGACATGAAAAAATATATATAGGCTATTTCGCTATATCTAGGCGATAACTGCCAATACTGTGACAGTGTGCTGTGTTTATTGCAAAACAAAATAAAGGTGTCATTTAAAGGGGTGCAAAAAAACCAGACATGTAAACTAAAAAGAATAATTAAATGTATCTGCACTGTTAAGATGCTGTAAATGTCGACTACAAATGTCACTGTCGTGACTTTTTTTCTTGAACAGAGTTTGCGTGTATTTTCTCTTATTGGTTATCAAATCAAACTAATCCACAACTAGCCTGCTATAGAACAAAGAATTCCATTAAATTATTTTCCCCATTAAACATTTATGGAAAAGTAATATTCAAATAATATTCCCTGATCCTAATCAAACCTCTCGACAGGCCCAGCAGACACAAACACACGCACAAGTCAAGAGGTAGCCGAGGCTAACAATGCGCTTAAAGGGTGAGAAAAGGACATGGTAGATGTAAAGAAATGTTCTTACTGTTGGTAGTCTAGTTTGCAGTATAGTTTTCTGTCTCGGTAGTAACAGGTCGTGGTCAGCGGCTGTTGACACACCGCACATTGCAAACAGTCCTCGTGCCAGGACGAGTCGTTGACCCGCATGAGGAACCTGTCCGAGATGGGTCGCTGGCATCCCTCGCAAATCGCTGGGTGGTGGCACTCGTTACCTAAAACAAAAAAGATATAGGCTAATTTTGCAAAATGTCCATGTCCTTAATTAGGAGAGAGAGAGAGAGAGAGAGAGAGATTTCAGGCCTCAAGTCGAAGAGCAATATAACACAAAAGTGGTGGCTAAGCAAAACATGTGATAGGATTATTTATTTGATACCTGATAAACAATACACAAAATACGTCAGCTTGTGACGAGTGACAAGATCATAACAAGGAAATATCTTCAGGTTTTACTCAACTCCACTCACACGACACGAATACCTATAGCGTTGATCAGGTGTCAGTGTGTACTTGTGAAAAACGTGAATCCTTGAGTTAATAAAATAGAACTGATATGATTTAGCAAGTCAGTACGTACTAAGCTTATGTCATGCGTAATTGCCCTTACCATGTGTGCCAGACTATAGGCTAATAGTCCTATTTACTAAACTGCTCATGTGCTGTAACCTACAGGCTTAGAACTGAAGTGTGCTATAAGTAAAGACCACCCTCACTATTTGTTGTGAAACCTTTCACAATTGTTGTTATTTTCTGTGATACAAATGCATTTTAAGTAAACTATTAAATGTAGACTACTAGTCAATACTCACCCAGCATAACACCCAAACTTGCTGGTCCTGTCCTTATGTGATCTTCAATTTTAATGCCGTCTAGCATCTTAGCACTGGAGGAATGATTCCTCGCTGAGAAATGCTTCTCCGTTGACCTAAAACTTGTTGCAATGTCCATGGGATCTCGACCTGGTTGTGGGCTATTCTCTCCTCCAGGTCTTAAACGTAAAGCCTCGGCAAAAAACTTTTCTCAACAAAGGAGGAAAGCCCAGCTGTCCTTTAAAAATGACTCAGAAAAGCCTCAACGCGTTGTAAGTGAGCTCGAAAAAATTATGCACAACACACCATGTCGGCGCAACAGCATATATTAGCGAGGCCAAGTTTAGGCTGTCAGCTGTTAAATTAATTTTGATTTACGGGTCCTCTTAGCTGCAAGACCGAAGGAACATCAGCCCAGCGATGGGTTGAGAGTTTCCGGAGCGATTCGCAGACTCGACTCAAACAATGTTGAGTCGACAAATGTGCGACGGCAAAGTAAGGTGATTATATCCAGAGATGACAAGCTGAGCAGTTTCCAGAGAGATCTCTGAGATGTAATGTTGCGCGTGGAGTGGGGTGTTTTGAGGAGTTGAGTACCGTGATTGAACTATCTGCGGAGAAACACCCTCCCTCTAACCTACCTCGCGTCACTTTCCTGCGCTTTTTACTGGCTCGTGCTGATGCTTAAGAAGCGCACCGCCTCCGAATGCTGGCTAGAGCGAGAAGCCCGTTCGGAGGAGACGAAGGCTGTGCCAAGGAAGGAGGGATTAGACCAAATATTGTATCAAATGCATAGTTAAGCAGAGACATATAGCCTAACTAGGTTATACGGCAAAGCAATTGCACAAAACGTTTC
The DNA here is from genome assembly GCA_030347295.1 of Setipinna tenuifilis. Classification (NCBI taxonomy): domain Eukaryota; kingdom Metazoa; phylum Chordata; class Actinopteri; order Clupeiformes; family Engraulidae; genus Setipinna; species Setipinna tenuifilis. Next base: position 15,473,019 of record CM059273.1, read on the forward strand.
AGGACTTCTGATGAAACCAAGAAACCACTGTTTGATAGATCTGCTCTTAGTGGTATATGAAACTATACCAGTGTTGCAGGCACTGCATGCGTTGTTACTATCACACTGAGGCGTGGAACTTAATGTTCTCAAATAAATAGTTCAACAATACACCTTATAAAAGCGGGTCAACAACGGCATTGTGCTGAAAAGGCCTTTAAACGCTAATAGTATAACAGCAGGAGCCTGTCGTATTGTATGGTATGGTATTATGTATGGTATTAACCTTTACATTAAATAAAGCAAATTATATTAATGAAACTATAGTATGTTTATGAATGACACTGACATGGTACTTTGGAGTTATTTTCTAAAGAAACAGAAGATATATTTGCAACTGGCCTTTTAAGTCGAAAAAGGGTCATTTTTTGCGTTACAATTCAGCCTTACTACATAATAGTCGTATGCACTTTACGACTATGATTAAATAAAAGACAGACAGGACAGACAGACATTCTCTTTCACACACACAAAACACGCAAACACACACACACACACACACACACACACACACGCACACGCACAAATAAACCTACACCCCACCCCACACACACACCACACCCGACAGAGGTAGCATATATAAAAGGACGTGTGATTAATAAAGCTTAAGATAAAGATAGCGGCGCATCTGGAATGAAAGACCTAATCTTTGCTTCTTGCTTTATCTTACTGAATAATCCTCGATGTGACTGGAAAGGTACCCTATGTAAAAATTCATAAGGAGACGCCTTCTTTGTTCCACGATTGTGCTAAATTTCATTTGATAGATATACATCACCGAAGAGTAATATCTAGTGCAAACAAAGGGGACTTTATATTTTTATTACTTTCCTCATTAGGATTCACCCCTGTTTTAATTAAGTCGGGGTCGAGAAACACCATTTACATAAACGCACCGTTACAGCTACAGATAATATTCGATCAAAGGTGTAAACTTTAACCTATATTCATCATTAACCTGGGCATTTAGTTTTGCTTTTTTACATAAAATATGCTTCCATCTATTTCTATTTTTTATTTGTCAATAAGGGCATTCTAGATTAGACCTACATTTTCATTTATTATTGTGGCCTTGTTACATTTGGAGAGGCTAGGGATGCATAAACAATATTTAACATCAGTAGACAGTTTTGATAACTAAGCTTACACGTAACAGCGTTTATGCCGAGACATGGTTATTTTTTACCACATAGCAGTGACATAATGTTATAAGCTTCTGTCTGGCTTCCTCATAATAATGTAATGCACACTAGCTTTACAATCTCAATCTTGTTGTTTTGTATTATTATTATTACTATTATTGTTGTTGTCGTTGTTGTAGTAGTTATTAAGTACAATTATTTACTTATTATTATCCATGTTTTTACTGTGATTGTTGTTGGTACTTTTTTATTATTGTAGTGGTATAACCCATCAACGCATCTTAAATCACAGTGATTAATGAGAAAGGAACCTTAGGTCTTGGACATCTAAAAGGTGTGTGTGTGTGTGTGTGTGTGTGTGTGTGTGCTGTGAAGGTCGGCCGAAGCTGGTCCCTAACTAGTGCAGTAACAACATGTCTCCCGGGTATCACTTTCTTCGGCCTCTGGGGCCTGTCCTGTGCGGCGCTTTGCTATCTGAGCGCTGTTTAAGTGGCCTCATTAGCCCTGCGCACTTTACATTCGACATACATTACATTAGCCCCGCATCTCGCAGCATTTAGCGGCATGACGCAGAGATTTTATTGTGCAGCATTTCATGCAATTTTGAAGTGGGTTTGTCCTCCGTGAAATAGACTGTAAAGACTCTGTTGGATCCAATTACCCCCTTGCTATTAAACAAGACTGCCCTGAACGGGGAGGAAGAGAAAATCTACCATTTAAGGGTTGTAACTGACGAGATTAAAATTCCCAGGGATGTCAATGTATTATTTTTTTAGCCAGCGTTGAACAATTACTCTGCCAGCTTTCTCAAGACGTGTATCCATATTTGTATGTTGCAGTGCTCAGTGACGCTGCAAAAATAAACAAATCTTCAGCTGGGGGTTGCAAATGTAACATTTTACAGTGAAAGGAAATGGGAAACCTCTTCGTATATTACTAGTACCATTATTAGTACATTGCGTAAAAATGCACATTATCAATTACGTGTTTATTCAGTCTTTGCATGTAAAAAGTACAATAGTGCCTGTTTAAATCTGAAAAAGATAGTATAATTTAATGGCTTGCGGTAGGCTAGTATCTGCACATCAAAGCAACAAGGGAAACATAATAATGACTAAAAAATCGAGCAAGGCGTTTTCACGTTCCAAAATCACTAAAAACAGCACCGTACATTACATATGTTTTTATGGACTGCATACTTCATTGTACATAGGCTACATAATTTGTTCCAATTTAGTTATCATTCAGCACATCTTTTACACCAAAAGCGTCTGACAGCTGAACCTCTAAAGATAACCGATGGAAAAGCCTTACGTGAGGAGAGAAAGCAACGATGGGTTAATCAAACCAAACTTCCAAGCTGCGTCCGCACCCACCTCATCTAACCACCTGCGTTTCACCTCTGGGTCCACGCTTTGTGTCTGCGTGATATGGGGATGTCGGAGAGTCACGGATAGGCTACCTCTGTCTGTGTTCAACGGGGCGAACCGTTGACACATGTGCGTGTTGCGCCCTCTTGCGTTCCTTTGACATCTGTGCGTTTCATCCGAGGCCTACTATTTTCTAGAACATATTTAAATTCTTCACAAAAAGTAAAAAAAGATATTTGACAAACATCCCTACCGTCATGGACCTCCGGGCTGATTGCAATCTGATCGATTGTGCCAATTAAAGTGTAATTGTCGTTAATGCAATGCTACCTCGCCATTTGTAGTGTGTAGCCTCCAAGTTAATCTATCTGGATTACTTTATTGGCCGGGTTTCCCAGATGCAGTTAAGAAGTTCTTAGCGCTAAGAACGTTCTTAAACCCTTCTTAGGCCCTACCGTAAGAAGCAACCGCGTTTCCCAAATTGCTTCTTAGCCTAAGAAGACCTGCCGTTAAGAAGGATCTCTAAGAAGAGTCTGGAGCCTTCTTACACCCTTCTTAGCGAGAGAACAGTGGAAACAACGCCACCTTAGGCCGATAATGCAACATGACACTAAGCAAGGAGATAGTCATGCAATGTGTCGGATAGTCCAATTGTGTTTTCCCCCTTTTTTCCTGTAGGCTATTTCGCGCACCCCTTCTACCAATGAAATGTTAAATATTTGTGGGGAAATGTGTCATCTATATGGTATCATGTGTTTGAAATGTTGTACCGCAGTCCCCTCCGTAATATGTCCGCTATATATTTTTAAAATAAATATTTAATATTTATTTGAGGCATGTTCTATAGCATTTAGTTTACTATTACTACTATTTACTATTTACTATTCCTGGAATGATATAGATTGCGGAGAAACATACTGTAGGCCTACTGCATATAACACTTAGCCTACCCGAACCCTGAGGAAGGATGATGGGCACGGAGATGGAGGGGCGAGAGAACTGCGCAGCAGTTTGGCAGCATTTTACTATGCCGACGGTGCGCTCCAATCGGCCACTCTGAGATCGATTGCTCATTGTGCTCGTTAAGAAGACAGCTAAGAAGCATCTTAAGACGCACGTTAAGAAGGGCGTTAAGAAGGCATCTGGGAAACATTCTTATCTTAACGTTTCGTCTTAGCCGACCTCTTCTTAACAGTCTTCTTAACTCCTTAAGAAGATTCTTAACTGGGAAACCCGGCCATTGTCCACTAGACTGTGCGAGTTGAAACCCGGAGAAAAGTGTACATTTGAACTGGCTTAATGGTCGTTTATGTTGGAAATAAGTGCGTCTACGTCATTGACTTTCGAAGTGTTTCATAAAACACAAGTCGCACCATGCCCATAAAGTCCCTCGGAACGTAATTAAATCTATCAGATGTTAATGGTTAACAGACTAATGCGGGGAGGCCAATCGCTTCCAAACAGAAAATAATGGGAAACCTATTCAGTGCAAGTCTGATGCAGGTGCTTGTAATTGGCCCCAAAAGTGCACGGCTGCAAAGACCTCCAGCCTATTCCTTAAGTTTATTCACAATAGTGCTCTGATAAAAAAAAAACTGTAACGATGATTTAACCACAGTTGCCATTTTGAGCCACCACAACCGTTTCCTTTTATGTAGGCATACTTAAATGTCTATGGATAATTCGAATACGAAAAGCTTGACCACTGCCATGACCCTAAGCAACAGGTGTGAAGTGCTTGATTTAGGGGAAGCCTACTTCCGCTTTCTATCTGTATCATCGCCAGATTATGAAGATTATGCTAGGCGGGCTTTGGACCGAAAACAGAAACAGAAAACAGATGTAAGACCACGACTAATTCCCCACTTTAGAAAGGTGGACGTTAAGACTGTAGGCCCACTGGTAGCCTATGTTTGTTTCACAGATTTTGACAACTTAAGTCGGCTACACGCTTGACTGCAAAGGCAATAGACTACCATTTCATGCAGATGTTTTTTTTCCAACACAAAATTTTTACATTTCATGTCCAACAAAGTCCTATTGGGAAATTCAATTCTAGTCCCAGGGATTCAGTCAGATTAGTCTAAATAACTATTCTTGGAAAAGCATCCCCAAAAACTGACGGGACATAGGCGCACTTTTGCTGCCCTTAAATATCAGGTAAGGTGCACTTATATTGTTCCTCTACAAGTTACAAAGGCTTGCTTGCCGAAATAATGTATTAATACAACAAAATATGTGTCTACACTTTATACATTAGCCGTCACGTGCCATGGACCTATTTATAGAGAAAAAAAGAAAGGCAAAACTCGACATCGACGATAATTTTGTCCAACATCCATCTAGCTGTGTTAATTCATAAATATAATAAACCAGGGGACAAAAATGCTTTGTGTTTTACGAATGTTGACCGTCTTATGATTTATGGAAATGCGGGGAGATTTGTATTTTCTTATTTGTTTACATTGAAACTAAAACCATAAAATTAGAACTGTAGCCTACTTTTCTAGTTTGCATTACACAAAAAACTTGAAGTTAGCATCATATGTCATTTGATACCTTGCAGATTAACTTTGCATTAACGTTTGGGGAGTTTATTGAAGCAACTGGTTCTATTATTAGTTGTCCAAAATGTATACAAAAAACTCCACATTTGGTTAATTTCTAGCTCATCCATATATATAAAACATTAGTAATGTAGCCATTTCTTAGACATAATTTTAGTATTCTATAATTCCGGAAAATGTGTTGTTGAATGTTACACTTGTGCCACACAGGGCTAATAATTATTATGTAACTGAAATGCACATTCATGAATTCGACCTAGTTTCCAATAGAGTGAGCAGCAACGCAATTTAGTTCCCTGGTCATACAAGTAAGGCGTAACGAATGGGGTCACTAAAGGCATTCTTAAACTGTCCAAAATAGGCTATGTCAGCAAAATAGAACACAGGAATGCGACAGCATGCCTTCCGAAATATAATTTTATAGCCACAATAAACAACCTTAGATTCTGGTGACCAAAATGCAATGTTCTAGGCAGTCAAGTCATAAAGAAAACCAGTGTTCGTGTTTGAGTGGTGTGCATTTAAAATTGATGTGTTTTTTATGGAAAAGGGAAAAAATGAAAAAGAAGACGCAAGTGCTCAGTGAGGATATTCATGCTGCACAGAGCTCGGAAGGACATGTGAGTAACTCTCTTTACAGGAATCAAGACGCCCACGAAAGCTGACTGACCGAGGAAGAATGAAACTCTCATTTTGCAGAAATTAACACACGAGAAGTTGTAGGCAAATTTCATGGAATGTTACGCACTGATTTAAAATTAATTGGTGACTAAAAACTCGGATAATAGTCTATATAAAATAAAGCTATAAGCTATTGAAATGACTTGAACTTGAATTAAACTTGAAATGATGCAAGAATAGACTAAATTATTTTCCCATTTGAAACGTGGTTTAACCTTCTACAAGTAGCCTATGGTCCTTTGCGGTGTGATGTAGGAAATAAATATTTGCATGCCTCAACGTGGCCAATTAGCTATAGATGGGAGGGACATTCTGCAGTAGCACATAAGACTCCAGGCTACGAGTTGGTTGGATAATTAATACTTCTTGACACAAACGTTTTCCCCCCAATATTTGTGCTTAACGACCAACTTACTCTTTACGCGCTCCGAGATAGCGTTTTACCATTTACAGGCAGATAGCTGTCTCTTAAAAAATGTGATTCACACTGATGCACACCCAGTTAAATTTGTAGAAACCACGGCATATGTGGCTGAACTGAAAAACGTCTTTAAGACTTTCATGCGCCATGCTCTCTTATGGTTCTGCTAAGTGTTATGTCTTTTAATATGACAACAGAAGTACACCCCTTACACCACCACCACAATATCACTATCAAATGACTTAAACTGCTTAAAGGGATTTTTATCATGAACAATTAAAAGAAAATGTACTTTAGAAAGACAATTTGACAATACAGGTCTGATGCAAGAAGTGTACATAGCATGTCATACAAGTCTATAAACCTGTAATTACTTAAAACTTAAAAAACAAAGTTATGTATACATTATTTTGAATTAGTTCAACTACCCTACATGAACAACGTCACAAAGTCCAGGATTTTCTTTAAGTTTTTAGGTTATAAAGTGACCTATAAACACCAGGGCTTTCTAAATATCAACCCTATAGGATGCATCTGTCTGTATATCTGGATCAAGGCACCACATTAAAAAAACTGCGAGGGAAAATAACATATATAGATATGTTGAAGGATGGCTACAAGGATACAAGAATATCGGTGACAAAACACAAACCAGTCCCAACATAGTTGACACAGTAATCAGGAGGCAGAGCAAGCCGCGGATAACCACAGCAACAGTGGCTGTCCTAAAATGGGACACTATGGGCAGTGTGGCTAGAATGATTAGGCTCTGGAGAAACAGAGGTACAAGTTCCAGGCTTGACACAGAAATGATCATGAAAGTTCAGTTCAGTTAAGCTCAGAGAGGGTGATTTCTATTGCATAAAGTCAACCTTAATAGACAGCTAGAAGAAAGCGTTTGCCTACTCTTCATTACAAAGCTGCAATATTAAACTTTGTTAAATAACCTGAACAAAAAAAAAACACAACTTAAAAAAAACTTGGAGCACATGATTTAGCCAAGAGATACATTTGTTCCACTCTAGGGGGTCAAGGATGTTTACTTTAACCCAGGACAACCTCAGTGACTGGGCTTCACAACATATTGAAATTATTGCTATATCACAATATTTGCATGTGCAATATACACATAGCAAAAAACATCTGCCCTGCAATGAATGGTACATTTTCAACAGTTATGCTTTCATAGTCTGCGTATGAAAGTATTTGGCCAATCAGATAGACCCCTGCCGTCCCAGGTGCCCTCCCCCATAGCAAACAGTTACTACATTAAGCTCAGAGAGGGTGAATGGCATTGCATAATGTCAACCTTAAAGAACAGCATCCGAAAAGGAAGCCTTTGCCTACTTTTCATTACAAAGCTGAGGTCTACAGTTCTGGTGGTGAATACAAGGCTGTAAGACATTAACACTGTATTTAAATTGATTTTTAAATACACAAATTTTTAATTACCCTAAGTCATTATTGTCACCCCAACAGTGTGGATTGTCATGGCATATTGCACAGTTTTTATTCAAGCCTGCCAGTGAAGCACAGAGGTGAGAGGGTGTTATGGGGCTGCATGAGTGCGAAAGACATTAGGAAGATGGTATTTATACATGCCATCATGAATGCCTAAGGGTACAACCCCACCAAAACACTCACTGAGAAGATTACTCTAGAATTACTCCAGAAGTTTGGCAGAGAAGGAAAATGACAGCATGGAAAAGGACACAGCAAAAGTGACTTGTGTTGCTGAAGCAAAGTTATAGAACTACAAACTGGGCAGGTACCAGGGTGTTGCCTGAATTAAATGTACATTACAGAGTAAGTTGACCATCACAACCTCTCCATCCGAAAAAAAGCTAAGAAATAGAATCTCCAGAAATTGACACATGCTTCAAAATAACAGACTTAATGCCTGAGTGTAAACTGTGAGAGAAGAATGTTTCACACATGCATGGGTGCAGGACACAAATCAGCTGACCATGTTTTGCACACGTGGGGAAGTAGCATCCTATGGCAGGGACATAATTTGATGCTAAAAAGTATTTGGTTTATTTAGTTTTGATGATTTTGCTTTTTAATTAAACAATTCACATTTGTGGGGGATCTTTATGAATACTAGCTATTTTTTTAGCGATGGTGTCTAATTAGTTCTGTTTCAGCTGGAAATCACTTCATAGGCTTTTTCTCAATTGGTTTATTTTTACTGTTTTGTTTAAACGTGCCACTAACTCACTCCGTTGCATTTTTGTCGTTACAACATAATTACATTTCACCCCAGAGTATATCAGTGTTACTCTTCACCCCAGAGTATCTTACAACTACACTGGGCAAATTTTAACATTTCACTTCTTGTAGGCCTATATGAGATTAGGCTAAATCATCCATTTTCTGTTTGTGTAGCATTAATATACATCCGTTTAAAGGTACATGTAAATGCGCTTTACTATATAAGGAATAATATCTCATATAAGTTCCAAGTTGCATGAAAATACTTAACGTATTACAGCTGTCTGGCATACGTTAATGAGTCTTCTGTGCAAATGGCTGTGTAGGTAGATTGCATAGGCTACCTGCAATGACGCCATGCACCTGCATACATGCCATCTTGACATCAAGGATTATCACTTGACAGCCCACCTGCATGAGAAAATGCGTAAGTTCAAATACAATTAACTCACAATATGCAGTCTATGTGCTAGACCAACGTTGGCTTCATCAACTTTAAGGGTGCGTGACATTTTAGGCTAATTGAGTCTAGATAATTACCATTAGCACCATTCAGATCTGTCAGAGGCTAGATTCTTACGTATGAACTGTGCCGAGAAATGACCATAGAGAGTAGAAGAAATGACTAGTGGGCTTTGGAAACTTTGCACGGTTGAGACAACAACATTAAATTGATTTTATAAGCAGACTAACCAAACCACGCATCATCAAAGCAACCGTAAATAACAATATACACTTGGGAAAACGAGCTCTGTCCCTAAGCTGTTTTATCGAGTTTAGCTTTATTGGTAACACATTTTCTCTCTACTGGAAGACGGCCTGTTACTTCTGACACGGAAAACAAACCTCATTCTTTAATGGTCGCTGTGGTTCCAATTAAACTCCTGACACAGAGGTTACGTTGGTTCCACAACATTGGGCCTGTTGTTCTTCTTAGCATGTCTCAACCCTAAGGATGGCCCGTGCACATGCAGAGGATGGCGTACAGACCTACACGCCAGCAGTGTGAAAAGATGAAAGTTCTTAGAATGTGCAGTTTTAGGCTAATGTTACCAAACTCCGAGGAGAAAAACTTAAAAGACAGATTCAGCAGAAAGCACATTATGAGCCCACTGAGTCGTGGGGCGAACCTGAGAGCTTTGGCCGGGGTAGACTTTAAGCGCATTCTGTTTGTTGTCAGAACGCAGCCTGCCACTTCGCCACTTTCATTTCCTGCGCGCGCAATCCTAATGCTGACAGCCCTATGTTTGAGTCTGTCAAAGACTCGGCCGATTTCTCTGAAGAACCGTTCATGCTGTGTGCCAATTTAGCATTTTCGTTTGAGTCATTGAGTTACAAGATAATCAAGAATAATAAATATATTACCCAAAACATGAACCATATCAAAACGTATGTTTTGGCATCCACAGGGGCAATAACAACATGAATCTGCCACTTAGATGCTAAGCATTGAACATAGACGTTAGACGTTACCCATATTTGATGAAAAGATTGAAACCAATCTAGCTCAAACACTAACACAAGTTAAGCAGGCCCGAAGGAATTCCAATCGAGATCCAAGTTAGGCTATATTTAAAAATCAGCACACGGTACGCCTGTGTACATTGGCCTTGGCGCGAAAATAAAGGTGCTCTTATTGTCTCTCAGGTATAGCAAGGTGCACCACATGCAGTCTCTGGCCACATTGACTGCAGCCAACTGTGGAAGTCGAGACCTCTTGGGGAAGTCTGGTTGTGTGCAAGGTACTCTATTCTTGTGTAAAACTCTACACAGAGGAAGTTTATAGCCTAAGCACAGGAGGTCGATATAAACCCTTTTCCTATTTGAGGATTCACAAAGCAGATGTAGAGCTTCCAGCCAACAGTGGAGAGCAGCTGGTGATATGGCTCCATTCAGGCTTTATTTGGTTCTTGTCTTGTGGTGCCGAACCACTTCACTTGGCTATGGTTCCCTTTTGTGAAAATCCTTCCCCTCTGAAGCTAATGGAAAAAGTGGAGCTTCAAAACAGACCCCCATCCAAACCATAAATGAGATGAGCTTCAAGGAACCTCTGACGTCTGCGGGGTCTTAGGAGAGCACTGTAAACCCTCTGACAACAAGCCCACTTTTTTCCATGATGGCATTGCACGGCAGTTGACATTTTCCGCCATGTCTATAGTGATTGCACCCAGAAGCCCATTCAACAGCCATTCGGAGGGTGGAATAAGTGGGGGGTTTTGCGGGAAATCAATATTTCAGCTTTTCATTTTAGATAGGTTGGACATTGTAAAATGGGGGAACTCTCCATGCCTCAATAAAGGCCACTACAGTAGGGGTTTGGGGACAGACACATACACTAGTGGAGTGATTCCAACTTTGCTACTTTAAGTCTGTCATTGATCTATAAACCCAGAAAACCCATGGAGGTCAAACTTCTGTTCTTCCAGGAGAGCCACTTAGGCCATTTTTCTCCCTAATCCCTATTCGTCAGTAAAGAAATATTTGCATGGAAACAGGCTTTTTGTTGAACCTGTAGCTTTTTTTTTCTCTTGTAGGACCCATAAAGATTTCCTTTTTTCCTGAGACACATGCGCTTCGCATATTGCACATACATCATTGTGGACAACTTTTTGAATTGCACCAGTGCCAGAGTATTGCTGGTTAATCCCTGACATGACCCTCGGTATTCTCTTATACATTCAAGGTGATAATCTACTGTCCCTTATGTCCCTTGCAAAACTGACTTTCACGTGCATAGTTGCAAAAGTCACATTGAAGCTTCAGCTGAAAGATTAAATGTAAATGTGGTGAAACAGAATCAAACAGAAACATAATCAATTCTTTAGTTTACGAATTTTGAAAGAAAAAACTGATACATTGCTTCTTAGACATTACCTTCCTCTGTGGATTCTCCCAGCCTGGCTTCTCCTAGACTGGCTTAGGGTCCATGTGCTTGTGATGAAAGGCGCAGGTCGGCTGTAAATGTCCTATAAAATGGCTCCAGCACCTCAGACAGGGTGCACTGTAGCAGCACCTGTCCCAGGATCAGGGGTCAAACATCCACCCTCCCCACCTTCACCCTCCCTCCTCCCCCGCCCTCACACACATTGCTGCTTCCTGTATACTCACACAGACACAATCCTATAGTAGTCATGGGGCTGGTTTCTCACTCATGGATTGTTAGTCATTTGGGGATTGAACCATTGTCATGGAAGAATCTCTGTAATTAAAAAAAAAGAATGTGTGTATATGAATGGGTTGTAGAATAGAAACACAGCCCAAGGTAGCAAGTATCTAAATCTACACCAGGTCTACGAGGACAGGATGCTTTCATCTTTTCAGGTAGTTTATTGGTCATGTGTCTGGTCTTAGCACTTTAATCAGTCCACATTAAAAAATAGCACTGAGTCCTCCGAGGTCATGTTTTTTTTTTTTGTAACATGCTTTGCGGTGTCTGTGCCAGCATGCTTAACTCAACTTGTACAACACATCAGTTGCTAAAGGCGGGCGGGCGGGCTGGCTGGCTGGCCGGCAGTGGGCTGACAGACATCAAACGAAGCCCTTCCGTCCTGCGTACGCATCCATCAAGCCGGCTGACCGTACCGGAGCAGGGAGCGGCGGAGTCATTAGCGAGGTGGGCCAACACACGACTCCACAGGAAGGGCCAGGCCTTTTGATCTCCCCAAAACAGCTGCCATCCTCCAACCGTGGAGGGCCGAGCAATCAAGTGCCTGGCTTTGCATCGCGAAAAAAAAGATGATACACAATAAATGGGAGAGAATGTGAAAAGACAAGGGGACAATATTAAAGGAGTAGGATTGAAATAAAGGATCACAGATGGGAGGAACAGAGAGGGAATGAAATAGAGAGAGAGAGAAAGAGAGGGAGAGAGAGAGCATGTCCAGGCCGTCCTTGCCTCACTCTCTCCGTCTGTCCATCAGGGCGGCTCAGCTCACACCTCGGCCCATCACAAGTCAATAAGAGTAATCACACACACATGCTGGGGGCCCCGAGAGAGTGCGGGGCTGAGAGGCACACACGGATCCCTGGGGCGCTTTGATGCCTGCCTGCCTGCCTGAGTGACTAGGGCCGAGCTCACTCACTCACTCCTCTGTAGTCTTGCCCTGATGCTTCTCTGTGGTCCCGGCTTACACAAAATAAAAATGTACATCAACTGATCTAAGGATCTGCCATACATCGCTCCACTTGGGCATAGAAGTCAAGTGATTTAAGTAATTAGCTCACTTAATGTAAGCAAATCTATTATCGGCCGGGTGGTGAGAAACATTCTAATGCAAAATTAGTTTAAAATAAACGTTATAAGTTCTTACCTAAACCATAAGAGCTGACTTTTACGAGAGCTGAATTTGTCTATCTTTCACAGGGATAACTGCTTTTTTACCAGTTGAAGCCACATTTTAAGTGGAACAGCAACAGAAATGACTGGTAATAAGCACTATGCTGATAATAAGATCACTTTTGCTACCTGACTCAAGAGTTATTGAATGGTTGAGACAAATGTGGCGGTAGCCTATGGCCTTTTACTCTCAAATGTCAGATTTCCCACCTCTGCAACCAATATAGCATCTGGACAGATCAGTAACAGCTATTGAAGGATAAGTGTGAGGCTGCACACACTACACACACTTTATCTAAGGTACTTTGGGAAAAGATAACAGAAATGGTCTAATATACTCTGATGATCTTGGGGTTCATAACATGCCCAGAGAAAAATATTGCTTCTTACAACAGTCTTATCTTTGTGTCTCAGAGATAAGATCTTATTGACTTGTGATCTGTGTGTCCTTAAAACCATCTTAGGAGGGAACAAACTGTATAAGAACATGTTAGGACATTCAATTGAGGAAAAGTGTAAGCTCCTGCTTCATGCCCATTCTGCAAACAACTATTTAAAAACGCTTTAAAATAACATCAGGTTATTAGAAAGATGTAGACTGTGGGTCACCTCCAACATACCTGTTAAAAGTCTGCAAAGTTGAATTTTTGAAAAAGAAATATTAAATTGAAATGTACACTGGACTTATAGCAGACCTTCCAAGGACACGGTTTTTAGGAGCTAAATTTAAAAAGCATTAGAAAAAGGCCAGATGTTACTGAATGCTAAATTGTTTCTCCTAAACCACCCTAAGGAGAATTTTTTTTTTAAAGCAGGCTTACATCTGTAAAGGTACGGTTTGGATCACTGCGATTTACCCCTCCATAATTTGGGGGTACTACATTTTACATTAATTACATTGTCAGTACCCCCAACACTGGTATTTTTGTGTCTTTAGGGGGTGCTGGGTCTTGATCAGGGGGTACCGTGCCCTAAGTACCCCCTCAAATTCGAACTATAGTATGGATCGCTTTATGAATTGAGATGCCTGATGCACATAAAACACAATATAGTTTTGAATGCTTTAAAGATGAAACTTGACAATTTGACTTACTACTACAGATAATGTGTGTCCTGAATTAACTTGGAGGCCATCCCAAGAGCAAATTAAGCAGATCAGTTTCTCTTAATGCAAACATCAGCCGTAGCATGCTCAAGGGAAAACTAATCCAAGTTTGTTTTGGCACACAACAGGGCTTTTGCCACCAGTTCATAAGTCTTAATCTCTCTGTTTTTTTACTGGGCCTCATTAAAGCTACTGGGGTGGAAGAAAGATGACAAGAGTGTGCCCATCTGCGTGTGCCACTGCTTACAGCCGGCTTATAACATCCAGTAGATAGACCGCGGGGAACCGAGCGGAAGGGGCGACATGTTAACAACGAGGGATTGTAAAAAACAAAGTTACGATGCTCAGATGTTCAGCCGTTGACAACAAACAAACACATCCCACACACACTTGTACACACAGAAAAGGGATGGGATATGCAAGCATTCCGTAATAAAGACAGCCACACACACGGCCCCATATTGACTTTTACTGACTGAAACACATAAGGAAATTAGGCTTTGGAACCATGAAAGTGATTGTGTGGCTTGTGCGTAACGTTGGAAGTTTTCCTTTTTTTTTTTTTTTTTGCATCTTCTTTGAAAGAGCGAGGCTCTCTGCCACAGAAGCACACACAGGGACGTTACCAGAGCAGGGTTCCACAGGACACTGCGTGTTCAACAGCAGCAGCGGCTTTTTCCATACAGAACACGGCACACAGAGCACACCAAACGTGCAGCTATTTAACACAAAAAAATGGGCATCACGCAAACCAGTCGACAGTATTATATACATTTATACATGTATGAAAAAAGCATATTAGTTAACAAGTAAGCAATGAACAACAACCACATGGAGTTAGTGTATTTACATGACAGTCCAAAATGACTAACACATATGTAGTTCACCCAAAGGCAAAGCAAATAAAATAAAATAAAAACAAACAAGCAAAACATAACAAAAAATCTACATGTTCATCAAGAGAAGTTGTTCTTTGCGGTCTGGCTCCATGAATGTTGATTGAGTGTTATGGTGCAATGATAAAAGGGACTTCCTAATAGATGGCAATTATTTTTATACCATCTTGAATTGTCTCGCCCTCAAAAACAATACAGCATGGCCTAGAACACATTCTAACATTGTAGTTAGTATTTAAAATTTGATCCACTATTCACAATTAAAAAATAATAAAAAAATCAAATGAAACTGAACAAGTAATTTCTATAATGAAGCTGTTTAATGCTTTTGTTTTAGTTTAAGGCCAGTTGAACTCAAGCCCCATGCACCAGCTCCCCTTTATAATGTACCTACTGCCCTGCATCACGAGTGAGTTTATTCCGCACAGCACTACCTGCACACACAGACACACCTGCACACGCAGACATCTTTGTTAATAAGCAAGCGGAACAGATGGCTGCTGGTGAGACCGCAGACTGCCACGTGTTTCAGGATGAGGCCCACAGAACACGGCCATGCACCCCATCGAAGAGTTAAGTGGTTCTACAATAGTTAGGCTCAGTGGAGTCACAGGTTAAAAAGGCTAGTAGTCCTGACCTGGCTTACAAGGGAAGCCGTCACGATGGCCATAATTTATACTCCACGTCACCAGGGGGCAGAGTGGTTCCGTTTCAGGAGTAAAAGCCTCACAGTGTGTATGTGTTTTTTTTTCGAACGGCTCGTGTTTTAGACAGGAATTGGGCGAGCGTCAGCACTTGGTGTATCCGAACAAGACAAACGTCACCTGAGTTTTTGGGATGGCCGCCCATTAAGACAATACTGCACCAACGAGAGATTCTTGGGTACAACAAGAGGGGCTGAACCTACCGCCAAGCGGTTAGTGCGTTTCAAAGGTGAGCTGACCGAAAAAGACACTGAGGGTAAGTGATACAGGTAAAGCTGAGTCTGAGGTCAGGGAACACACTAGTTAGGGCAGAGATTCACTCGCTTACAACTAAAACACACAAATTAATCCCCTTTTCAAAACGTCAAACATTACGGACTGGTGTTAGACTTCTAAACAGAGCTTATGGAGTTGATATGGTTACAGTGAAAGTCTTGAAAGTGTGACTATAAGGTTTTTCAGTGACCTTAAACGACTGGTGCAGTCATTCGTAGGTCAGCAGAGGACACAGACTACACAGGGGCATAACATCCGTAAACTTAGGGAAACAAAGCACTGGGAGGGAAAAAAAGCAATCATCTCAAGTCACAAGCCAATTATAACTTTCTCTTAAGTGAATCGCCGTTCTATTCTTTTTTTTTTTTGTACAGTACAGTCAGTGGAGCAGAGGCAATTAGAGATCCCTATATTTGTTCAAAACATAAAAGAGTCTGAAAAACAGGAAAATAAAAACAGCAAATTTGTTACCTCTTCTATAACAAGCAAATTCAATACTGTGTGTGAAGAATTTCTCATGTTGTCTTTGAAACATTAAAATCCTACACTAAGACTACCTACATACATGCACTCGCGCAAACACACACACACACACACACACACACACACACACACACACACACACACACACAGAAACACTTCATAAAAATTAGAAACTTCATTAAAAATGAAGTCATGTGAAGTCTGTAACCAAGGTGGACCACAAATTCTTGACTTATAGTAAACAGAATTAAACACACTGAAGAATGCCACGAGGTGGCACGATGAAAAATGGCTCACGTGAGACCAGCACTCATGCTTTTAGAGTTCAACCAGCGTGGGCCGGTCAATGAGTGACCAAGTCTCTTAGTGGTTGTGTTTGTCTTCCAGGATGAAAGAGTCTTGGCCTCAACCAAAACTGAGATCAAGGAGGAAAAAAAAGAACCTAGTGCACTCAACAAATAACTATTTCACCTAAAACAAGACAAAAATAATAATAACAATAATCAAACATTTCATAGCAATACTCATCCATGATGCATTCAAGACAATATGGAGGACGGGGTGGTAATGTTAGTATTCGTCTTTAAAATGAATCTGAGGAATTAGGTTCATATGTTTGAGGGGGCCTAGGCATTGATATCTGAATAGGAGATGGAGTGGTAGTGTCAAAGTTAGCCAGAGGAGGGAGCTATATCCCACAAAGATGCGTCCTTTCGCAGGCCTGCTTTTCTTTCCCCCTGCAAACCCTGGTCAGCGATGCAAACACAAGGCATCACAGGCCTGGAGTACGTGTCTATATTGATGGCCATTTTGTGGAGTGACAGAGTACGAGAAAATGCCCATTTCCATGGCAACCAGAGCTTCTACATGATGACATCACAATGGAGGACCAGGTGTTTGGTTCCAGAGCGATGCCAAGCCACGTCTGGGAGAGGTTGGGGAGGAGTGTATGGGTGTGTGTGTGCTTTAGCAGTTTATACCGAGTTTGGAAAATCAGTGTGCAAGTGTGCACGCAATAGATGCGTGTGTATGTGTCTGTGTGTTGACATGTTCCACCTTCAGTTCGCGAGGCTTTCTGGGCTGGAGGTCTTCCAGCAGCTGAGGTGTCCCAGCAGGTATCCCTTTTAAAGCTCTGTGGTGCCCACCTAGTGGTTTCGACTGAGCAGCAGTCGAGAAAGTCTGCTGCTGCCTCGTTCTTCCCCTTTCCTCTCCACACAGAATCAACTAGCAGCCCAGGACCAAGAGAACTCTAAGCCAGTCACACCACAACTCCAGAAATCAGTCTGGTATTTTTTTTTCAGGGTGGAGAGGTGGGAAGGGGGAATCCTCCTTCCAAGTCTAAAAGTAAAAAAAAAAAAAAAAAAAAAAGGCAGCGCATCCTCTCCAAATGCTGCCTGCTCATTTATTTCCAGGTTTGCTGATTATTGTTTATATTCGCCGAGGGAGAGGGAGGGGGGCACAACAATGGATGAGAAGACGGAGAGGATCAGAAGGCTGTAGGGGAGGGCCACTGGTGCCAGTGCTGCCCTCTCCCTCTCACTCCTCCTGTTGGGCTCAGTGTCTCAGTAGTTCAGCCTCCTCCTCCCTTCTCATCCTGCTCTTTGTCTTTGTCTTCTACCTCTGGGGAATGGGGGGGGGTCGATGGAGGAGTTTTGGGGGGGGGCATGGGTGGGCATAGGTGGGCTGATGGTGTGGGGGGGGGGGGGCTCTGCTCATGCCTCCGATCCTCCCATGGTGGTCCGTGTGGGGCTGGGGGGCAGACGGGCCGCTGCGCTGTGCTCAATACGGAAGCTATACTCATACTGCAAGAGAGAGAGAGAGAGAGAGAGAGAGAGAGAGAGAGAGAGAGACAGAGACAGAGACAGAGACAGGATTAGGAATTGTGTATAAAAAGCACTTCACAGTTGTGCACTACATGCAGCAGGGTTGTCTGAAGGCACCTCTAGTTACACTCGAAGCCCACTTGTGGTTGTTGAAGCTGGCTACAGCCCCGCTACTAGATGCTAAAAACAGATCTGGGACAAGCTAGATCAGCTAGAGGTGGAACTGAAACTTCCTGTTGGTTCAGGTGGAAAGGGCAGCAGTTGAGCGATGAGTAGTGAAACCACACCCTAAACAGCCCGCTCGACTGGATCGCAAAAACAAAGCTGGACCTTTAATGAGGAAACGGAGCATAACAGGTGGCGCAAGAGAAGAAAAAAGCCCCAAGGGTGAATTATATTTGGAGTCACAGACGAGGAGGGAGAAACTCTAGACTGCAGCCAGCGCCAGACTTTTATAACTAAGCAAACCATGCCCTCTAGAGGTCAAAAACAAATACAGCATTCCGCAACAGTCACCACAGAACAAACAAGTAAACAATTTTAGTTTTCCTGGCCACTGCTCACGTGTGAGAGGTTTGGAACATGAAAACTCATTTAAATCCAATTGGAGGCCACATAGTACCATACCACACCACACCAAACCCGTTTTGGCACCGACGCACCAGAGGTTTTGAGATGGGTTGGACTTGTGTAATTAAAAGTGTGTGATATCCAACGCTACTGAGTTCATGGAGAGGTTTATGCGCTTGCCTCCGGCTCTACTTTTAAGCAATAAATTGAATTTAACACCACAGCGGGGCCGTTATTTAGTGACAAACTGTGCCAAGTTAACTGGTAGTAAGCAGTAAACATCCGAACAGATCAGAACTATACCTTTGTTTGGGAATATAACCATAGGGCTTTTTTAGGAGGCACTTACAGAGTTATCTTACTTTAAGTTCAAGTTATTACTGCATCTCAAATTATATTTTCATATAAGGCAAGAGCAAAAATGCTGGGTACCCACCCCCTCACAATCTCATAGGACCTAATAGGCCAGGCTATTGTATGAATGATAATAATAATACTCACAATAATAAATACTACTACTACTACTAATAATAATAATAATAATAAAATGTCTAAAAGGTACTTGACTTGAGGTACTTGAGGTACATGATTTCGATTCGCCACTAAACCATGTACTTAAAACATCCCTCCGATTACAATTTTCTCCTCATGCACACACGTGCGCCTGTACAGTGACACATATAGTTCCATGAGTCATGGTGCACCAAAGGCCAAGGTAACACTTTAGGGCACAAATGGAAAGTTTGTCAAGTGACATGGGAGCCAAGTGTCAATGTGCACATACAGCTGTCCAAGAGACAAACAGGAACTGAGACACAAATCTGTCAGATCCTCTTTCTGTAAATCCCTCAATCTGTCCGTCTGTCTGTTCCATAGCGGCAGAAAGAAGAAAGGCGGAAAAAATGTGTACGGCAGTACATGTAGCTGGTGGAAATAGAAAAGCTACATTTTAACATGTTTTGAGCAAGTTAGTTCTTTTGTGAAGTAAATCAGTTTAACTTTTGTATTTTTATATTTTTGTATATTTTTAGACAAATCCTACCACCGAATAGTACACACTCACCTCCTTCTCGATCTCTGCAAGGGATTTGATGTTGATGCCCATCAGGTCCACCTGCTGTAGCTGACAAACACATAAACAGAAGCATCAGAAAAGTGAACAATAATTTAAAAACATTTCTGGTAATCTTGTGCTGCTCTTTTGTACCATTTTGTTTTTGACTTATTACTAAACAAGCATACAACATATCATATGATGTGATATGGTGTTTATAACATGACATTTACCTGGTCTACCCTAATGTCTATTTACTTTTGAGACTTTGTGACTACACTGTTTATTGCCTGTGTACAACTGGGTCTGGAATACATGAGAAGCCATATGACATCTGAGGTATGAGGGTGATTTTGTGTGATTTTAAACACACACAGCATACTGATAGCGTTGTACTCACATCACTGGAGGCACACGCAAACTTGTCTGAGATCACGAAGGGCACTCCATCCATCGCTGAGAGAGACCACACGACATAAAGAGAGGACAAAAAAAAAAACAAACCAACACTCACAGTTAAACACAAGCCACGCCAAAACACACACTACATTGACTCAACATGCACACACACCCAAAACACATGCCCATCGCAGCCTTGACATAGTGAAGAAAGAAAAAGAAAAGAGGGAAGCAGCCTATGCGTTTAGGTAAATGGTGCTGTGCAGTGCTGTAGTCTAGTTTGTGGAGGTGGGTACACTGTATTCAATCATCCTTACCTTTGCTTCCTACACACACACAACCACCAGCACAGTTATATACTCCACAACCCCTTTGGTGCACGTCCTTTCGTACTTTTAATAGACACACTGAAAGCAAATAGCTTTTAAAGCGGTTATTCGGCATATACCGGACTGCAGCTGTGCTATAGTGTGACAGCAGAGGATTTGTCGGGTGGAGTTTTGGAACAGGAGATGGGGACAGCATAGGGACAGGACCAAGAGCCAGAGGCTGGTACTGCCATCCAACGGCAAAACACCATAACTTCAATTTTTGGCAGAAGTTAGTTCATTTAGTCATTTTTGGAAAAGTAAATATCAGTTTTATCACTGTGTCTCTTATTTAAGCCAAAGATAAATGAGAATAGATAAAAACAAACATGCATAGATTGTGATGCTCAAAATTTTGATTTAACCTGGAAGTAAATATCACCTGAACTTGCAAGCAAAACAATATGATTTTGTTAGGCGTAAAAATTTGTAAACCTTGACACAATTATGTTGTACTTTTCTACATGTGAAACCCTTGAAACTGTCAGGCAAAGCTGAAGCGATGAACTGAAACCTCAACCTCTGAAGAGAACAGAATCATCAACAGTAGCTGTGCAGTAGAACAACAGCAGTTGTTCACCATAATGCAAATTCATCCGCATTTGGTGTTGAGCATAAGATATGGTGACCCCAAATCGGATACGACTTCCTTAAAAACCATATAAAAAGGCAAAAGCTTTTGCCAGCGACAACAACCCAAACCAACATTTGAGACATCACATTCCTACTCATGCATTAGCTAGTCTGGTTTTCTGACTGCTCTGAGGTACAATCACAACTACAGCAACTGTGGCCTCTGCATAATCAGACTGCAACTAATCCAGACTGCAAGCAAAACCAGTATTTTAGTTTGAGGGTAATACTGTATTTGTAAACACCCTGAGAAATGATGCTGCCTCACTGAATGTCACTTGAGGCCACAGAAGTACTTTGGCCTTAAATGAACCCGCCTTATTTGAGCCTTTTCAATCTCACTTGATACTCTCCTAATTTGAAGCTTGATAAAAAATAATCAGGAGATATAACAGAAGGGTTTTTGCCAAAAAAAAAAAGTCTCGCTGGCTACTTGGATAAGATACACTTGGCAGCAGAGTGAGTGGATGGATGATCTGACAGAGGCCCATCTCTATGGGCGCGACATCTGTGTACGAGCCTAAACAGGAGGAGACAGTCTCTGGTCCGACTCAAGGCAACGAGTACTGACAGGCAGCCCTCTGCATCGCTCCCAAACAGGAGCACAGACGCACAACGCCACAGAACAGGAGCTGCTGCTTCTGGAGACAAACGCTGAAGTACTTTTTTTTTTTTTTTTTTTCCTTCACTCACCCAACCACCCACCCTTTGAAACGAGATGGGAAGATGGAACAGTTTTAACGATGTCAAGTGTGAAAGCTATGACACACACAGAGGAGGAAAAAAAAATAAACGGGAGCCTGACACACACACACACACACACACACACACACACGCACGCACACACAAACACACACACACACACACCAGTCTGAGTCATCAGTGGGAACCATCAGGGCCAATTAGCCTGATTTCAAAGACAGAGTGCCGGCGATGAAACGATATGGGAGGAGAACTCTGCATAAAGACCCTTAATTGCAGGAGTCATAAATCCATGAGAAAAGTATGGGGGAGGAAAGAAGAGAGCCTTGTGGGAGAGCAGAGGAGTGAAGAAGAGACAGGGAGTGGAGGAGAAGAGACAGTGGAGGACTAGAGCTAAGGAGGAAGAAAGGAGGAGGGGTGGGTAGATGGGGGGGGGGGTTCAGAGAATTCAGATAAGCCCAGCTGTCAAAGATTAATATTATGCAAATTGCTCCAGGCATTTACAAGTTCTGCCCCCCTCCCCAACCCCACACTCCCCAGTGCCACCCCCAACTCCTACACGCCCTCTTTCCCTCTTGACCCCCCACCCCCTTCTCCCCTGCCACCCAGCCCAAACTCCCTCATGTTTCATTCATGCTACACCTCACCTGTCATACCCAAACATGCTTACACTGGAGGTGAGACTGGGGATTGTGTGTCTGTGTGTGTGTAGTTGTTTTGAAGGGAAGAACTGGCATGTATTAATTGGGAATCTCTCCGCTCCACTCTGCTGGGAGGTGTGTGTGTGTGTGTGTGTGTGTGTGTGTGTGTGTGTAAAGAGGAAGGTAGGTGCCACCCCTATCTGCTATCAGTTTCCATAAGGGCTGAGTTTGGTGTTGCCATGACGCCTCAGAGTTGTGCTTTGTTGCCACTCCTGCGGTGTTGTTTGTGGGGGTTTTGAAGAGGGGGGAAGGGTTTGGCAAACAGAGAGAAGACACACAAGTGAGCTCGTTATTGCTCTCCACTTTAAATGATTCTATGCGAGTTGTTGACACTGTGGTGTGTGTGTGTTTGTGCGTGTGTGTCTCCTTCAACTGGTGTAGATTGTTGAGTGCAGGTGCTTCCGCTACTGGAGAGCCTGAGGACTGACTGGAGGCTAAAAGCAGCCTAGACAGAGGAGAGACATCATTGGGACTAACAAGGCAACACATACACACGACTGCGCGCGCACGCACGCACGCACGCACACACGCACACACACGTGTAGTGTCTCAAACACAAACAAACACAACTCAATATATCTGTGGAGATTCTCATCCATCCAGGTCATAGTAGTCAGAAAAGCTGTATGTAACTTGGACTTCGTTTTTGAGCTTGAAGACCTTTTTCACCTTTTATTCAAAAGGTTTCTTCAGTTCTGATCTGATGACGGAGAACCAGGCGCTATATTTCTGGACCACTGGGGGTGGAGGTGTGAACTCTAAACCACACCCCTCATTATGTGACAAAGGGTCACATGACTCACTCATTAAAATAAGGCAATGTCTGGATTGGAGTGAGGGTCATTATAAATCATAGGATGCAGTGAATGAGAACTGTTCTCAACTGAGTCCACTGCTTGGCTGTCTTAGGGGTGGGTGCCAGTTTACCTGAGATGGCGTAGAGGTTGGAGTTCTGGTGCTCGTAGTCGGGTCTGGTGGTGCTTTTCCCCCTGAAGCTGGCCGGCAGGGTCATGGATATGTGCCTGTGGGGGGGAGGGGGACACACAGAAGCAGAGTGAGTTCAACCTGTCCTACATGCACTCCACATAGCTCCCTGCTTGGAAGAAAGAGAAAAATGCAGTTGCAGAAGTTGCGTTTTGATGCCTATGCTATGCTGCCCTGATTTCCTCCCATCCCCATCACACACACACACACACACACACACACACACCCAGCCCCACACAGTGCAAAATGCTGCTGTGTGGGGGCTGTGTGCTCTGATAGTGCTTTCTCATCACATTACAGCAGAGCGGGAGGCACACAAAGCAAGCAAGGACACACACACACACACACACACACACGAGTGGTTTGAAGCAGTAGCACTATGGCCAACCTGTACAGCACGGAAGGAGACAGCACACACACCTCTTTTTCTCTCCCTCTCTGCACCTGCATGAGTCTCCCTCAAAGACAGTCAAGACGACCCAAGGAAATGAAAGGGGAGTATAGAATGTGTACATGCCACACAAGACGAGCAGGTGTGTGTGTGTGTAACTTGACTGAGGATCACATATAATTATGTGGACCCCTCACACACACCCCCACTTTCACACCAACACACACTCCTTACAGACGAAACAAATCACACACAACTTTTTTTTTTTTTTTTTATCATCCTACAGCTTCAATCACTTGTGACTAGACAGCTGCTCGAACTACACACATGAAAGATGGAGACAAGATGTTCCCATCCACTGCAGCTAGCTGCTTGGCAGCGTTGAGCACCCTACAGAAGCTGCACCCTGCGCTTGCAGCCAGCCGAGCTGAGAGCGGACTCCTGCTGCCTAATCGACTCGCCTGCGCCGTCAGAGGGGCGGATAAAGCCCAGCTCTGTTCCAGCGCCTCTAATTGCATAAAGAGTCCGATAGATGCTGCAGCTCCCCACCAGACCACCAACAACCGGCTTCCTGTTCCATCTCCAGCTCGGGCAGCTGGCTGCTGGGATGAGGACTTGGCACGAAGGGGCAGTTGCATGCGGACGCTGACCGGCAGCCCCCGTCAACAGGAAGAGAATCGGATAGAATCGGGGAGGGGGAGGGGGAGGAGGAGAGCGCGAGTGCGACAATGACATTGCATCCACGGGGCGGATACAGGCAAGGCCTATTTTTATGCGTGCGGGACTTATGGGGACCTTGCAGACAGGAAGATAAGGGAAAGCTAGACAGAGGGGAGAGGAGGGGATGGGAGGAGGGAGGGAGGGAGAAAGGGAGAGTGAGAGAGCAAGGAAAAAAAAAAGACAAGAAGGTGGGAGAGAGAAAAAAGAAAAAAAAAGAAAAATGAGAATGTGTGAAGGGGAGGGAGAGAGAAAGAGAGATAAAGAGAGAGAGCGAACAGACGAACCCAAGCTGTGTGCTAAGAGAGGAAGATTGCATGGCTACAGGGAAATGATGTCAGGGTGGTACTAGGGGAAGGGAACAGCTGGCTGTTTGCAGGCTTCCTGTCTACCCAAACACACACACACACACACACACACACACACACACACACACACCAACCATACTGCGACCACGCTGTGCCACCCCTTCTGATCTCGCACCTAAGCCCCAAGTTACACCTGACATGTCTGCCTCACCACTGTCTGGTCTCATCATGTCAGCTCTCTCTCGTCGTCTCTCTCTCTCTCTCCCTCTCGTCGTCTCTCTCTCTCTCGTCCTCCCTCTCGCTCATCCTCTCTTCCTCACAGAGCTCTCTCTCGACTGAGGGGCTGCTGTTGCCTAGCAGGACTACTGGAACGTCGGCGAGAGGTCTTCAGTTGTCCCGTTACCAGGCAACGTGGGCGGCAGTGACCCAGAGGGACTGGTAAGGCTGTATACGAGGCTGCGTGTGTGTGTGTGTGTGTGTCTGTCTGTGTTTTACGGTGTGCCGCTACGGTTCAGCAAGCTGCTGACACAACCACTCCCCTCTCTTTTTAAACACACACTCTTCCCCTTAAGGAGGCCTCTCACCTCAATAAACATCAACACTCTTACACACTTCTCCTACAAGAGGAACCTCTCTTTAAAAAAACATACAAACCCCCAAACACACACACACACACAGCTCTGCTTTCAGGTGGCTTGCACTGTTTGTTTAGGTCATGACTCATTTGGCTCATGAAAAGACTCTCAATGTGTCCACCTCTCTCTCTCTCTCTTCCTCTCTCTCCCTGGTCTACCTCTCCTTTTCTCACCCTCCTCCCCCCACCTACCCCTCTTCTCTCTTTCACAAACAGTCCTCCGCAGCTGGAGTGCAGAGCCTGAGCTGAGAGAAGAGGACGAGGCCGGACTGGAACAGACGTTCAGGCTGCTGGCAGCTGGAATGCGTAGCAGCCCTCTCCTCCCAGTCTCCAGACAGCCCACCGCTTCCTCTCTGAGAGGGGAAGCTAAACCACACGCTCCTCCACACATACATACATGCATACGGCCAGATGTGCACACGTACGTACATACATATGCACAACGCCTCACAGAGAGAAGCACACATGCATACATACACACACACTAAAACATCATCCATACACACACACACACACACACACACACACACACCCACTCTTATATGAACACAAGCAGATGTACGTCACATGTGTGAAAACAAAGACGAAAAACACTTAGGCAGTCCCATATGGCCACCTAAACATACACATTCACAGGCCGTACATCTGCCTTCTCACATGCAATTACCCTCACACATTTTGACATCCACACACACAGTGTCTCCTCTTTTGCAGATAAAGACGACACATGCGCACACACACACAAGAAAAGGGTGAGAAAGTGGTTGTACTTGGGCATGACGGGCACGGGAGTGGAGTTGGTGGTGACAGGCTGCACGTTGGTGTTGCTGTTGGTCAGCACGGGAGACGAGTCCTCTGCCCGGGGCACCTTGCCCATGCGGTACCAGATGCCCATGTTGTTTAGCTCACTGTGGGTGCAAAAGACACACACACTTTAACAACACAACACAGACAAGGCCCCACAAATATGTGTCATACAGCTCACAGATCGTACGGTACTTAATGATCACCACATTACCAGGCCGTCCAGGATTTTGTGATGAGAGTGTTACAATAAATGCACATACATCCAATCCCTGTAAACCCTTGCACAATTATGCTTAAATCACAATTTTTGATCAATCATTAGTTTCCCAAAGATCTGAACAACAGCAGCAGTCCATACGTACTACCTAGTATCAGTCTCCCTGAAGCTACCTCCATATGTGCATGTACATACATGCATGTGTTACTGGCAAAACATTTCAGCTGGGTTTTACACAAAACACTGCAACAGGCTGTAAAATGGCTCGGGTGTGTTTCCACTTCTGTTTTTAACACTGGCTATAAACTGACCCTAGATCAGTCGATAACCCATTTATTGTAACAACACAGCTGGCAGTTGTTACATTACATTGTATTCAAAACTCGGCTGCTAGGTTACTAACAAAAACTAGAAGAAGGGATCATATCACCCCCATATTAGCTCAACTCCACTGGCTGCCTGTCTCCTATAGAATTGAGTTTAAAATACTCCTGTTAGTATTCAAGGCTATAAATGGTTTTGCCCCCTGCTATATCACTGACACACTCTCTGCTTATATCCCTGCACGAGCCCTCAGATCGACCGAAGCTGGCCTCCTGAGGGTCCCAGAAGCTCCACCCAAAAGGATCGGGGAAGCAGCCTTCTCATACCACGCCCCAAGAAGATGGAACGCCCTACCACAACACATTAGAGAAGCCGAGTCCGTCGACGCCTTCAAAAGGCAACTCAAGACTCATCTGTTCAGCCTCGCCTACACCTAACGGCCCTACCGAGGACTCTCCAACCCCCCCCCCCCCCCCCCCATCCCCATCCCCAAGCACCCAGACCAAGCCCCAAGCACCCAGACCAACAGCAGTCGCACAACGCCTCCCCCCCTCCAAAGTCCCCCTTTCACCCTCCACCCAAACAGACCCACAGCAACCACTACTTCACCCCCACGAGGACTACCACCCACCCCCAGTCTACCACAGCCCCGGCAGAAGGGCTTCCCTAGGGGACGCGGTTCTGCCTGAGGTTTCTTCCTTTTTTTCCCCGGTTTGATTCAACTACATGCAATTCAGGGAGTTTTTCCTCACCCCTGTTGCCCCTACGGACATTTGCATGTGCTCACGCAAGAGCCTGCATCAAAGGGACATTGCGTTGTTATGGCTAATGCTGTTTTGTTGTAACCTTGCCAAACTGTGAAGCACTTTGAGCTGCATCTTGTATGTATGAACTGTGCTATACAAGTAAAGGTTATTATTATTATTATTATTATTATTATTGCATAAATTGACAATAAATAACTTTAAAACCCAATTTTTGGACCCAAACAGCAGGTGTTATCAACCCACCTTTTAATGGGTACATTATATCATATGGCATTTAGCTGGTGCTCTTGCCCACAGAGATTTACAGGGAATTAGGTACAGGGACAGTTCCCTTGGAGCAACATGGGGTTAGATGCCTTGCTCAATGGCACTTCAGCCATGGTTGAATGTCCGCTATGCTGTAATATTCCTTTTTCATGTTTTGCAACTTTATAGAGACTGTTGCTGTTCAATCAGTCATTTTGGGCTACAATAGTCCCAGACTAGAGCCACAAAATTCCTGGAAGTACTGCATTACTCTCTCAATAACCCCAAAATGCACAGACTGGGTTGTAGCCCTGCTGTCTTGGTGAGGGCATGCTGGTTAGGCTGCTGGTGCTGGTACTGACCCGATGAAGGTGTACTGGGGCGGAGCCTGCTTGGACCGGCCCAGGATGCGCACATCGCAGATGGCCGCCTCCGTAGAGTCCCGCGGGATGAACTTGATGCACAGCCTCCTCTTCCTGAACGCCTGCTCCTCTGTGTGTGTGAAGCAGTGTGTGTGTGTGTATGTGTGTGTTTTTATGTATGTGTTTGTGTGTGAAGGAGGTTTGGGGAGCAACAGAGAAGGTGGCGTATCAGTTGACAGGCTAATCAATTGTAAAGCGAAGAGCAGCAAACACTAGACTAGACTCCAGCCCTGAGGGGGAGGCCTACATTTCACCACCAGAGCACTGCAGAGTTACCTTTCCTCAGCACTAAATTATTCATAGACAAAGAGAAACAGACTGCAAGAAAGAGGAAGAGGGAGGGAGAGAGAGAGAGAGAAGGATAGAGAGAGAGAGAAAGAGAGAATAAATAGTTCAGTAGATGCGAGTATAGCTGTGAAATGCGAGAAGCAACAGATTCACTGTTGAATTCCTGCTGATCAGCAGATGCAGGAGAGTCTATTGTAAGACAATGACACGAGAGGGAAGTTACATGAAGAGGAAGTCTGACTTTAAAGGGCAGCGGTCAATGGAGTATTTCATCAAAACATCTCACAGGTAGTTTTTGTCCATAACTGATAAGACTTCATCCATCTCACCATTATGACAACGCTGTCTAAAATATAAATAAAGAAAAATCCAACAGATAAGCTTAGAAAGACATAGGCAGACAGAGAGATAAAAAGATAGAAAGACAGACAGAAAGACAGAGAGATATGAAGGCCAGTCAAAAAGAATGCCTTATTGCTTTATTGCAAGAGAAATAACAAACAAAAAACACAGCATTGTACAGCTTTATTTTAATGTACATCATGTGATCACATCACTACTTCTTAACATAGTCACCACCTCATTCAATAGCAATATTCCACCTTTGAGTGAGGGCATGCATCCCAGCTTGGAAAAACACTTGTGAAAACACTGCCACACCCTCGATACTCACCTGACATGCCAGCGTCAGTCTACCATCGTTTATGGTCCCATTAAAGAAGCAATGCAAGGCCTTCGTTATGGAAATGACGAGGAACTGAAAACTGCTGTTAAGAATTGGCTTCACAAGCAACCAGTGGACCTTTACCAAGCTGAGATACATGCCCTCACACAGAGGTGGAATATTGCTATCTAATGAGGTGGTGACTATGTTAAAGAGTAGGGATGTTATCCCTAATATATTATATTTAATGTATAATGTGGTTTCTTGTTTGTTATTTCTCTTGCAATAAAGAAAAAGGCTTTACTTTTTGACTGGCACTAGTAGACAGATAGATGAGCTTACGGGTGTCTATTGTTTCCTGGATGGGGATGAAGCCCACGGGCAGCGTGTCCTTTATGTCAATCAGCTTCATGTCCACCAGCACATTACCTAAATGACTCTGCACAGGAGCAAACAGAAAGACAGGCAGACCGAGAGAGGGCCAGACAGATAGATGAGGAGATAGAGAGAGAGAGATCAAGGGTGGAAAAAAAGAAAGGGAGCAAGATAGAGAGGGAGAAAGACAAAAAAAACACCAGATGAAAACAAATATGAGATTTAATACCTGCTTGCTTGAAACTGCATCTGAAACAAAACATCAGGCATTCAGAGAGCTCTGCTGGGGCCTCTATAATTAGCCAGCAGGCTAACACTCGGCTGTTACTCTTGGCTGTGATCCCCCGTCGAAGGGCGATGAAAATAGCTGCTGGATAAATTTGATTAGATGCAGAGCTTAAATCCCCCCCCCCTCTTTCTCACACAGCGAGCATACCAGTGGCTAGGAGGGTGGTAACTACTTCACAGACAACAGGGGGCCTTGCAAACCAAGAGGCCTAACCAAACTAAGAAAAAAGGCCTATCTTAAGCCATCTCCAAACTACTGTGAAAGGCCACTGTCTCCAGTGTCTCAATCCTCTGAGCCAACCACTTCTTGGACAAATAACTGGAACTTCAGGTTCTAATATTACAAAAGGGGATAAATCAATGTAATGTGATGCAGGTGGTACATCCAAACTGTGGTGGAAAAAATAAATCATCATGCTCCTCACATATTCCACTAAACATTATTTGGACTTCCTCGAGTTTCCTACAATGTCACAAAAAAAAGAAGAATTGACATATTTAAGTGCTTTGGGTGTCTTGAAGAGCGGTATATTAATACAATGTGCTGGTGGTTGTTGTTATTTCAGGTGAAACTCTAGAGGAGGAAGTGATGTGTCTGATTCTAACGAACCAAAGCAGAAGATAAGATAACCACACCTTTGATCATCACTGAATTCCTCTCTTGGGTAAAAACAATCCGAGCGATGAAGAGACAAGGCACGGCTCTCGCCATCAGATGAAGATGCTGACACACGCGCGCCTCCCAAAGACTTATCTCGTATCTGTTTGTGTCTGCGCTGATTGTGTCTGCCGGGTTCGCCGCATACCCGGACCAGGGGCGGACAAAAACAGCTTCTGCTGATTACAGTGTCGGCACTCGTCACCGTCACACGCCATGCGTGAAGCCCACGGTCCAGGCAGGACATGTGGCCATTTTGT
This sequence comes from Setipinna tenuifilis, assembly GCA_030347295.1. NCBI lineage: Eukaryota > Metazoa > Chordata > Actinopteri > Clupeiformes > Engraulidae > Setipinna > Setipinna tenuifilis. The sequence continues at coordinate 15,503,853 of CM059273.1, forward strand.
TGGCAGAAGGCCACCACCCACAAGCCTATATATAGATCTGCCTCATCGTGCTTCTTCAAGGGGACACGCAGCACACAAACACACACACACACACACACACACACACACACACACACACACACACACACACACACACACACACACACACACACACACACACACACACACACACACACACACACACACACACACACACACACACACACACACACACACACACACACACACACACACAGCTGCTTGGAGCAGTCCTAATCTGTCCATCAGAAGAAAATGTCTGGTGCTTTCCAGAGTTTAGACTCCTGCCACTCCAGGGATTTTCGGCAGGCGTGTTTTGGCCTGTAAAAGGCAATATCCTGGTGGAAATGGGTCGGAACCGCACAGGCCGTGGGACGAGACCAGACAGAGTACTCGCCCAGCCGGGACACAGGCGTGAGCAGTGCGTGTGTGTGTGTGAGTGTGTATGCGCGTGAGAGTGTGAGTGTGTGTGCGCCATGCCAGAGGGGAGATTCCAGCCCCACATCTTAGCAGGCTAGTGCAAACAACATTAAGAGCCCAGGGAGTGCAGCACTGGAAATAAACAGAATGAAGACGTCCTACGTCTAATGAGGCCAATGAAAGGCTGCAAAGGGGGGGGTGTGTGGGGGGGGCACCAGTGGAAAAGTGGCTGGAAATGGCTCCTTAGGAAAGAATTTATCTCCTGATTGCTAAGCCCTGCTGTTAAGGACTGGGACATCATTATCCTAAGCTTCATTTCACCATCATGAAAAATTAAACGAGACATCTGTGTGCAGTCTGTGAAAACTTTAACGCTATGAATTGTAATGCTTTCAAAAACTCCAGGCTACTTTTTTTTTAAAGAATTTTTGTTTTTTGCTTTTCGCCTTTACTGCAATATGTCATTGAAGATAAGACAGGATGTGAGTAGGAGAGAAAGAGCGATGGAGTGGAGGGGTTGGGAAATGACCACAGATCAGAATTAAACCCTTTGCCCTAATGGGCACCTGACCATATGTGGTGCATGCCAGGCACTGTAGCCAGCTGTAGCCACAGTAATCTTGCCCCAGCTCTACACCGTTCTACTGACCCACCCCCAGAGGAGGTGGACCAGTGCCTGCAGATAAGACTTTGGCTTACATTCTCTTTGGAGAAGACGCGGGTGAAGCACAGGTAGCGGGTCACTTTGGACTTGAACAGGCCGTCCTTCCAAAGGTCTGCGTCCATCCCGTCCGTCGTCTGGGCAACCTGCAGGGAGAAAAACAAGAGATGAGACCACAACTGCCTGACATTTACAGGCTGCACTAAAAGTTATCACAAGCAAAAAGGGTTCCAGTAACATAAACTCACAGTATTATGACTATTTAACAGACATTTGCCAGTAAACAAAGGGTCCTTTTGTTAAACAAACAAGTTGTTCACACAGGAATTTCAAAACTTAAAGTATGGCTTCCACATTGCATTTTCTTATCTGAAGATTTATATTTCACCCCGCAAACTCCCATCTTTCCTTAACAGCAGCCCTGGGAACATACGGTTGATCGAGTGCATGTGTTCGTAAAGCTGTGTGTGTGAATGCATGTGCTTTTTAAGGTGTGTGTGTGTGTGTGTGTGTGTGTGTGTGAAGCTGTGGATGTCGAGGCCAAAATGTGCACTTAACGGCAAAAGCAGCTGGAGGAGCTGCCCTGCAGTTTTCCCCTAGCACCATGGCAACCAACTTCTGACAGATAGTGTACATTCCTCGAGTGGTGTGTGTTTGTGTGTGCGTGTGTGTGTGTGCGTGTGTGTATGTGTGTGAGAGAGAAGTCCTGGACATACATCAGGGCCCATGGTACCACTTATGACATCCACAGAGGACAGATAATGTGTTGGCAATGCTGGACATGATGTGTGCCATGACGTGTATGTGTGAGCAGTCTCAAAGAGAGAGGGAAGGAGGGAGAGAGAGGGGGAGAGAGAGTGCAGTCTCAATCTGTCATCTCTAAAGAGAGCAGAATGACTATTCAGAGAGACAGAAAGAAATGTGGAAGCAGGGCAACGTGGAGAGACACAAAGGCGGAGAAAAGCGGCAAAAGGGCAAAAAGAGAGGAAAAAGGGACGTGGAAGAGACAAAGAGAAAGGAAAAAAACAAAAACAAATGAGGCACCAAAAGTCAACCAGTCAGAGCTAGCGGGACTCAAAAGATGATGAAAAACATGACTGAAGCAATGAATAAAGGAAAAAAGGAAGGCAAAGGAAATAAAGAGAGAGTGGCAGTGAGAAGAGAGAGAGAGAGAGAGAGAAAGAGAGAAAGCACAGTCCACCCAATGGGCCTCCCACCCTCATCTTGCCCTCTGTTCCCAGGTCAGTGCACACAGCATCCTGCTAAGGGCCCGATGAAAGCAGACGGAGGAGAGAAAGGAAGAGGAAACCCCACTGAGGAGGGGAACCTGCTGCCACTACACCGACTGCCTCTCCTCATCCCCCTTTTTCTTTCTCTCCCTCTCGCCCCTTTCTTTCCTTCATTCTTTCTCCCTTTGTTCCCCCCCTCTGTGCGAGTCCTTCTTGGGTGGGCTGCATGTGTGTCGGCCAGACCATGTGGTTTTGACAAGAGAGGGATGCATGTCTGAACAGGCCGGAGGAAATGCACTGATCTCTCTCCCTCTCCCTCTCACACATATACACACTCTCACACACACATACACACAGTCATGTGTCTTTTCTTTGTGGTCTAGCTGGAATTTTAAGTCAACAAAGGTGCAAAAACAATGCTCGCGAATGCCTAGTGCTCGTCCACACCCTCTTGTTTTCTCAAGGCCTCTGTGCTTTCTTCGTGAAGTTGCAGTCTGCTCAGAGTCTCTCCCCACTACAGGCTCGGCCACAGCGATGACACACTCGACTGCAGAGCAGCGCAAACATCGCCGCAAAAACATGGGGCGGTTAATGACTGTCTGGCCCACGACATCACGAAGGTGATGTTTGGCTCTGTTACAGTCGTCGGTGGACAAGCGCAGAAATCTCTCATGTGTGTTACTGTAAAAGGGTGGTGTGTGTGTGTGTGTGTGTGTGTGTGTGTGTTGCGGGGGGGGGGGGGGGGGGGGGGGTGAAGGATGCGCCTGGAAACAATGACAGGGATTACAATGAGGGTATTCATCCGGCGCTCTCTGAAAAGAGAGATGGCCATGGGGAAGGAAGTTCAGCAAAACAACGGCGGAGAGCGCAGGCGATTAAAGCAGAGAAAGAGACAGATACAGAGAGAGAGAGGGAGAGAGAGAGAGAGAGAGAGAAGTGAACGAGTTGAGGGGTCTACATCACAGAGCGCCAGCCAGAGGTCAACCCACGAGACAGCGGGCAGATTAGCCAGACCGGAGAGAGTGGAGCACAACAAGTAATCCACTGTTCCACTGGGAAACAATGCAGGCCCTCTCTCTTTCTCTCTCTCTCCCCCCTCTGTGTGCTACCCTCGTCCCTCTTTCTGTCACTCGCTCCATTTGCCCCTCGTCCCTCTCCCTTTTCGGCCCAGCTCTCATCCACTCCCGGGACGGCGGCGTGTCAATGGGGAGAGGTGGGAGGGCAAAGGGGGTGTGGCGTGGGGGTGTGGGGTTGTGTGTGTGTGTGTGTGTGTGCGCCATCAGCAGGGCACAGCAAGGCTGGTTCTTTCACCCGCTCGGCCGCTCCCGACACTAGAGGCATTGTTGGCTCTTTTGCCTTCGCCTTCTCTTTCTCTTCTCCACCCACCCACCACCCCACCCCACCCCCCTCCTCTCGCTCCATCGGGGTGTGGACTCGGCTCTGGTGGGCCAACTTCAACACAGCCCCCGTCCCAGGCCCTCCTCTCTCCAAGGGCCCTTGCCGCTCCCCTTCCCGAGTTCCCTGAGCCATGGCGTTCTGTGCAGCCTCCGTACAAAACCAGGCAGAGCAACTCCTAACTGAAGGACTTTATTGTGTGCACAGTATTCAAAGGTGGACGAGGTGAGGAGGCGGATTGTGCATGAAGAAGAGGAGGAGGAGGAGGAGGACGGCTGGTTATGAAGGACCCCACACCCCTCACCACCACTTCTCCAAGATGGCGCTCTCCCAGTTGGCAGCCTGTAGCCACTACACTTTAATTTCCCAGCGTGGGAGCAATAAATATCCATATATCCCATCCATCTGTCCATCCATCCATCTATCTTCTCAAGACATGGAGGACTACTGAGGGACCGAGAGGTGGAACACATTATGATGTCCTCTCGTACACAGACACACAGATCTGTCTCCTGCAGCACGGTGTTTAATGCCTTTCATGTGTGTGAAGTGGTGAGTCAAGGCGGAACACTCTGACCTAACTAAAGGCTGTGGACTTGAATGTGTGGGGGCCACTTTCCCCCTAGATTGAGGGCCCCCCTGACACTATGCATTCATGCCTGTGTGTGTGTGTGTGTGTGTGTGTGTGTGTAAGTATGTGTTCATGTGTGTTCATGCCTGAGAGCCTTATTAGGTCAGGTGACATCGATCAGGTTCTCCACAGCTCACGTTTCCCTCTGCCCTCTCTGCAGGGAATGCCTTTGATGCTCGGCCAGGAGAGCACTTCATTGGGAACGATCAAAGTGTGAGAGGGGAGTGTTTGTGTCTGTGTGTGTGTCTGTGGAGTATGTGCTTCTGAGAGCAGAGACTACATATGTGTATGTGGCAGAACAAGGATTCTTTTCCAGCATGAGGCACTGGAGAGGGGGAAAAAAAGTACTCAGTACTTTCTCAGTGTAAATACACACACAGCAGCTACAGTCCCTTGTCAAAAAAACACCTATAGGGTCATCTCAGGACAACAAATCAGGAGGCATTACATGAACATCATTTTGACTTCTAGTTTTGAATCAAAACACACACATTATGGGTTTAAATGTGACATCTGCCAAAACAATGAAGAACCATAATCAAATCATATAATGTAAATGCCTATAAAGTGAATGTCAACAGGTAAATAGCAAATTGCTCATCAGGTTGAATGTTCCCTCTGAATCAATGTATGACCTGAAAGCATCACATTGCTCTTCAACCTAAGTTACAGGAAAACTGGATGGGATGATGTGTATGGAAGAAAAAGAATAAGAGCTCTGTGCAAAGAAAGAGGACAGGAGGTGGTAAATAAGTTGAGAATCGGAATATGCAAACAAAGAGAGCGAGCTAAGGCACATTAAAGTGGAGAATGGGAGGAAAGACAGATCGAGAAAAAGAGAGCAAGAAAAAGAGAGGACAGAACCAAAACAGATGGGAGGAGGTGAGAGAAAACAACTCAAAATGAGTGTCAGAGAAATGTTCTCCTCCTGCCTGATCCAATCCCCAGCCTGGTGTTTTTAAATGTGTCATCCATAAACAAATCCCCCCCCCGCCCCCTCCCCCCCACACACACCTTATCAACATCCTGCCAGTGCCTCTGCTGGGCAGACAAGTCTCTGGGCTGGCCTACTTCTCGCTCCTCTGGTGCCTCAAAATAGACAGAGTCCAGAGGCCTAGTCCCCTGTACCGGATTGCCACGGCAGTGCTGAACTCTCAGACTCTCTGAGGGAGGCAGACTGACTCCCCGCCTGATCTCATGTGACACACTGCTCTTAGTGAGGGAAAGTGGCAGGCCCTTGCAGAATGCACACACAGCCAAAAGCCTCGGAAGCAATGCCGCGTCAGAATGCAGCCCTACCAGTAACACAAAACACCAAAACACTTGATTCTATGACAAAAGTTGGGGAAATAGGGTAGGAACTAATCACTGATCAGCCTTTTATTACGTTTCAGGCTTGTGGTACTCTGACGGCACTAGAGAAATGTAGCCAATGATGCTATTGCCGAACTGACACAGATACATACACACACAGAGACAGACACACAGACACACACACACTCCTTACCACATCATATCCAGTGGGCGCTCTGTTTCGGGAGGCTACGACTCCCACCCCTGTGATGGGATCCATGGGTAACTCAGGCAGTGCGTCCGACAGGTCCCGTACCTCTGGCATCACGGAGGATTTCTGTAGGGGGGGAGGGAGAGACAGAGCAAGAGAGAGGGAGGGAGTGAGAGACAAATCAGAAACTCCACCCTCACTCAGCACAATCTTTATCAGACCCACGAGCACAAAAGAAGCAGAGCCAGCAACCGAAGCCTGAGGCTGTGATCCAGGGACAAGACACACACACACACTTTGCTGTATGTTAGTAGTAATGATTGGGCGGTGATCCAAAGGGATAAGGCTTCACAGGACACACACACACTACAGCAGGTTATGCAGCCAATGGCCAAATAAGCAGCCGGAGAAAAGGGCGTTAGAGGACACGAGCGGCTTGCAAGAAGACAACTGAGGATAACGTGCAGGGCAGGACAGCAAAGCTGTTGCAAAACTTTTCACAATTGGTGAACTTTATTAGCTGGCAGATGAACACACAGACAGCGGACACACACACACACACACACACACACACACACACACACACACAGCTATACTAGTGTCAAGGATGTTCCTGGAGGATCAGAACAGTGTCCTAGATTTCAATGACGTTCTCAAGGCAGGTTTAAACTGCCTGACAAATAAGCTGCTCAGTCTCCTTTCACTTTCAGAGTTTAAACCTGAGGCAACCACTTGAACACATTGACATTTTGAGAGAAGGAATAAAACAGGGCACCCACAAACACATCCATGTTTGGAGTCCTCTCAAGCACAATGACACAAACATCATAAGCGACGCTGACGTAATTCTGAGCATGTCAGAACAGCACAGACTCACATCTAAACTCTCCCACCCTTCGTAACACAGCTGAGTGGGAGGAACAGAGAACGCGTAGCATTGGGATACTGCTGGAGGTGCTGTGTGTGTGCGTGTGCGCGTGCGTGTGTGTGCGTGTGCGTGTGTGTGCGTGTGCGTGTGTGTGCGCTTGCACGTGTTAAAGGGTGCGGATAGTGCTTCTCAGACAGTTGTACATTTCTGAGGTTCTGTCGAGCTAGAGTGGGTGGCCCTGGTGTTGCGGTATGCTGGAGGACATTGCCTGACAGGCAGCGATGACAGATTAAACCAAAACTATGTGATCTGGATAATCCTCCACTGAGTTAAGAAGACTTGGAAGGAGATTTTGTCTTTCAAGGAGATGCTTTACAACAGACGGCTACCCTAATGACAAGGGAAAGCAAAAAATAAAAAAAACAAAATGTTGCTGCTGTGAGTGATCACGTAATGAGACGACACTGAAAACAAACATGATGCAGCCATGACAAAAAGGTTCCCAAAGTCCTCCAAATTAATACCAGCTGTGTCGAAGGCCAATACTTACTTAAAACAAGTGAAATAGTTTGTTGTTGGAACTGGAACTGGAATTTGAAAAGCTAACTGGTCCTGGCAATACAGGACAGGAGTATGCAATCTGCACCATCTGAAAGGAGTGCAGACGCCGGTTTGTCTGCTCAGATTCAGTCTGATACAGATAAGCGCAAGCTTGGCAGCCAATGGACCGGGAGGCAGACTGCTAGCTGTTGTTTAATCCCTCACATTCTTTATGGGGCTACTTCCCAACGTATAAGGACACGCTACAAGAGTCTCAAGTTCTGCCTTGTTTTTAGGATGTCCCCAACACTGCATGACAGGAGGCGGCTGTGGCATACTAATGGAGAGCTGGTTTTCCGGGGGCCGAGTGTGGGGAGCTTTTGCATGGCAGCTAGGCAACAAGGCCCTTCCTGCCTGGCATCTCCTAGGCGACCTGGCTCCCCGGCCCGAAGCAGCAACAAAAGGGTCCGTCTTAAAGAATGCCATCTGAGTGAGGCTGAGGCAAGGCCAAGGTAAATACGACTTGTGCTTAAGTGAGTGAGCAAGTGACAGGGAGAGAGGGGGAGAGAGAGGCAAACTTGGCACAAGCAGGTAGCACAGAGGAGAGGACTTGTTTGTAAAGTCACCTGACACACCTGCCTTGACTCAGACAGGGTGGCACTAAACAATGAGATCATTCTTTGACAGACCTGTGAAAAAATGTCTGACAGCAGTTACCTCATCCAAGTTTTCCTCCATGTGTGCCTTTCTTCCTTCCTCTAACTCTTGGGTAAGGTTGCCAGCCTTGCCCTTGAGACATGAGGCAGGTTTAAACTGTCAGAAAGGAGAAGTTTTCAGAGTACTCAGAACACCATCAGACTGCGCACTGACCCAGTCTCCTGGTTTAACTTTCTGCGCAATGATGGCATTTGGAAACGATCTATTGTTTTGTGAGACCTCCAGGTCCTTTTGCCAAACCTAAAATACACCATTCATTCATCACAGCCGACACATCCATCTAAGGCAACACACAGTTGTATACCATTTCACCACATGCCCCCAGCTACAGGCTGCTCAAAACCCTAGCCATAGCCTGTCAACACCCAGCTCATACAGGAGAATGGAGTTAGCTAGTTTTCTTCCTATATGAAAAGCAGACTTAAAATTAAACTCAGCAGCCTGCAGTGTGAAGCTTGTGCTTAAGTAAGTCAAGGGTGTCTGTGTTCAATGTAAACAGACTGGTCAAGCACAGTAGTTAATCTTGACCTCCTTTTTCTTGTACTAATTTTAATAAGTGCACTGGTTCAAGATCTTTGCTGCAGGTAATCTCTCTCTGGCTGTAACTGCAGCAGCAGCAGCACACACTCATGACACATGCCGGGGGGGGGGGGGGGGGGGGGCTGTGGTCTGAATTCCTCCGGTGAAGTCGACATCATCTCCACAGAGACCTAATGGGGAGACAGGAGTGGCCACAAAACTGGCGAGAGGACCAGCCTACACTTGAGACTGCGGTCAAATTGCTGCACAGAACATAGCCAACAGAAACTGCTTAGGAATTACAGACCATTCCATGCCACTCATGCAAGGTCAAAGAGTTTGATAAGTCAAATGATGTAAAAGAACATACAGCATAAAACAGGAATCTCCTCTATTTCGATGGGCATCCAGCACAGACCTACGGGTAAATGAAGGGCATGTGAGTTTCATCATGCCCCTTTTTGCCTATCCCCCCAGCAGTTATGAATTCAAAGTCCTAGATAACCACATTAAGCTTTGTGTCTTATTAGATTTATTATGCATGATTTAGATTAAAGAGATCAATCAAAATCTTAACAAGTTCAAACCGACCCGCAGACATTTGTTGTTGATTCTTATTTTGACAGTAATGAATCCTTACATACCTTAACAGTTCAGAACAACAGAAAATGTTGTCTACTGCAACATAATTTGTAAGCAAAGTGACTAACAGAAATACTGTATAAATGTTTGCATTTTTATCTAACATTATTTAAAACTGATCTCAGAACAAAGCAAATGTTGACACTGTTAAGTACAATTAACGTCCTGGCAAGGTTAGGACTTCCACAAGAGAAACGCAGGCGACTATTGCCACTGTGACATTTTATGTTCACAGTGGACCAAAGCGTAAACGACTGGCATTCCTATCCAGTGTGAACATGACGTTAATGTCAACAACTTAGTAAGCGCCTTCACTTGTGACATTTGTGCCAAATCAAGTAGAGCAGGCTTATGTGTCTAGATATTGATGCTGTAGCGTTATATCTTGTTTCTTTGAGCCTACATCTGATATTTCATTAACGTTACCTGTCCTGCCAATACACCAGAATACACTGGGTATTTTAGATATGGATACGTTAAATATGTAGAATGAATGAGCAGAATAGCAGATTATATTTGTATTTGTGAAACTGCTGTACAGAATGACGCCTTAGCATAACTACCTAAGTTACCAGCTAACAAGCTGTAGCTAGCCCAAATCTAGTTTAAGACATGGCAGCACTGGCTAGATTAACATGTTGAGGTTTTGACTATTAGTAGTAAGAGATACAAGTTGATTACTTAATTATGGCCTTAAACGTATACACTTGAACAGCGAGAAAACAGGCCAAGAGAACACCGGTAATGTATACTGGGCTGTGTCGCTTTGTTCAGGTGGCATCCAAGCAAGCCACTGATGTAGTGGTTGCTAGCAATAGCTAGCCATACCTTCTTCGCGATAACTAACGTTAGCCAAAGGTGCCCAGCGATAGCTGGCCATCTCGATGACAACCACCATCCAAGAGAAATACTGCAAGGTGAAGCTGTAGCGAGAAGTAGCTTGCTATCGAGTTAACCGTGACCAACATTCAGTACTCTCTCACACACACATGAAGTGACTGTACTGCTACGAGTAACTAGCCTGTAAGTAAGGGCTGTTGTTGATATGGTACACCCAATAACCCAAGTCGTACCTTCGTTGAAATCCATTTCAAACATCCTGACCAGCAAGCTAGCATGTAAACATGGCTAAACATTGGACTAGCCATGTAACGTTAGCTAGCAATAACTCAAAACACGTATCGCTACGTTTGTTGATATCGCACACAGAGGCAGCATTGAAAATACTAGCAAGCAAATACTAACACCACACAGGTAAGATTAGCTGTTCGTTTCAGCTTGTTAAAGACTTAACTGTTACTCGCGGCACAGCGTCCTTCCTTTTCAGACAAAAGCAGCTTTTCATGACCACACACACACTGCAGCAGGCAACAGAAAGCCTCGGAAGGGCTTGGGGCCACAGCGGAGGGGGGATGCAGCTTAGGGGGGAGGCAGGCCAGCCCTCGTGGAGGGAGGCAGCAGCGGAAAGCAGCGGTTTGCTAGCTAGCTAACTAGCTGGCTAACATAACGTTTTCTTACCCAGTGAGGTCAACAATTTTATCTCACAAGAACGATTTCAGTTTAGATAACTAATTCTTCTTTATCCTCTTCTGTTTTCCTTACGAAATCACGACTGTAAAATCCGCATCTTTTCGGGTCTGTTTGTCCAAGCGAAGTGTCATTTGTCTCCTAGTGTGCACTAACGGCGATCAGAGGCTGCCATTTGATAGGAATCAAGGGAAGCCTGCCACCAAAACGCAAACTGCGCACCAACTACCGTCTCACTTCTATTAATGGACTGAGTGGGTAACTGACCGTGGTGGAGGAACTAGAACAGCAGGGCAATCAAGACCCTTATACACCTAAAATGTTGAAGTTTAGTACTTAACAAGTCAGGGTGAAGTATTGATGCAGTTTACATTTGGAACTTTTTAATGTCAAAACTGCAACAATGTACTTATGTGGCCTGCCTCAAGGCACACAACAGAACAAATTGGGTAAAGTACAGACCAAAGACTATGAATAAGGTGTAAAAAAAATATTTAATTGTAATTGTATAATTGTAAAGCAAAATAGGCTAAATACAGTGACGCCGCAACCCAATAGCCTAATTTCTGTGTTGGGATTCACTAGGGAGACATACGATTCTGCTTAACCCAAGTTGGTTGGAAGGCCTCCCATGGCAGCTCAAAACAATCCCACATAACCAGAAGGTAGATTGGCCTTCATCAGATCCAGTCGAGGCTAATAGGATTGGTGTAATCTACCCCACAGTTGAGCTCAAAGTCCTTTGGACCAGGTCATTGCCTTTGCCAATTCAGCTCAGTTTCTGTGGGGCCCAGCCCATGGATCATCAGAAAGGTGTATCACTGTAGCCTACTGAGCATTTACAGTCTGCGCTCATGTAAGAATATTACAGACTGAAGGAACAGCCATTTTAAGTGTCACAGTAGCCTAGTATTAAAATAGGCTAATTACTTAAATGCATAATTACACAAAAGTTGGTGCGCACACTGCTATTCTGCAGGACAGTACAAAAGCCTTAATGTTGGCCTTAAAATATTATTTTTATATAGAATAATAAATAGCATAAATATAATAATAATAATAATAAACAAAACTCTGGCTAAATAAAGAACTCTGATGAAGGAGAACTACTAGCCTTATGTGCTGCATCAGTCAGTAAAATAGTATACCGTACATCTCTGCTTTAGTATTAGGAATAGCCTAGGCTATTTAAGCATTATACTTTATAGCACAAGGGTACCTCTACTGGACAAAATGGTGCATCATCATCCATGCAGAAAGACGAGTGCCAGATTAGAGTGTGTGATAAATGTTGGGTCTGTTTAGGTAACGCCAGACTTTAAAAAAAAAAGCAGAAAATAAAAAATATTAGAAAAAAATTCTATGCTGTTCATAAAGCACAGTGAAGTCAAGAGAAGCATGTAGTGAAAATTAAGGTTGAACAATTATTTCCACTCAAGGTTCAAAGACATTTTCTCTTTTATAATCAATCTAAATAACAGTCAGGCCAATTAATGGTTTATACAAGGTTTATTGAGTGATTTAGTCATTTGTTGTACAACTATGCAGACAGTTCTCAGTACAGCAGAATCCTCAGAATCTTTTTTTCTTCTTCTTTGTTGAACAACAAAGTAAAACCTATATAGTGTTAATATCTATATGTTAAGCAGTCCCATCCATGGCAAGTTCAGAAAGGTTTATTGTGTTAATTAATCAGAAAGGTTAAACCAGGCAGGTTGATGAACAATGTACTGTCATTTAAACCTCTAGTGTAGAAAATGCATGTTGTTTTCATGCGGAGGTGTGGGCTGCTGGTGTCACGGGGAAAGATTCAGTTGGCCTCTTCGTTATTTGGCATTATATATTTTTTTACATGTCAGTGTCCTCACAGATTAGTCAGCAACATCCAGGTGTCACTGCATGGTGAACTTGTTATTTTATTCTAAAAAATAATCTATAGGCACAGGTTAGGTTTTTAATTCAAAAATACATGTTTTTAGTGAACTTTTCTCTTGCAGCAAACCTAAAAGATCTATATATTCAATGCCTCGCATGTAAAATCAAAATAAGTTTATTGGTAAATGAGGAAGACATTTTCTGTTTAAGAGATATTTTTCTGGAGTAAAAGTCCTGAAATCATGAAAGGCAGTCAGAGGAGGTAATAATGAAAGAGCTGAGTCTTCAGACTTGATCGAGAGAGATTCTGCTGCCATTGATTTGGCCATCCTTATGAGCAAGATGGAGAGTATCAGTAGAGAATGGGAGTTTAGTGAGTGGGTGCCACTCTCAAAGTGGTTTTGTATGAGATCGATAACGTCTGAAATTTGATAGGGGTAGCAACGGGAAGCGAGTGGAGATAAATGAAAAGAAAAGTGATGTACCCCTCTGGGTTTGAATGGTGCCATTTTCTGAATGATCTAAAGATCTCGCTGTGCACTTGTTTGACTTCTGTCAAGACGGTGCAATGTGAATAATAGGCTAAGCAGGTTTATGTTTGTTTGTAACTGATGAGCTAACCGAAATTCAAATATTTGTTTTATTATGTTCTGTAAGTGTGGACAGCATCTTTAAACAATGCCAATATATCAAACAGATTTACTTGTAATTCATGTAATAGCCACCAATATGTGAATATTCTGTACCCATTAACTGTGCCATGTATTGTATTACATGCACTTTAAATAGAATAGAATAGAAAACAACAGGACAGAATAGCCTTTCCTGTCATTGCACAGCCAATATACAAAATTGGGGTCAACGGTCAGTATTACTCTGTGATGGAATAGTGATTGTTTTTTTTTACACCAGACTTTGTGTGTCACTTACCACAAGCAGGCAAGATGTCCCCTTAATAACTTAGACAGGCTTTAAAGCAAGATCATACATGTTAGTGTAAAAATTGTATAAATTCAAAATGAAAGTCATTTAGAAATTACTAATTTATTGTGTACTAAAATTCTTGACATACCAACTAATGAACACAAACAGACAGGGTAAACTATAAATATGACTTCAGTAAATCATAGTTTACCCTACCAAAAGTAATTTATAGTGAAAACATGCATATTTAACTAAATGGGCGCATATTTGAACTCTACTCGTCTCTCAGTTCTCAGTTTGTTTACTCATATAGGACCAGGTTACAATATATATTTTTCTCATCCTGAGAGACTGAGATTTTTCTGTTGGCCAATACAGATTTCCATTCTCATTTGTCTTCCGTTTAAGTCATGATTTATAAGGTCACCAGGACCCCATTCAATGTCAGCTGCTCTCCTACCTTGATTCCTACCCTATGTCCATGGGCATGCATCTGGAGTATGCCAAAGAGGACTCATTTACTCCCCATGATGGATAGCTCAGTGTCCATAATTACAGCATGTCAGGGGGAAAGGACTCTCTGTCCTTGAAACAAGAAAATAATAAAATGTTGCCACAATGTTGCATCTTCTTGTCAAACTTTCGCTCCTGTTTTTTTTTTTTTTAACTCAGCGGATGGACGATCAGAATGCAGAGATCAGAAGGCGACAGCATGGTAATTATGGCTCATGTTTTAAAAGAAGCCCTGCTATTATGTGCACTTTGCATAATGAAGGAAAATAAATCTTCCGTTTGTCACGCTGTCACTTCCTCAGACAGCTGCCTCTTGATGGCCTTTCCTACTGGAAATAATGGGCAAAAAATATAGCGAGTTGGTTTTGTTCCTCTTCATCTCCCTCCACTGCAGGAGCAGAGGTGATATCCTCTGGCAGTTTATAACATGCCACCCCACCACCCCCCTTCCCCTCCCAAAAACACCCCAATACCCCCTGCACCCACCTCCTCCTAAATGCCCAAACATGCGCGCATACGTTTACACACACACACACACCCATGCGTGCAGCAGCCTTCATGCACCTCCGTGCCTCGGTGCGTTGTTCCGAGTGAGTGGCATGTGCGAGTGGCCGAGCAGCAGTGGCAGCCTTGCCCATCCCGTGCCCATATGAATGGCACCATCTGGAGCAGCACGTGGACCTCGTAATCTTCCCTTAATTACATTAGCTGTGCCATCCGTTACTACGCGCAGGGACTGGGTGAGAGCGGCGGGGAATTAGCTGGGGAATCATAAATAATTGCTCTAAGTACCACACACCAGATGTGCGTGCCAACTTGGCTGAAGTTAGATGAATGGAAGTACTCAGCTAGGCCTGGTATCATCAGAGCAAATGTTATTCATAGGGAGGAAGGGCAATGGAGTAGTATTTGGCCTCATCAGCTAACATGCCTTAGGCTAAGTGAGCTCAGTCAGATTTGGTTCCCAAATAATATTCGGACCAGCCTACCGCTTAGACCCTTTTTGAATTAATCTCACAATAAATTATTCTAACACAAACAGGATTATTCCAACACAAACTACTAAATATTGCTTTATTTCTACGGCATGATTCAATGTCATTTCCACTAATGAATATTCTTAAAATGGAAGGCACAGGTGAAACAGAAATGAACATTCAGTAAGTGGGTAAAGGGGAAATGGGGATAAGCCTGTGAAAAGTAAGAGTGGGATTATGTGAGACTACATCTGGACGGTAACTGGGAAGAGTTCCGTGCCAACATGCGGAGATCGTGTACACACAAGCATCCAATCTCAGTAATGCTAATAAAATCATTGTAATCTAAACAACAGCTAAATCCCAAGTCACCCTTTGCCAAACATACTGTACGCTGTATGAAAATGATTGGTGCTCATCATTGGGTATGCAGAATTGCACACGTGCACGCTCACACACACATGCACACACATACACGCACACACACACACACACACACACACACACACACACACACACACACACACACACACACACACACAGGCTCATAGGCCTACACAGAAAACACACATCATTCATCTCTCTCTCCCTACAGTAGGAGTTAGACTCTCTCTTTTGCTGTCTCTGTGTTTCTCTCTCTCTCTCTCTCTCTGTGTCTCTCTCTCTGTCTCTCTGAACATTTCTCTCTCTCTCTGACACGCATAAGGCCCCTCTGATAAACACTATCTCTCTCTGTCTCCTCCGCTCTGATTAAACGGTGAATAATTAATAACACGGAGAGGAGAGGAGAGTACTCCCTACAGTAGCACACCTTTGTCATGGGATGATGCACGCCGTCCGTAATTGAGTTGGGAGGGAGACCTGTGAAGGACCTCTGGGCTATCCGTCTGTGTAATGGGGGGGTGGGGGGTTGGGAGGGTTTGGAGGGGGGGGCACAAATGCCTCGTTGTCAGCTCAGCCACTGCTAGGATTTCAATGGGATGCTTAACTGAAATGAATGACTAATTCAACCCTGAGCGACTCGCACAAAGGTGCCATGGTATTACGATGGTGTATATGCGCACCCACCCAGTACATTTGAATGAGAACTGATTGGAGGTGTGTGTGTGTGTGTGTGTGTGTGTGTGTGAATGTGTGGGGAATGGGGGGGTTGAAGAAAGGAGAATGGAAAAGTAGGTATTGACTAAATGCATCTCACACCATTTATCATAATTTCTCCCTCCACCTTGTCGCCTCTTCCGTGTTTAAGGAAGACAGATGACTCAAGATGTTGTCTCCCTCCCCCCTCCCAACTAAGAAGCTTTCTGCTCCGGTAAGTGTGTCCGACACGGAATCATTTTGTCACTTTATCATTTTGTCATGGGCGTTTGTCAGTGCTCCCGTATGCATGTCGGAAACCGTCTCTCCTCCCCACCTCAGCTCACCTCCTCCTCCTCCTCCTCCTTCTCCTCCACCACCACCACCACCTCCTCCTTGTCCTCCCTGATGCAAAACGAGTGTCTGGGATGACATGGTCTGTGTTTGCTCCTCCAGCATGTTTGTCATGGAATCCTCTACCTGACAGGAGTTGCCAGCTCTGGTCTAGTTGGGTGGCAGCGGTGCACAGAACCTGTTGGGACTCACTAAAGTAGTAATCAGCCATCTGCAAAAGAGGATAATTACTCCTTCAGGACAGCACGGCTCCCATTTCCACTGTACATTTGATTCATGAGCGCGCTAAACTCATTATGAGGAAGGATTGCTGCACTCATTGACAGAAGCATCATCACAAAAGGGGGGAAAATTTGGCTGCAATCTGCATCAGGTCCTTCAACTTTAACTGTCCATTCCCAAGGTGTTGAGACTACTTCCATGTTGTGGAATTGCTTCTGGTAGTTTAATATCAAATTGTTTAACCTCTTAAAAATAAAATAAAATGGGTTTGGTTGCACATGACATGCCTCTGGTTTCCTAACGTTAGTAATGCAGTGGTTGTAGGTTATGTACGGGTTATACAGCTATTTGTTTATTTGAATGGCTGAGGGGGGATGTTGGTGGTGCGTCACGCTCCATTTTGAAGCGTGTCTACATTGTGAGTGAGTGATAGTCAGCTATATTTCAGGTCATGCCGCTGCTTGAGTGGTGATCATCATCCCTTCGCAGATGTGGAGGTCAGGATGTGTCTGTACACTCATGTGACAACCCCAGGTCAGCAGTCAGGCCTGTGAACACTGAGGCCTGAGTGATCAACCCCCCCCGCCCCTTCTTGGCACAGCCACCACTACTACGTGTGTCAATCTGATAAATGTTACGTCTGTCAGACTCCCAATGTAGTGCTGCAAGGTCAGCGCTTTTTTTTTTTCATGCTTCAGTGACACAGAGAATCACGCTGCTTTTATGACTGTTTGGTCGACAAGTCATTTTTTTAACCTGAAGGTAGAACTCATGAGGTTTTTTTTTGATATGGGAAAAAAAGACTTGAGACTTTAAAGCTGGAGGCTATATTATGGATATCCGTCAAACAAAGTCGTTTCGAGTTGTGCACACGGAGCTCCGTGAAACAGCTGCCAAGCTCTGGCTCTGAGGCAACCACCAACAGCCATGGTCCAAATCATACACAAAAGACTCAAAGCATCTTTAAGCTTTGGCACACTGACGGCCACCACCAACACCCTCAGCGTCTGCCAGGTTCCGAACCTGTTGCATGCTGGGATGTCATGGCAGCCACAGAGGCGTCTAAACGGTCCAGGACGCATTGGGCCGCCCAACCCAGACACGTTTGATGGGAGTCGTAAACTCCGGTCGCTTAAACGCGACCCTGCCCATAATCACGTCGTAAAAGCAGGACATCACACGTCCAGCAAACTTGTTTCATTACGCTAGATTTATTTATGATTTTAAATTTTTCCTAAGTGGCCATGTGACAAAAAAGCTTTCCCACATCTGAGAGTCTTGCATTCTCTGTACGCACATGTAAATCATTTACTGTGTTCTGGAACTCAGGCTATAATGAAAAAAAATGTCAAAAATATTACATACACATAAAATCTCTCCAGACTCAGTTTTTTTTACCATTTCAATAACTTTGGATCTATAAATACTGTGATTAATTTGAACTTCTCCAGGGCATATGGTGATACCACACTGAAGATTATAATTATGTCACAGTTGCTTTGAGGATGCAAAGTTATTTTTTTCCCTTTGAAACGCAGCCATATTTACTTTCTCCAATCAACCTCTACTCAAAACCTTTGACCCCCCTGCCCTCTTCATCTTACTCTCTGTCCTTGTTCTCTCAGCTCAACTCCCCCCTTTTTTGCAGTTGCTTCTTTTGGCCTTTTGGCCAGCAGGGGGCGGTAATGGCATAGCCCTTTGAAGAACTCCCCAGCAGGTCCACTGGCTTTGTTAGCCCGTGTAACACAATCTATAGCCTACCCTTAAATTAGCTTGAGGAGGAAATATAGCGTTGGTGTGGACATGCATAAGAGTGTGTGACGCATATTTCACGTTTAGAGAGCACATAATGGTTTTTGAGGGAAGCAGATGGAAAATGGCTGACCTGAGGGTTAAACAATAGGACAGCATATTTTTAAAAATGCTTTTTAATACATAAATCATAGCTTCATTTTTAAGGAAATGAAAACAGCTTATAAAAACAATGCAAATACTAAAGAAATATCCTCTTGAGCACATTAATTGGAAATATCTGACATATTGTAACACCAACCAAAAACAAAGCAAGTGACATTGATGCTGAATGTCATACATGCGTGCTCCAGACAGCAGACAAGCGTAATGCTGTGTGAGGCAGATTTCACTGGTTTGCAGGTGCATTGCGTGATGTGTGGCACACATCATATTTTACTCGCAGACAAAAGCAGGGGTCAGGACATTTGGAAATTCACTGGGCCATTACCTGGTGGCTGATGCATATGAATTTGCGCTCAGGGCAAGCTGCGTTTGAGCGAAGAAAAATTGGATGTGGCTAAAGGTCAACCACTCCCCACAATTTATATGCATACTGTCAGACAGCCGCTCGCAGCTCCACCGCAACCAGATTTCCAGTGATATCACCGTAAAAGTCATAACCTTGTGTACTCTGGAAATCACAATGGTATAAAACACTGGAGAGCCGAAAAATGGTGCTAGTCGTTTATGAAGCGTGTGGTATATATATATATATATCTTGCCAAGGTGATAGAAGCTGTGTATAATATGTCATATTATGAAATTTTATATAAAATGTAATGCAGTCTTAAAATTTGAAGTAAAACTGCACAAAAAAGGGAGTGTGAAGTTGTAAATGAAAATCTCCCTGGAGGTTAACCATTATTGAAAAGCGGGATCAAGCCCCTCGCTGGTGTGCCGTGGAATGGCTGATAATGTTATTTAAAAACGATATTTCAGCGGTCCACAGCCTTCTAGATGAATGCGTATCCTCACCATCTGAACCGGATAACCCGAAAGTCTGCCAGCCACAAATGCATTCCGGCAAGAGAAAATTACCTGGTTCTCAGCGCGGGAGATCCAATCTGCGGGTGCATGACATGGGACGGGAAAGGCCTCTTACGCTCGTTACGACGTGTCGACTCGCATTAGGGGGACAGGGGGACTGCATGCCGGCACGAGGCGGTGGGGGTGGCGGCAGGGGTGGGGGTGGGGTGCAGTGTGTGTGTGTGTGTGTGCATGTGTGTGTGTGTGTGTGTGAGAGAGAGTCTGAGGTGTGGGGGGTACGAGGGGAAGTGAAGAGATTGGGAAAGGGAAGGGGTCCTCCAGAGAGATGCATGGAAGTCTGTCTGTGTGGTACTGCCTTCAAGACACCCACCCCCTACCCACACACACACACACACACATGCATCTGCCCACATTTCCCCCCCTCCTTCTCCCTTCCATCGCCATGGTGACAGGCCTCAGATGGATCTCGAGCTGAAAAAAAGAACAAGGATATGGTGTTGGTGGTTGTCATGGGTGTGGGTGGAGGTGGCGGGGTTATTATGAATGCCCCCCCCCCCGACCCACTCCACCCACCCCCATCCAATCCACCTAGGTCTGCCCCCCAGTCCCCCATCAGCATCAGAAGCACCCCCCCCCCCCACACCCCCCGCAAAAGACTCAAGACATCATGCCATTTCAATTTCGACTGTCACTTTTGGTATCGTCGCTGTCCCGTCTGTCCATTCCCCCATGTTCCATTTCAGCAGTGGGTTGTTGAAATATCACTCATGATCAGACGTGTGTGCATGTGTATGTGTGCGTGTGTGTGTGCATGTGTGTGTGTGCACATGTGTGTGTAGGTGCATGTGTGTAAGTGCATGTGCATGAGGGGAGGGTGTGTGTCTGTCTGTGTATGTGTGTGTGTGGGTGGATGTGTGTTTCTGTGTCGGGGACTCTGAGTGACACACTGCTGACAGTCTCATGTAAGTAATCTGCCCACTGGCTGCTCAGAGGGACTCCTCTCCTCTGCTCTCCTCCTCTCCTCTCCTCTCCTCTCCTCTCCTCTCCTCTCCTCCTCTCCGCACTGCAACCCAGGCTGCCGCCCGTGGCGACATGAGGCTCCCCTCGCTCCTCTTCACTGTTTTATTCATATGTGCATAACCAATACACCACCATTATTCATCCATGCACATACACACACACAGCAGCACACATGGGCCAGACAGCCAGACAGACGGACCTACCTACCTAGTCTGATGAAGAGCAGTAGGCTCCAAACGTCACTTGGGTGAGGAACATGAATAAAAGCAAAGCAAAAAAAAGAAAAAAAAATCAGGGAGCTGAAGTGTGCAGACCTCTTCTTTACATCTTGGATTCCTTCTATTATTTGGTTCAGCATCAATTTAGATTATGGATGTGCGCTCTCCCCTCTTCCTTTTTTTTCACAGACCTACCTACCTGCTCACACCTGAATCTCAAGCACATGTACATACACATGCACATAGCAAAAATGGATTTTTTTTATTATTCTTGAACTCAGCACCAGTGGTGGCACAGACAGAGGGGCAATTGTAAACACTGTGTTTGTATGTGCTGTGTACTGCGTATGGCATGTGTGTCAGTTAGACCAGTATTGTATTTTACCTCTCCACATCAGACGACTGCTGAAGCAGGTGCGGTCGGCAGACAGGAGCGAGGAGTAGAGGGAGTAGAGGGGCGAGGAGTGTTAGGAGGTGGGTGGTGGTGACGGTGGTGGTGGTGGTGGTGACGGTGGTGGTGGTGGTCGGTTATCTGAGGAGAGAGAGCGAGGCACGCCAAGCTGCGTTGTCACAAGGCATTTACTGACCTTTCTGTAAATGGTTATTTGAAAAAGCCAAATGTGAGCGAATTCAGCCCCCCGATCTGCTCCTTTCGTTGCCGCCGCCGGCAGCTCTCGTGCAGGGGCCTGCGAGAGCCACAGGTATGTGGCGGCCAGCGCTCAGAGCCCTGATCTGGGATCTGTGAGGGAGTGGTTGGTGCTTATGAAGGAGAGGATGGAGGGAGGATATAATCATCCACCTTGTAAAATATACAATTGAATGTATGCATTAAGAAATATATACACTACAGTACATTACATCAAACTACAGTACATGTAAATATGCCATACACAGCTTTATGTGTCATACTTACGTCTAAGTGTATAACTATCCTATCTAAACAGGCAAACCTGGTAGAAAAATATGACAATATCAGTAATGAACAGCGAAGCAAAACATAAACATAAACCTAAAATATCTTTTAGAATATTTACCCATGTTCCTGGTTTGGTGGCTTCCACAGCAATCCACGGCATTGCCACAGACCCACTGTTAACCAGGATGGAAAGGTAACCATAATGAACAGCTTATGAATATTTGCAGTGCCTTCTCTTTCAATAAATCTCAGTGCTGGCTGTCAGTCACAGGGATCCCATGAGACCTGCTGGTGAAATAATTGAAATCGAGTATTCCTCTGTGCGCCAATGGCAATGGCTTGGGCTAATCTGAAAATGAGCGGTCAGATGTTTTGTTCTCCCTTTTTGACTGACACTTGATTTTATGCCTGAGTGGGCAATAGGTGGATACATTGTTGGTGGAAACAGTTGAACAAATTCAAATTTATGAATAAATATATATATGTGTATAAAAGATGACACTCATCCTGATTTTTAGCGCGGTCGACGACTAGCATTGGGGAATAGAAGGACTGCATTTTCTATCTAGTGTCTATTGACAAGGCTGAGCTGTGTGCCGAGGCCCCCAAATTGCTTCGCTTTCACCAAACTCCCCAACATTCCCGCTGATGACTGAGGGAGCCTCTGCTGCCTGATTGACCTGGCGGTGTCGACGCCGTCCAGCACGCCAAGCACAACGTCTTCTGGGAACAGTTAACAAGACAGCACGCCTGCCTGTCCGACCTCTCCCAGGAAAACACGCGCGGCAGGCAGCCCCCGCTTGCAAGTTGATATTCGCCAGCGAGTTTGCGATGACCCCTTACCTCGCAAAGCCGTCACCGGGCACTCCCCTGGACCGGTGATGGATGACCCCATTACGGGGAGCACAGGCCACTAACACCGCCGCACATAACGGAGGCCATGAATCATGCAACACGGCCACAAAACACAGTCTGAGTGGTGACGAGGGAGGAAATCTGGAGCAAGTTCTCCACTCTGTCTCACAGTGGGAAGATGTACAGTAATATGGTGTGGGAAGAGAAAAAGAGAACAAGAAAAAGAGAGAAGAGAGATTGTAGCCTCCTCCGTCTTCCAATTATTTATGGGGGTGTGCCCATTGCCTGCTGCTGTATGGTGGCAATTTGGGGGGGGGGGGGGGGGGGGTGCAATGTGCAATGATGAGGAACGTAAATGGTGTGATAGTTTTTTTTTTTTTAATGTGAGAAAACCTTTCAAGATGGAGAAGTTTTAAGCACCAAACCTACACACCATCTGGATGGATGAAAATGGAAGCCCCACTCCCACATTCAGTCTGTCACTTGATGTTCACAAGATGGTCAGCGTGTATAAATTCTGCCTTTAAGAGCACTAGTCTGAAAAACAACATATAATAACATTTTATACCTTACTGGAATAAAAAAAAACTGTGAATGTATCACTGGAATAAAGTGGCAAATAGGTTTTTACAGACTGAATATGTTAATTTGAGATTAAAGGGCAAGTATTTAACATAAGCTAAAACAAATTCCATTTCTGTTTTTATTCCCCAGCTTCTCATGCATTTATTCTTATGCGATTGTTCAATGTGGTGCTTCCCTCTGGTAAGACAAACATTTTACTTATGCAGCACAACCTGGTCTAATATTCTCTTTATTTAATGTACTCTTTTCAAAGTGCCTTGTCCATGTGTTCAGTCTAAGTCAGTATCCCTCCAAACCTCAGAAAAGTAATACTGGAGCTAGTCTCTAGAAGAATGAGGTACTTTAAGTCCATCTTTTTATAGATCAAGTGTTCCTTTTCATAAACCGCTGGCTTATTTTCTCACCAAAAAATCACTCTCCAATAGACTCAAGATCCCTAGCTCTGTGGAAAGAGAGAGAGAGGGAGAGAGGGAGGGAGCGAACGAGAGGCATTAAAATATTAATCCACAGTAAAGCCGACGAGCCCCTCTCCCAGCACAGAGACACTGGAGCGAGTGGCTGCTTGAGAAGTGGAGATAAAGAAGAGGGCCCCCCAAAAGAGAGAGCACACACACACACACACACACACACACACACACACACACACACACACACACACACACACTACACACACTAGTGTCTTAGCCGAGCGGCAGAGACTTAATGTCAAGGAGTGAGAGAGAGGAAGCTCTTTGCATGTAAAGCCTCTATTTTTTGACCTGAGCCACTGGGCCCGCAGTCTTGTTGGGGGCTGACACCTCGGTAATATGGTGTGGATGACATGCACACTCGGAGACACGGCGGATTAGACCGTGTAGATTTTCCATTTAACTCAGAAGAGACTCGTTAACGGCTTTTTACTGAGCCTGGAATTGCTCCCCCCCCCCCAGCTTTGTATGTTTTAAACGCTTTTGTTGGCCTCTTTTTTGCCTTTTGATCCTTTGTTGGGGATTTATTTCTACAGGACTTTTGATCTGGCTTTACTTGGCTCATTTTACTCCACATAGGACGGTACATCACATGTGAGTAGTCTGATCTACATATGCATACATTCTTATGGTCTGCATATTTTTGGCAGACTACACTTGTACAGTCTTTCAGTGGAAAGGTTAAGTAGACCACAGGTAGAAGATATCCCTGCCAAGCGCTTTGCCTGGCATGTGTGATTGGAAGGAAAATGAGGCATGGTGGTCGCCACGGAGACCAGGAGAAGGGGTGGGGGGGGCGTTGCCGGGGGGAAGCCGTGGTACCGGTGTGCAGCGCGGGGCTGGCGCCAGTCGCTGGCATTCATCTGCCACCCCGATGGGCAGAATGGGCAGGGGGGTGGGAACGGCCACAGCCAGACGAGACCTCTCAGCATGGCACGGGCACGGGCACCACACCGTCCAATCAGGCCTCAGCCTGCGTGGGAGCTCCAGCCAAGGAATGTTGACAAAGATGGTGGGCCACCAACAGACATTCCCACAAGCTGGTGCCACTGTTGCTTCACTTGTTGAATCCCAATGCCATGTCTTCATCGCCGCCTCAGAAAATATGAAGCTGTCTCTCATTCAATTAGAGTCAGTGTCTCAAGTGTTTGTTTGCCATATGTGTCTCGTGTTTTTGTATGCTCATGTTTGCCATCAGAGAAAGAGCAAACCAGAGAGAGAGAGAGAGATAGAGAGAGGGAGAGAGGGAGAGAGAAAATGAGAAGAAAATAATGATGCTTGTTTTTAGCAGAATTTTCTAATACAATTTTCAGATCAGCTAACACTTCTATTATACGGTCACACGTACAGCTTCCTTCCGTTGGTTACACACCAGCGTGCTTTAATTAAAGGTCATCTCGGCTGGGGAGGAAGACCTTTGACATTTTCTATTCCTCTCTCTC
Source organism: Setipinna tenuifilis (assembly GCA_030347295.1). Classification (NCBI taxonomy): domain Eukaryota; kingdom Metazoa; phylum Chordata; class Actinopteri; order Clupeiformes; family Engraulidae; genus Setipinna; species Setipinna tenuifilis. The sequence continues at coordinate 15,528,750 of CM059273.1, forward strand.
ACCCTGGGCAAGGGTTGAGTCAGGGAGGTCTCAATGCCTGTGGACACGCCCCCACCCCCCCTTAAGTGACACATCTGAGGTCCATTTAGGACACTAGGTGGTTGCGTCACCTGACTACAGAAAAGGGATCCATGCACCTCCAGGCACCAGTCAATTTGTCTTCTTACCTTAAACTGGAGGCTAAGGAACCTTCATTTGGTTGAAATATTCATCATATGATATAATATTCTCTATACTTTATAAGGAACACTGAGTCAGTTTATATCATTATCTATGCTGGTTTATACTCATTCAACATTTAAAAAAGCCTTTTTCTCTATGTACATATAGTCATTACTGTCCTGCCTGTACATACAGTAAAACATAAACATTTCAGAACATTTTATACTGGATAAAAACAGAAGTATTCTTGTTCCATGAATTGACATTCATATTTGTGAGTGACAGCAGGGATGGAGCAAAGGTCATGTTATTTTGAATTCCAAAGCAGAACCACCACAGAGAGAGAAAGAGAGAGAGAGAGAGAGAGAGAGAGAAACAGACAGAGAGAGAGACAGACAGAGATATGTAGTGAGTGAGTGAGAGAGAAAGGGATAGAAATAGAGAGAGAGACAGGGAGAGAGAACGAGACAGGGAAAGAGAGAGAGATAGAGAGAGAAAGAGAGAGAGAGAGAGAGCAGGAGGAGCTGTTTCATGACATCCTTCTCTGACGGTCCCTCACCCCTCAACCGCGGTCAGATCGGACGGCTGACCAAGCCAAGAAGGAGATGGGACGGGGAAAGAAACCTAAAGGTCAATATTTGCCTGATTTAACGATATCCAAATTCAAGCAGAGTGTCACCTCAGGCTCAGTTTCCATAGAAACTACCACTTTTAACCCACTTTGAGAAAGAGTAAAGAGCAGAGGAATTAAAATTTTCATTACAGTGTTTTAAAGTTAAGATGGTGTAGGTTTTTAGAGCTATCCCTGGATATGGGGATTTAGATTCACATCTATTACATAAGAGAAGAGCAGACTAGTTTAAATTGTTAATGGACACTAATAAGCTATTCTGATAACATTACTTTCCCCACTAACAAGTATTGGAATGGATTAGAATTTCCATAACACCACTAACAGTGCAGTTACTAAATTCACTACTCCCACAGTTATGCCTCACTTATGAAAATACATCAAACATAAAAAACACTGGATGGACAGCGCTCTAAGTGGTACACCTGTGGAGTAACCTTTTAGGTATTTTTTAGGAACTTTGGTGAGAGAAGTATCAAACTGTTTAACTGTCCCAAAAAGCGAGATACAAGCACAGTTTCACCTGCTGCAATGCATTGGCACACAGAATCATTTTAAATGTGAGGTGGATGGGGGAATTGGATGAGAATATGTTTTAATAGAGGTTGTGGTGTTTGTTATATGTTGTTATATGTTATAGTGTTGGTTATATGTTGATTGATTGTTGACTCCCCTTCTGTGAGGTTGATTGCATAGGGGGCAAAACTGGTCACTTTTTTGGAAGTGGGTACTGTAGCTAAAGTATTCCAGTAAAGTGTAACTAATTACATTTGATATGAATGTAAAATGAATTATAAATAAAAGTAATTACTCTTTAAGTAATATGCCCAGCACTGTTAGTAGATTGCAATCAGTGGTTAAATTGCCTTTTGTGAGGAGGGGAGCTTTTCTTTACTCACAGTGGTCAATATCTCACTCTATTGTATTACTATAAGTACTGTAGCAGAGGAAGCTCAGCTCTGGCTGGTTGAGATGGAGCTGAGCTATGGAGGGCTCCAGTTCAATTTAGACTCTGATTATAATCTTAAAATACAAAACCTTATGGAGAATTGAAGGCAATGAATTATTTAGTTGACAAGCCAGCATGATCACAAATCAATGAAATTGAATGAGTATTTGACAAGTTAGTGACCAACGATTTAGATTTTTTGACTTGAGTTTGATGGTATTTTACACCACCATGTTATGTCTTATGGGGCATACCTCTGCTCTGAGGCTCTCAAAATGACTTACCTATTTTACGGATAAAAATGTAAAACAATTTTTTTAAAACAGAGAATGGACGCCCACGCCTCTCAAGGTAATGTTTATTTTTTTCTTCTTATCCAATACAAGAACACAAGGCTCAAATCTCATTTGACCACTAATGGAGGTGCTTTAGCTGGGAGCGAAATGAATTACTCTCCAGTGCTAAGAGAAACATCCCACAAAAACACATCAGTTAAGTCTGGTGATCATCATGATTCAGACTCCCCTCCCCGTGGCTCTGCTAATACCGCTTGTAGCCGTCAACAAATTGAACAAATCTGCTGGCTTTATGGTGACCTTTTCCATCGATTTCACATTGTGAATTGACACAGCCAAAGGGAGTGGGACAGGATTGATGGTGCACAAAACCCCACCGTTCCACCCACCATACCACCACACAAACACTTGCACACACAGACACTCACATAGACACTTAAGTAGGCATGCACACACTCTCATACTTGCACATTTAGGAACACATAAAGCCGACAACAATAACAGAAAAAAAACAAACAAGCAAAGGAAAGCTTTGTGTCCAATCACATTGTCTGTCCTGTAGCCTGTGTCCACACTGGGCAAGGGTGTGCACACCTAGAGTGCCAGCCTCCCACCCCACCACCCCCCCCACCCTCTCCCCGTCACCCCCCTCCCCCCCTGGCTAGCCGTAGTGCGTTTGATGAACCCCTGGCTCCCTTAATGACTCTCCTTCATGAAAGGGCGGTGACGGTGGTGGGCACCGCACCAGAGCCTCGGCGATGATTAAAGAACCTTATTAGCGGGCGACCACGTTGTCGGACAGCCCGGCATGATGGAGAAGGCCCCGTGCGTGCGTGCGGCTTGATCCTTCTCAAATGACACACACCGCCAGCACGTCGTGTACGCGCCACCGGCAGAGAAAAGGGTGCAAGGAGGAGGAAAAAAAAAACATCCGTGATTAGCATGACATGTGCCCCACGACACGGTAGGGAGGGGGGTTGGGGGCTGGGGGTGGGGGGGTTAGAAGAAAGAGAGGGAGGGAGAGAGAGGGAGAGAGAGAGAGAGAGAGAGAGAGAGAGAAGGAGGGAGGGAAAGGGGGAGAGAGGGGAGGAAAAAGTGTTAATAAAAGGAATATTAGAGGAGGCTTGTGATGCAGAGAGCGGAGATTAATTTAGCCCGTGGTCTGTCTCCTTCCCCTCCCTCTCAGGCGCACAAATTGCGGAGTTTGGAGTGAGGCCGGATAACGAGCTCCCTGCTTGTCAGCGCGCTTGTCATTCTACATAATTAATGCCGAGGAAGACTCTTCACCAGCGGCTCCCATTTCTCATGCATGCACACACACACACACACACACACACACACACACACACACACACACACACACACACACACACACACACTAACATACAAGCATACACACACACACACACATACTGAAGAATGCTGCATGGAAAACAATTTATATATACTATCACTGCTTTCTATTTCTCCCAGTGATGCCTTTCCAGCCCTTCCACTCCATTTTATTTCATTTCATTTTTTGTCTCTTTTGTTCTTTTCATTTCTCTGTGTGTCAGTCTGTCAGTCTTCGTCTGTGTGTGTGTGTGTGTGTGTGTGTGTGTGTGTGTGTGTGTGTGTGTGTGAGTGTGTGTGTGTGCGTGTCTGTTAAGAGACAGAGGAGTGCTCTGTTTGTAGGCCTGTAATTTAGTTTCACAAGGGCAGTTTAGGCTTAAATGTTCTTGCTTAGCAACTGAAACCAAAGGCTCATCAGGTCCCCAAGATCAAACTATGAACAGCTGAAACTGAAGCACTTGCACCCTTGGATGTCAGGTAATAACATCAACGTGACAAACTTACCTCCAAACTTGCCACACAGTTATGTCACTCTATCAAGGTCACATGTGTCAAAATTAAAACCAATTTCAGTCGTGTTGACGAAGCCTCTTCTGTCTTCCTCTCTTTCTGTCTCTCTCTTTTTCTATTTCTATCTCTCTCTCTCTCTCTCTTCCTCCCTCCCGCTATTCCTCACCGTGTCTTATTTCAGAGAAAAATGGCAGAGGTAATGTGCACTCGTGTATCTCCTCCACTCCTCCCCAGCATCCGTGGCTACCAGCTCCCAGAGTGCATTATCACGGAGCACAATTCATCTTTTCACCACTGCCTGTGTTTTCCACCCGCAAAATATTACCACTGTGGTCATTTGTTTAGCAAAACAAATGAAGTTTGTTCTCATGTAGCTTTTATTTATGACTGTAGGTGCTGAGTGAAAATGTGGTCTCCCTCCAGCCTCGAGACCATAACTCACAGGAATATTCACAGGAGATGAATATTAAAATCATTTGCTTTCTTTGGGTTTGCTGAGTAGTGTGAAATTTATTAGGCGCGGCACCGGGATGCATTATTCATTGAAGTGTGTAAATAATTCACGCCCGTTTCCTTTTGGAAAATTAACCCTTTGCCTCTTTTCAGGGGGATGGCAGTCGTTGCCTTTTGAAAAGCAATTATGTCGCTTAATTAATGCTGTTATTAATACAGTAATTAGCTTGAATACTTGGCGACTGGGGGCCACTTTTGTGGTGTCTTAATTAAATGGATTGATTGGGCTTGTTTAGTTGTCTATTTATTTATGTATTGGTATGGCAAGCACATCTGAGAATGTCAGTCTTGGCTACAGTCCAAAAGCCTCCATTTCTGTCATTCAGGGACTGTTTTGGTTATTTTTGACAATTCACGCTCCCAGTGTCATTTTTTTTCTCTGGATTTTTTTGTAAACGTCTAAGACATTACCAGTCTTTGTTTATCACTGTGTGCGTGTATGTGTATGTTTATGTGTGGGTGTCGTGTGTGCATGTATTTGTTTATTGTGATATTGTGATTAAAATGTACATATATTAAAATACAGTGTTGAACTGTGTATTGAATAATTCATCGACTAAAAGCTGGCTTTGTTGTTTGCCTAAGCCGTAATGCTGCCTCTCAGTCTGTCTCATGGGGATATTAAACAGAACCATCTTCACATAACTCTGTCATACAGGTAGTGGCGAAGTGCTGACCATAGTCTTCAAAACCAATCTGCTCAATGGAACATGGACTATATGGATACATTTGATTTGACCTCAAATGAATATCCTATGTTTTTATGTTTTTTACTTGTGTTATACACAAGTAAATGTGTATTATAAGCATGTTACTAATCATACATAAGCACAAGCATGAATAAAATAAAACGACCAGCATGTCTCTTTACCACTTGTTAATTTTTAACAGAAAATCTGTACAATAAAATAAATCAGAGAGTTCTAATGTGCTCCATGCATCTAACCGACAGACAGCGATAACTCAAACTGTATTTCAGACAGCCATCTGCTCGTATTCATTCCAGAACAAAAAAAAATGGGGAAAGCGTGTTTTAACATGGGGGGTGAGACATAAGTATTCATTACTTGGCCCATTTTTACCAAAGCCATTGTTTTAATTGGGGACTTATCACTTTTGTAGAATAATCTTAGCTTTTAAGCCCACTGCAAGGCTCAACCCTGTCAAGGATTTCATGACACTACGCCACAAGACACAATAGAACATGAAACAGCACATTCATAGCAGCGTAACAATACAGAGGCCACACATTCCTCTCCTTTCATGCACCCCATTTGTCCTCTCTTTCCATACCTTTCCTCACAATTCTGCCATTTATCAAAATGATAATAATCATTAATTCCAGACGGCCTATCTAGTCTGCCGAGTAATACAAGGACATCTATCTAATCGGGGGAATCTCATTATTTTACCGGTGGTGGTGTGAGGCTTGGTGGTGGGGGGGAGGGGAGGAAAGGGGGGGGGGGGGTGTAAGGAGGGGTGTGCTGCTCTATTGCAAGATGGCAGGGATAGAGTTCAATAGGAAGAGACAAAGGATGAACAAATAAATGCGGAGAGAAAGAGAGACGAAAAAAGGAGGGGAGCGAGTGGGGAGACAGAAAGAGAGCGAGAATGGGGTAGGGGGGTTGGAGGAGAGGGGGGAAGGAGAAGAGGAAGGGGGAGAGGGAGGTAGCATGGGGAGGCAGAGGGAGAGAGCTTTGGAGGGAGAGAGTTCCTTTCATGGCGTTAATCAGAGGAGAGGCGTAAAACAGCTCGTTTATCTGGCTCCATTTGCATAGATAATGACTCTGACGGATGTCGCCCATTGTGCTCCAGCTGCTCGGAGACAGCGGCAGAACACAGACTATGAAAAGGAGGAGGAGGAGGAGGTGGGGGTGGTGATGGTGGTGGGGGTGAGTGGTGTGGTGCGCGTGGGTGTGTGTGTGTGTGTGCGGCGGCGGTGGTGGCGGCGGTGGGGGGAAAGGCAGTCTTTAAATCAGCTCGACACCAGGCAGGTTCATAGATTACCCCCAGACTTCACCAAATGCACCTTTAATTTTACAGTGCCGTGGTGGAGTTGAAGAGTTGAGTAGTTACAGCCATTAACTCTGCAGAAAAGAGCCCGGCTAATTACCTCGGATGAAACAAGGGGGCCAGAGATGTTCATCTGTCTTTGTGCGAGCCATAGAAGCTAATTTGCCTCCATAAATCATCTAATATAGCATGGCGTACATAAGATTGTGTGTTCAGATGGTTACAATTCACAGGCTAATGTTTCGTGTCCCATTTCAAAGCAATAGTCGTGATACGCACGTGGAACGTCACATAAAACACCCAAAAACTTGAAACAAGGAGTGGCAGACACATCATACGAGAATATGACGTTGTCACTTTTTTAATATAATGATGTTTGCTTTGTGTAGTGCTTCCACATCGACTACTATAGGGACTATACCCACAGTCTGTGTTCAGCAGGGATATTCACCACACCTCAGAATGACCCAGTCCCTACGGAGAGGAGTCAGACTGTAACTTTCAGGTCTGCCATTGTTATGGTGTCCTTGCCTTTCTTGTGTTGGTGGTGGCTGGGAATTAGCATTGCATAGTAAGACGGGGTGAAAAAAAAAACACCTCTCATGCACATAGGCTCTCTCCTCTCCCCTCCTCTCCTCTCCTCTCCTCTCCTCTCCTAGGAGCAGGGCCATGCTAATGCTTGTTGCATCTGCTTGCGTCGTACACCACTGTAGCCCTGCCAGATGGCACGCCGTGAAATTTTATGAAATCATTACGGCGGCAGAGGTGTGTGTGTGTGTGTGTGTACGTGTGTGTGTGTGTGTGAATATGTGTGTGTGTGTGTGTATGTGTGTGTGTGTGTGTGTATGTGTGTGTGTGTGTGTGTGTGTGTGTGTGTGTGTGTGTACGTGTGTGGAAGTGCAGCAGCTGGGAGGGAGATGGGCCATTATAAACACTCGCAGGTGCTCTCCCTCAGCAATAACACACACAAAAAATCAATTACACAACGGCATGGCGAACACTGTGATCTCCGCCACAGTAAGGCGAGAGAGTAGCAGGGACAGGAGGGCAAACTGCTTATTTCCTGTCACCGCCGTGTCTTAGCCGTGCCCTTTTCACATTCAAAAAGAGTATAGATGTGTGGCAAACGGTAGCATAATGAATACTTTGGCTGCAATTTAATTCTAAATGGTAATGTGAATGAAATAAGGGAAACTGGAATGGGAAAATAAAGGCAGATGTTATTTTTGTACATAATTTGATCTTCAACATGAAGCCCATAAGTAATCCTTTCCCTCGGCTTTCTGTGTAAGTCTGTATAAAATATATATATTTTTATTTTCCTCATACATACTTTTTTTTATCCCACATCTGTTATTCCTCTATAAAAAAAAAACTCTCAGCATATGGGGGTATAGTCTACACAAAATCACAAATTATATTAACCATTAGCCATGAACTGTTTTACTGGGGAAGAGCTTTTAACTACTGATTCTGACAACAACGCAGTACTGCACACTGTGGTGTTGTGCTAGCGGTCGTATCAGGTTGGTTTATTGAAACAAATAGACTCCTACTGAGGAGGCGCACGGCTGGTTTGGTGGAGGGAGGGTGGGCGGTGGGGGGGTGTCGTCCTCCCCAGGGTCATGGCCTTGGCTGGGCTTCCACACGGGCGAGCAGAGGGGTCATTACTGGACATTTTCACCCCCATTTCTCTCACTGCTGATCCATGTCCATACCACACAGGAGCCATAAAAATAGCCCCTAAAAGACATTCACACACAGATACACACACACTCACACAACTAGACAGACACCAACACACACGCGCACACACACAAACACACACAAACAGATACTACACTAAGGGAAAGACAGAAACAGAGCCACCAACACACACACACACACACACACACACACACACACACACACACACACACACAAACAGATACAGAATGAAAATGAGAAAAAAAGGGAAGGATACACACACACACACACACACACACACACACAAGCATAATCCCCTATACACCACACACACACACACACACACACACACACACACACACACACACACGTATACACACACGTATACACACAGATACATACTCAATCAAACTTTTTCAGCTTAACAGAGCTCCTTTTACAAGGCTCTCTGAAAGTGAGTGGGCTCTGCAGTGTGCCGGGGCCAGAGGTCTGACCAGAGCAGGTTATAGCTTCAGCTGTGCTCCACTGCACAGGCCCAATCCTGCCCAGATTAATAGCTGGAGGTGAGACACACACACACACACACACACACACCCATACACGGACAGACACACACACACACACGCATACATACGCACTGATGCACACACACACACCACACCAAAACACATATAAAAACTCATAAATGCACACCCACATAACACACTTCATACTCCAACACCTGCCTCTAAACACACACACACACACACACACACACACACACACACATAACACACACACACACACACACACCACACACACACACACACACACACACACACACACACACACACAAAGGCAGTAGAGAACAGTGAATTCCTACTTACCCATTTCTAGCCCTGCATCTCTACAGTCCCAGGTGGATAATAATACTTCAAGGGATGAGAGAGAGAGAAAGAAAGAGAGAGACAGAGAGAGAGGTACAGAGGGAGAGAGGTAGAGAGGGAGAGCGATAGAAAGAAAGAGACAGAAAGGGAGAGGGAGAGAGGGAGAGAGAAAGAGAGAGAGAAAGACACAGACAGAGAGAGAAAGAGAGACAGAGAGAGAGAGATGAGAGAGGGAAAGAGAGAGGGAGAGGTAGAGAAAAAAAGAGAGAGAGAAAGATGAGAGACACTAACGGAATGTGCAACAGATTGCGTGCTGAAATGGCCCTGGCATCATTCACTTTCACGACTTCCTGCGTGTTCATTTATATTTCAACTGGGGCTTTTCAAGGAGCGTTTAAACATTTTACTATTATTGGGAAAAAGTCTTCTGACTATGCTTTTGTTATTATCACACACACACACACACACACACACACACGCACACACAGTTTTTCTCACACACAATGACTCTCTCTCTCTCTCTCTCTCTGTCTCTCTCTCTCTCCCTTTTTCACTTACTTTCTGTCTCCCTGTCTCTGTCTCTATCTCCTCTCTGTCTCTCTCTCTCTCTCACACACACATACATACACACACACAAACACACACAGACACACACACAAACACACACACACACACTGACACACACACACACACTATCGTTCCTGCTTCTGCGGGCACTGCTGCTTCAATCGATTTCATTTCGCCTCGTTTTGTCACTGGGGCCTTAATTGTTGATCTCATCGAACCTGAGAGCTGTGCATTGACCTGTCTGCGAGGGAGGGGGGCGTCGGGGGGTGTTGGCTGGGCTTGCTGGAGCCGGTGAAGGGGAGGGAGAGGAGAGGAGAGGAGAGGAGAGGAGAGTGGAGGAGAGGAGAGCGATGATCTCTATAGAGATGAGCCCAGCCCTGGCGCTGGCAGACACCTGCACTTTATCACTCTAAATCTCAAATTGATCTGGGACAATCAGCCCGTGAGCTCAGCTATTTGAACTTCTCACCTTCCAGAAAGGAGCCATTCCTCCTTCTTCTGTGCCTCCCTCCACCACCTCCCTCCTTTCTACCTCTCTCTCTCTCTCTGTCTTTCTCTCACACTCTCTCTTGGCCTCTCCTCTCTCTCTCTCTTGGCCTCTCCTTCTCTCTCTCTCTCTCTCTTTCCCTCTCTCTCTCTCTCTCTGTCTCTGTCTCTCTCTCTCTCTTTCACACACAGCATTCTCCCACTCCTGAACTCTGCCTTTTTAGCTGAAGAAAATTCCTCCATGGTGTCCCTTATCAGCTGAGGCAAAACTCATCTCTGATTTACCGGCTCTTGTGTGCCTGCCGGTGGAGAGGCATGCTGCCAAAAGGTATAAAAAGGGGGATCGCAGAGAGAAAGAGAGGGAGAGAGAGAGAGTGAAAGAGAGAGAGTGAGAGTGGTGATAGATACAACTTCTGGATTCCGTTTGCAGGTGTAATGTAATTCACATTTGTTTCCTTTCCTCTTTGCATTGTCTCTCTCTTCTCTTTCTCTCTCATTCGACAGTATCGCACATTTCCATCTGAATATGCCGGGGACATCTCTTTTTTTTTCGCCCTCTCCGTTTCGACTTTGCACAGGTAGTTTTGTGATTTGTGATCCATTATCTCTACTTCAGTGAAGGTACTCAGAGTGTATTTTCTCAAAAAATGCTAGCAGCTGAATTGAGGGCATGGTGAATGAAATTGCCCCAGACCTGGGATTGCCAATAGCCATCAAGAAGGAAACCTACAACACATTTTTTGGCTTGGTACGGGAGCTATATTTAGAAAACACTGTAACCTTTGGAGAACCTTGGGTAACACTGAATTTAACGGTTCATTTTTAAGTGTATCTCCATGTAGCAATATGTAATATTATGTACTTACACTGTACATACCTAACATTAACCCTAACTCTAATCAAAATGTTACATATTGTTACACACTTTATTACACTGTAATAAAATGATGTAACAGGGACAGTAAAACAAAGTGTAACCTGAATCTATTTTATATTTGCCCATGCCTCTCACTGATGTCACTGAAATCACTGAAAATGTATTTGTTTGTGTCCAGGTGTGAGCGTATTTGTGTTATCTCTGTCACTCTTTCTTTGTCTCTGTCTTTCTCTGTATGACGGAGTAGGTATGTGCATGACATTAAGTAGTATTTATTAGTAATCAGGTTCATTAGTGCACACTTTATGTTCATACTTTTATTTAATGTTTGGATTTGTATAGGTGAGTGTGTGCGTGTGTGCGTGTGTGCATGCGTGCATGTACTGTATGTGTGTGTATGTATGTGTGTGTGTGTGAATGTGGGTGCACTACATCACTCACTGTGTGACAGGGATACTGGTCTGATAATCACAGAGGCCTCCTCTCTACCCCCATTGCCCCTCCCCCATCTCTGATGAGATTCATAGGTCAGCTGGAGCTGCTCCTGACTGATGGAGCACACACACACACACACACACACACACACACACACACACACACACACACACACACACACACACACACAGGCACACAGGTACAGACACACAGGTACAGACACAGTCAGACAGACACACACACACACAGACACACATATGCGTGCGTGCACACACTCACACACACAAACACAAACACACACAAACACATACACACACAGACACACACAAAGATACAGACACAGATACACAGACAGACACACAACACAGACACACACACACACACACACACACACTACTGGCCCCTGTCATCCCTGAGAGAAGAGAGACTGGAGGACTGGAGGACTGGACACCTAATGGAGGGATGAGAGGAGGGCAGGCCCCAGAGGCCCAGTGGATGGCTCCAGGATGGGGGGGGTCACAGGGGGTCAAAACCTCCCCGTGTCAGGCCTCACATGCCAGCCTCCCCCAGCCCCAATGCACAGCACACCTTACCCTCCACCACCAGGCTCAAACTCCATATGCACACCTTTACCAGGTAGTGCTGTGTTGGTTCGCCTAGGTTGCATCACTTTTCTTTTTTTTTTTCGGGGGGTGGAGGGGGGTGGGAGGCGAGAGGAGAGTCGAAGTGCAAACTTTTCTCAGGGAAAAACATGCTAAATATTACATGAGGTGCTCTCTCTCTCTCTCTCTCTCTCTCTCTCTCTCTCTCTCTCTCTCTCTCTCTCTCTCTCTCTCTCTCTCTCTCTCTCTCTCTCCATAACTCTGTTTGTTTTTATTGCCTCTTTCATCTTTTTTTTTCGCCCCTCTCTCCCAAAGAGATGCATCCTGGGTAGGGTAGACGTGATGTGAATTTCCGAGTCGGCTCATCTTTTAGACCCCAGAGGAGTCTGTCTTGGCCTTAAAAATGAGCACATACCCAAACAGGAGAGGAGAGGAAGAGAGGAGGAGGAGAGAAAAAAAAATAAAAATATTGCACGAATATGTGAGAAAGATGCTGGTGCCAGACTGTGCAACTTGTTGTAGCCTACAGTGAAACACGTCTCTCCCTCAAACTGCCAAAGTAAATCACAAACCGCTATCCCGAGTGATGCATTTCCAGTGTTTTCATTCGCCGGCGAGAGCATTCAGATAAGGGCTGTGCTGCTGTGCACTCCACACACAAGCCGAGAACCTTCAAATTGCCCCGGCTACCAGCAAGGAGTCTTTTTTTTAAAAAAGAGCTAAGGCTTGTGGTACGTGTCCAGGGAGTTTCCCAGGTCAAGGAGTCAACAGACCTTTTCGTCCATTTTTCTGGATTTAATCCCAG
>CM059273.1:15551479-15566479 GCA_030347295.1 Setipinna tenuifilis
CACTCTGAGGGATCGGCGAGAGACATTAGTTAGCCTGACACATCTGACACGGGATTTTGAAATATTTCCCGGTAATCTCTCTGATTTATGGCGGCTTGTCCGGGTCAATCGTGAGCAATCGCAGATTCATCTCTGCCCAGGTGGAATTATTAATGAATCGCAATTTGTGGAACTCCGATGACGCTGCGGCTTTCACAGCGGTGGAGGCAGTCCACTATTCAAATGAAGGCCCCATAAGCTCATTCACCTGAGGTCAAATCAGACCTGACATCTGTCTCTTTCTCTCTCTCTCTCTCTCTCTCTCTTTCTTTCTCACTCACACATATACACATACAAGTTGATGTTACATATATGTAGGTTATGTTGAACCATTCCAGTGGTTATGTTAAACTACATTTTATTCCCATATAAAATAGCTTTGAGTAAACTTTACTGTCTTGTAAAATTGAGTGTAGGGGTGATATGAAATAAATAAAATCATGAGGAATGAATCATTGCTCAAAAGCATTCATGCAAAAGTACCACATAAGTATTCCACAGGCTAGATGACATTACAGTAATATTTATTCCACTGCCAACTTTTTTTTGTAGCTGCAGAACTTCTTTCTTTATGTGGTGGCGGTGGTGGTGGTGGGATGATATCTTAGCTTTCTCCTGACGTCCTGCGTGCGTCTCTTTCACGCATGAGTCATCGGGGTGGGTTACGTGAAGTGAAAGATCTTCGGTGGGCGCTCCCTGTGCTGGCGCGGTGCAGACGTGAGTGAGGTTGGCACTTTGCCAGTTTGCAGTACGTCTCCCTGACCCTACGCGAGCCTGACAGGGAGCTGCTCCTTGAATGTTGATGTCTTGTTTTTGGCCAAGAGCTACGAGTTGTTCCTTTATTTATTTATTTATCTATGTATTTGTTTTGTTTGCCTGTTTGTTTGGAGAGTGTGAATTTTCTACTAATTTTTCTGCTAACTCTTAGGAGAGACTGGATTTCTGTTACAACTACAAAGACTTATTTCTTATATATTTCTGTTTTTTTTTTATTTCTCTTTTCAGCACAATTTCAGAAGAAATCTCAGCTACAGCCATGCTACTCCCTTGAGAAACATTGCCTTTATTCATCTTCAACATTACCGCAAATAAACAGCATCAGGGCATATCATTGACTTGTGCGAATAGTGCATACATGCTTGATCTATTTAACAAGAGAGCCCATACATTGCGCCTTCACACAGATTTTGAAGGAAAAATGCTGTAGAGAGAGAGAGAGAGAAAGAGAGAGAGAGAGAGAGAAAGAGAGAGAGAGAGAGAGAAATGTCCAGCTAGGGTTGTTGTGGAGAACAACATTCGTCTGAAGCCTGGCCTTAGTCTGTGACATTTTATTATTGCTCTGGTTGAAGGGAAAATCAATACATATGCCACCGGGCAATTTGGGGCGCAGCAAATTGAGAAGTGACATGTGTGAGATGAGAGGCTTTGAGAGGGCGAAGATTTGCCCAATTTCTTCGCAGGGAGTGGGATGCAGTGGAGGGAGGAGAAAAAAAAAGAAAAAAGAAAAAGCCAGAGCAAGTGCGAGAAAAGACAGAGAAAAGATGAGTCACTTTTCTCTCTGTAAAGACAGGGTGCCAGGACCACCAACACAGGCTGGGTTTTAGAAAAAAAATAAGTGTTTACCAAGATGTTTGTCTTATAAAATCATTTCTCACATCTCTCACACACACACACACACACAGTACATTATTCCTAATGAGAATGTCTAGACTACATTCACTCTTTAGTTGTAATAATTGTTCATAGCTGTTATGGCTTCTTGAGAGACAAAATAACTCAGGAGGCAACCAGCCCTGCAATCTAATATTTCCAGTATTGCGGCTGTGCTCTGCTGCATGTTGTTTTGTTTATTACTTGAGGCATCTCTGCTTAATGGACGAGATATAGGTCGTGCCAAAGAATTCCCTTCCTTATCATTCAGACGATATGAATTAGTACCCATTTTAACGCCTTCTCCAAAGCACATCCTCTACTACTATTAGTTGCTTGCTAAGGTATCAGGGCTGAGAAATCAGAGGGCATGGGAGCCCCCTGACCTAAATGTAATGCCTTGTGAAGTATTTGCATACCGCTGTGCACAGGGGCTTTTATTAGCCAAAGTATAACCCTTAATGTGTATTTGTGTGAGCGTGTGTAAGTGAGTGAGAGAGAACATGCATGTACTCAGCATGTATTCGTCTTTACTTTACAGGTAAAGGGTTACAGATATGATAATAATTTTATAAGAAAGGGAACATAATCTTAAAAGCAATTTATAGTATTTTCTCCTTAGTATCAACTTCTTACAGTATTTGTCCATATGTCAAGGTGTAGTACAACATGCTAATTGAGTTTATTCCAGTTTCAGAAGTCCATTTTGCTTGCAGATTTCCCAGCACCCTAATATGTGTGAATATCTTCACAACAATGCCTCCCCCTGCTTTTCGGAGAGTCTGTACAGCAACAGGGGACAAGAGTGTTTATGTGTAGACGAGATCCCACAGGCCTGACAGACATGAATATTATTTGAAGAGATGGAAAGAGAGAGAGAGAAAGAGAGAGAGTGAGAGAGAGAGAAATGAGAGAGAGAGAGAGAAGAGAAAAGGAGAGGGAGAGAGACAGAGAAGGACGGAGGGTGAGAGAGAGAAAGAGACAGAGAGGGAGGACCGAGAGAGAGAGGGAGGGAATGAGAAAGAGATAGAGCGAGAGAGAGAGAGAGAGGGAGAGAGAGAGAAAGTGAGGAAGGGAGGGAGGACTGAGAGAGAGAGGGAGAGAGGGAAAGATGCACAGAAGGGGGAAAAAAGCTCCACAACAGTTGACAAGTGAAATCAAACACTAAGTAATTGCTCACAGATGGTAGAAACAAATGGCAGTTGTTGCCGCCGCCCGGAACATGAAATATGAAACGTGAGCGCTGTGGCGGGGGAACGCAGTTTGTCACCTCATCACAGGAAATGATTATTCTTCACACAGATCAGGGCCCTGCGTTCGCCCAAGTGCTCCTCAAGTTTCCTGTCATCACGCCGAAATCTTCGCCACGCCGCTTTATTTCATACACATGTCACCAAACACAATGTCAGCCATGACAGGTTAAACATGTAAAGAGCTCAGTGGTGTTTACTGTTGCCTGTCTGCCTCTGAATTTCAAATTTCTAAAGCACTCTAAAGCAGTCGCACTCGCAAAATAGAGGTAGATACTCACTTCTGTCCCTTTTTAAACATGGCTTTGGAGGCTAAAAACAGCGGCTAGCATGCCATCATTGCGGTCCCCATGCGTGCTGGCATTTACATTGGTGATGATAGCTGAAATGACAGTGCACACAGAACAGACCTTGGCGAGGGGGGGGGGGGGGGGGTTTGTAATTCTCTTTAAAATGTCAGCCGTGTTAGAAAAATAATGTATGTTAAATGACTGCGGGCAGAGCAAAGCTTGGGCACACACACACACACACACACACACACACACACACGCACGCGCACACACACACACACACATACGCACACACACACACACACACACAAACTGGACAAAACCCAGGCATCTGGCAGCTCTCCAGGCCTTCCCATGTTGTGTTTGACTAAACAATACAAATCCACGGACACCCACCCAGCCATCATGTCCATAAATCTTTCTCATGTATCCCCCTTCATCTTCCTCCTTCTCCTTCTCCTCCTCCTCCTCCTCTTCCTCCTCCCCCTCTTCACCTTGCCATCCCCTGATGTGCACCAAAACTTAAACGTCCTCGACTGTCAGTAACACCACCACTACTGCCACCGCCACTGCGCCCCCCCCCCCCCCCCCCCAACACAGTGAATGTCCCCCGGCATAGTCTGTGCTGGTGCAGGCATCCGCCCGCCCACCCGCCTGCCCACCCCTTCATCCCCAGCCCCACCACCACCCCCAGCGCCACCACGCCCACACACCTCTGATCTGCACCAAAACAAAAAAAAATGTCCTCGATTGTCAATAACACTGCTGCCACCACCACTGCCACCGCTGCAGCCACCACCGACACAGCAAATGTCCCCCAGCAGGCTCTGTACTGGTGCAGTCACCCGCCCGCACCCCTTCATCCCCCCACACCACCAACCCCCCCATGTGCAGCCCTGGTGGACTTGGCTGGCGCTCTGTTGTCTGAGAGAGGTCATTAGTGGCCATCACAGGAAAACAAAGGCGAGGGACTCCAGACAGGTCCTTGCCCGAGGTGGCGAACGGATTGATCAAAGCCAAAAGCTCGCTCTCGCCCCGTGTGCTCCTGACAGAAACACAACATCAAAATGAATTCGGCCTCAATTCCAGGAGTGTGTGTGCGTGTGTGTGTGTGTGTATGTGTGTGTGTGTGGGGAAAGGACAATAACACTTTGTTGGCATGGAGGATATCATTTGTAATTATGGAATCTGCCATTTGCATAGCATACTTAATAAATGGGTTGGTCTTTAATTCCTGTCTGATATAAACCAAACTTTAATTGCTTTTTGACGTGGTCGGCTAATGTAGCTATTTAAAACTCAATGTCACATTTATGAGAATGCATTCAATGTCAGAGAGTACTGTATGCATGATACGATACAAAATTTACAACCAGCCAGGTTCAAATCTCACGCCACTCCTTACGCACGGCAGTAAAGTATATCTATGCATTAAGAATGTGGTCAGACTTCTGATTCAGAATTTTAAACAGGGTGACACACACACAGACACGCACACACACACACACACACACACACACACACACACACACACACACACACACACACACATACATACATCCATACACATAAACAGGCAGCGCTTCCAAAAAAAAAGAGAGACACAAAACACCAAAACAAAAACCAGTCTAGGAATACATTAAGACTTGAGTGTGATGCTGTGTGATGGGTGAGAAGGCAACTGCTTTAATCTGGAGACCCTCAGCAACCCCCACCACACCCCCCCAACGCTAAACCCCAACACCCCCACCCACCCCCATCCCTCCTTCCGCATGTGGAGGCTTTGGTGGTGCGCTATCTGCACTGTGACTGTCCTCCCATGGCTCTCTGATGGAGACGAGACCACCAGTATGGTCATTAGTGGCGGATGGAGGGGTGGGGAAGTGGGGGTGTGCGGGAGCGGGCTGGGCTGGGCTGGGTGATGCTAGGCTGGGGTATTGGGGTGTAGGGTAGGGAGGGAAGGGGGGTATTGGTGGAGACAGGTTGTAGCCTGAGGCCAGGAGCAGCCCAGTGCACTGCAGCTCAGCTCAGCGCAGCGCAGCACAACACAGTAGTGCAGCAGCACACACACTCGCTCTTTGCTCTCCGCTCAGCTCTCACTCTCTCC
The DNA here is from genome assembly GCA_030347295.1 of Setipinna tenuifilis. Taxonomy (NCBI): domain Eukaryota; kingdom Metazoa; phylum Chordata; class Actinopteri; order Clupeiformes; family Engraulidae; genus Setipinna; species Setipinna tenuifilis. The sequence goes on from CM059273.1 coordinate 15,556,816, forward strand.
ATCTCTCCATCTCTCCATCTCTCCACCTCGCTCTGATCATTAGCGCTTTTCCGCAGCTCTGGCCAGAGGACAGCATCTCTCTCCACAGCCCCATCATGCTCAATAAGCCATGCCTACGTGTGTGTGTGTGTGTGTGTGTGTGTGTGTGTGTGTGTGTGTGTGTGTGAGAGAGAGAGAGAGAGAGAGAGAGAGAGAGAGAGAGAGAGGAGAACTAGGCTGGTGTAACATTTTATGACCCTGTCAAGGAGTTTGTGTTAAGATTAGTCTCCATGTGCAAATGTCATTTCAGCTTTTTATATGTAAATGTACATGCATATATGAGTGTGTGCATGTGTGTATGTGTGTATGTGTGTGTGAGAGAGGAAAGTGTGTAAGAAAATGTGTGTGTGTGTGTGTGTGTGTGTGTGTGTGTGTGTGTGTGTGTGTGTGTGTGTGTGTGTGTGTGTATGTGTGTGTGTCTGTATGTCTGCAAGACATTTTGGGTAATGTGTGATATAAAACTGTCAGGATTCAGGAGTCTAGATGAAGTGCAGGCCTGAAGCATTTTGAAATTTTAATTCAAAAGTTACCAGCGAATTTGTGATAGATTAGGTTTGTGAAGTCATTAAGTCTTCCTGTTGTCAATTAATTTCAGGCATCAGTAAAAAAAATGTCATGCTGCCTCTTTTTTTTCAAAGACAGATAGTTGTAGAAAGTATAGGAATAACGGAAGTACTCAACTACAGGTAATTTTGGTGCTGTTTTTCTGAAACCCTAGTGTATATTGTAAGCAGCAATTAAAATAATATACAATACTTTAGAATATGATTATAACATTTAAATTCAGAAGTTACCAGCAAATTTCTGAAAGATTACATATGTAGAGCTTGTACATGCTATTGTTGCCAATTAATTTTAAGCCTCAGTAAAAAATGTCATGCTACCGTTTTTTAATTTTTTTTTCAGACTGATATTTCTAAAACGTGTAGGAGTAATGCAAGCACTCAGCTACAGATAATTGTAGCACTCTTCCTCGAACAGCCCAGATGTGAATTGTATAAGCTACAGACCTAATTACATAATCAACTTTAGATAAGGTATTTTTAAAAACTTTTTATCTAGAAGTTACCAGGAAATTTATGGTAGATTAAGTGTGTGGAGCTATAACACCCTTCTGTTGCCAATTAATTTCAGGCATCACTAATAAATGTCATGCTGTGTCTCTTTTTTTTCCAAAGACGGATATCTCCAGAGAGCATAAGTGTAACATGAGCGTTCAACTACAGATAATTGCAAACAGCAGTCCATATGTGTATATTGTAAGCCCTAATGAAATAAAATACTTTTATTGCTAAGTGTTACGTAAGGCAGGAGATTAGGTGGTACTTTATCTCGATGTTGTGCAGAGGATGTCTTTAGATAAAGACTCAGCAAGCAGCAAGTGACTCAGTTTGCTACGAAAGAGACAACAGTAAAGTAAGTTTATTTGCTTTTTAAAACTACACATGAGCCACCACAGAAGAGGAGTTACTGTGGTGTCCTCTACGTACCGTAGCATGATTAGAAATCAACACAAAACATTTTTCATCTGGCATTAGAAGTATCTTTTCCATCACGTTGGTTTTTTTTTTCTTCTCCTAAGTTCATCCATTTCCAAATGGTATACAATACAAAGAAAAGAAAAGCAGATATGAAAAAAGAGCTTGAGGAGTGAAAAGTTAAAGTCTACCCTGTCAAACAGAGTCTGATATACACATTTTGTTTTTTACTGAAAGTCAATGTCATTGTTTGCTGTTTTCATCATCATCATCATTATCATCACGTTGTAGAGGATAAGTACCAAAATGAGCAACATTCAAAATGTTCTTCAGTATATATTTACAACAGTTTCACTGTTTGTGGTTAGTTGCAAGAGCAAGCCTGCCTGGTGTCGTCCCCTCTGCTACTTTTGCCTGCTTCATACATATGGTGTCCGCCTTGAAGACTAAAAAAACTCCCACGATGCATCTGGCATTAATTAACAGGATTAGGACGTACACAACATTACATGAATAAACCCTGAAGTAATTACAATACAATTTTTTATAAAATAAAAAAAGCGGAGAGAGAGAAAAGCAAAAAAAATGCATGTGATTCCACAGAGAGGTAGTACGTGAGCACTCTAAGATTTTAGAATGTCAAATATCTATGAACTAAAATGAGGTTGCCACTTTCAAACATATCTCTGGTACAAACATACACGTCATTGTCAGAATTTCAGAATGTAGTCTTCGGGGAGTTTATACTGTATTTGGGCTAGGTGTTCTCTATATATACTTGTAAAGCTAAGACTCGGTCTGTAAATTACTCTCTGGTTTGAGTGCACACAGGTTTGAGTGCCTGTCTCACTGCCCGACCATGCCCTGTATATACTGCTAGAGGTAGCTAGACTTTCTTCCTATAAAAAGGGTCAACAAGCGATGGCATGGAGTCTCTTCGGATGAGATTCAGGCTAATTCTTGTTAACTCTCTAAAAATAACAGAGCACATTTACTCTATGGTTCATAGCAGTTTAGCAACTAAGGATATTAATCATTCCCATATGAGTAACAAGACAAACATTAACTGTCTAACCTTTGCAAAATGAATGAGTTACTCTATTGCCAGCAGAATCTGATGTGATTTGATTACAGAAGCTCTATGGGAGGGCTAGTGGTTGGCCAGTGGGTAGACACTGCGGGGCCTGGTCCATAGTGCTGGTTGACTGTATGAAATGAACAAATGGACTGCGTAGTCTTGGTTGTTGTCTGGCTGGTGATGGTATGTACACAGGTGAATGACAGATGGAGCTGGTGACACTGCAGAGGTTGGAGCAGTGAAATGGGTGACTGAAAGTCTGAATTGAAAAATATGGGCTCTTTATGGGCATAACATGCAACCTCGTCGAAAATCGCCTCAAGACCTCAAGACTGACATTGAGAGTCCAATGGCATGTCAGACACACAACACAATAGCAATCAAGAAGACACCAAAAAAAAAAACAAAACTATAAACCCTCCGTTGGTCATCAGCAGGTGATTCCAGAAGCTTCCTCAAGTTCTTGAAAGTTCTTGAAACAGAGTCGCCCAGAGTCATGTTGCTCCTGTGCTGGTCTGAACATGGGAGTTCGGACCTGTGCACCAGTTGATGCCAAGGGTGATGTCAGCTCTTTCTTTTTGTTTTTGTTTTTAAACACTTCTCCAGTCTGTGGCTGGCATTGATCTTTTGTGTTAGGAGTTTGAGCGGATGGGCTAGAAACAATGTCAGGGGGAATGGACAGCTAACGTTAGACTAACTGGTAGATCTGTCACCCAGTGAAAAGAAAAGAAATGGTTATGTCTACTTTTAGTCTATATTAAAATCCTCTGCTGAGCTGAGTCCTTTTCCCAACTGTGTGCTGTCTCTTTCCCGAAAGCCGGGAATCATGTAGGACACATATTGTATAAGTGAACTGAAAGTGTCTGGGCTACGTTATGGATTATATCCGCCGGGAGTAAGATGGGGGAGCCTCTGCCAAGAACAGTCACAGCAGCAGCAGGGGTCCAAAATGGCCGCCGGCGTCCATGGCAGAGCAGGCAGGTAGGTAGTAGTGTCTAGGAATGCAGCCAATCAGGACACCAGCGCTGGCCAGACCGGCGGCCTGCAGGGAGCTGGCAGCCTACTGGTGGGAGGAGGAAGAGGAGGAGGAGGAGGAGGAAGAGGAGTAGGAAGAGGGGGAGAGAGTTGGTGTTGGGTGGCGGGGGGTGGTGGTGCTGTGGAGAGGGGAGGTCAGTTTGAGGTGTCCGAGTGCACGCTGCCAGCCCCCTCTGTGGGCGAGGTTACGGAGGAAGGGGTCGGGGCATCGTGCCATCCTCCATTACCCTAGAGAAAGAGAGAGAGATATAGATAGAGATAGAGGCAGAGAGAGAGAGAGAGAGAGAGATAGAGAGAGAGAGAGAGAAAGAGAGACAGAGAGAGACAGAGAGATAGAGAGAGATAAAGAGAGATAAAGAGAGGAAGAAGCAAGAGGGGTTAGAAATGAAAGAGTTGAGAATGTCCTTTCCTGTTCCCGATTTTTTCTGCCACCTAACCCTTTCAATATAAAATTCTGAAAGTTAAATAATTACTCACTAAAAACACATGGCATAGAAACCAGAATAAGATTTTATCACAGATTTAAACAACAATCCCTTCGACTGGGAATTAAACATGGTGTCAATGTATCTCAATTTACCTGCAGACACACACACACACACACACACACACACACACACACACACACACACACACACACACACACACACACACACACACACACACACACACACACACGTGTGTCAAACACGTGTCCATACTGCACATACAAGCACTTATTACATCAAGCTTTGATCCTGCCAGCATATCTTAACAGGCCAGGCCAGGGCAGACCATGAAAGACAACAGTGCACATTTCTGACTGGGGAGCAGCGTCTGAGTGCCGAAGTGCTGATGACCATTAAGGCTGCCCTGTACAGGGACCTGACATCAGCAGGCAGAAGTCCCTCACTCGCCAATTTGCCCCCGTACGCTGTTTATCCAGGGCGAGAGGCAACGTGCGCTGGCATCTCTGCTGTGGCTTGTCGTTGTGCATCTTCGTGTGAGCCGACATGAGAGTGGGCTGTGCATGTGTGTGTGTGTGTGTGTGTGTGTGTGTGTGTGTGTGTGTGTGTGTCTGTGTGTGTCTGTGTGTGTATGTGTGTGTGTGCGCGTATGTGTGTGTTTGTGTGTGTGTATTTGTGCATGTGTTCATGTGACTCTGTGTGTGTGTGTGTGTGTGTGTGTGTGTGTGTGTGTGTGTGTGTGTGTGTGTGTGTGTTGGGGGGGAAATGCTAAGCAGGTCTGACGGCTGAAGGGCTTTTTTCCTCCCTCACCCCCACCCCCATTGCTCTTATCAGAAGGGCAGTGCTAAACCTCTCTGACCAAGGGAAAATACATGGACGGATATACTGACCGATAAATCATCCTGGAATAAAATACATATTTTCCACACAAATAGAGTGAAGTCCCATATTTAAGAGCCTTTTTAGCACATTTAAAATATTTGACTATTACAGCACACTCTAAAAAATAAAGGTGCTTAAATGATTCTTCTTCTCTGGACGGTTCCATGGAGGGTGAGTGTGTTGAGCCATTACATTATGTGACAGGTTCTTTACATTAGAAATTATTCTTTAGAGCCTCAGATCATAATGGGCTACGCTATGTCATATCGTTATATATCATATTGTCATAGCGTTAAATGGTTCTTTAAAGAACTGTTGCCACGATAGTTCTTTCACGCACTGAATAAGGTTCTTCTATGGCATCGCTCTGAAAAACCAGTACTGGACCCATTATTTTTTAGAATTTCTTTAAGAAATACCCTGTACAAGTATAAACTGTGTGGTCTTAGACTGCACAGTTGAACTTGATGCTGACAATCAATGTGTAAATGAGTAACACGTCTGGCTCATCCTTCTGTGGGGTGCAAAGACAATTTAATTGTAGCGATGGAAATCAGGTACTCGCCCCAGGAAGTGAGCTGCAGTCATTGCCACAGTGGCTGTGCTTCAAGGGGCTGGGCGTTATCTTCTCCTGGTCACATGTGTCTGTGTGTGTCTCTTTCTCTCTCTCTATCTAGTGTGTGTGTGTGTGTGTGTGTGTGTGTGTGTGTGTGTGTGTGTGTGTGTGTGTGTATGTGTGTGTGTGTGAGTGTCTCTGTGTGTGTGTGTGTGTGTGTGTGTGTGTGTGTGTGTGTGTGTGAGTGTGCTGTCATGTACTCTGACGATCATTCTTAAGGCCTACTGCTCTTCCTCCTCACTGACGGTATGCTACTCAAGTGGGCTTGGTGTGTGTCTATGCCATGACCTAAATAAGACCTGAAAGCTTTAAGACCACTGTGTGTGTGTGTGTGTGTGTGTGTGGCTGTGTGTGTGTGGGTGTGTGGGTGCGTGTGTGTATGTGTGTGTTTGAGCACGTGTATGTGTCTGTGTATATGTTTGTATATGTGTGTATACTGGTATGCATACATGTGTGTGTGCGTATGCGTGTGTGTGTGTGTGTGTGTGTGTGTGTGTGTGTGTGTGTGTGTGTGTGTGTGTGTGTGTGTGTGTGTGAGAGAGAGAGAGAGAGAGAGTGAGAGGGAGAGAGAGAAAGAGAAAGGCAGGAGGAGAGGACGAGGTGAGGGTTGCTTGTTTATGTCTATACTGTGCATGTCCAACTAAAACAAAGAATGTGTGTGTGAGATAGAGAGAGATGGACAGAAAGTGTGTGTGTATGTGTGTATATGTGTATATTTATATGTGTGTGTGTGGATGTGTGTGTGTGTGCAAGAGAGAAAAAGAGAGATAAAGAGAGATGTGTGTATGTGTGTATGCATATGTGTGTGTGCAAGTGTGTATGTATGTGTGTGTATGTGTGTGTGTTTTGTGGTGCCAGCGGGGGACCAGAGTGTGAGCGTGAGAGGGAAAGTGCACAGCGCTGCACTTTAAGACGGCCTGAGGATGCCACATAGCCTCTGCTCCCCCTCGGGGCATGAACTAGTCCTCCTCCTCCTCCTCCTCCTATTCCTGCTCCTTCTCCTCCACTTCTCCTTTTTCCTCCTCATTTTTTCATTCACTTCCTCCTCCTTCCCTTCCTCCTCCTCTTCCACTTCTCCCTTTTTCTTCTCCTCCTCCTTCTCTTCCTCCTCCTCTTCCACTTCTCCCTGTTTCTTCTCCTCCTCCTCCTTCTCTTCCTCCTCTTTCTGCTCCTTCTCTTCCTCCTCCTCCTACTCCTTTTCTTCTTCCTCTTTCTGCTCCTTCTCTTGCTCCTCCTCTTCCTTCACATCTGCCTTCTCCTCCTCTTCCTCCTCCACCTTGCTGTGTGAGCGTCTCTGCCGCCTCCTGTTTATGGCTCCGTCTGCTCCTCCTCCTCCTCTTCCTCTCCCTCCTCTTTCTGCTCCTTCTCTTCCTCCTCTTCCTCCTCCTCCACCTCTTCCCTCTCCTCCTCTACTCCACCAAAGCCGTAATGACACCTTGCTGTGTGAGCGTCTCTGCCGCCTCCTGTTTTTGGCTCCGTCCTCCTGCTGCTCTCTCTCTCTCTCTCTCTCTCTCTCTCTCCTGCATGTGCTCTGTTCTTTTTCATTGCCCGTGAAAACAGCTGACTGATCCCATTCCCCCGCCACGGCTCTCCGTCTCTCACACACCATCACTCACCACACTGTCACGTCCGACGCAGAACAACACTTTCCAGTTTCTCCGACTGTCAAGCGGTAACAACATCCACCTTTTAAAAACACTAACATTTATAGCTCTTCTGTTTTCAGTCTGGGCTAGTACGGTAGCATTTAGGAAATAATGAGAATATTATAACAATAACAAATTGGAAAATAGCTAATCAATTGCTATAATGCTGTTTTGAAAGTAGAAGAAGGTGAAATCATTTTATTTCATACTGTATGACATCAAAGCAAGAGTATGCAAAATTTCTCTTCACACATGCATACCTAATGCATTTCAGAGGCCAATTAAAACAACCTGGTTTGACCAGAGATTTTCCCTCTTAAGTTTCTCTGCTAAACTAAAATGAAGGGGAATGGACCTTAAGGGTGTCCATCAAACAAGAGAGCGCAGGTGATTGGTCTGTCAGTGTGGTGAATGACGGAGAGCAGGGACATTTGTTTTCAAGCCTCCGCCTATTGCTGGACGAATGATCAAGTTTCAGACCCGCCCTTTTAATGTCATCAGAAACAACAAATGAGAAGACCCTCAGCATTCAGTCATAACCCGTACACTAATTCCTTCTGTTTAGAAACGCAAGAGTGTGCAAGAGATAGAGTAAGAGTGTGTGTAAGAGGGAGAGGTAGAGAAAGAGAGAGAGAGAGAGATAGATAGATACAGAGAGAAAGAGAGAGTGAGATAGATAGAGCGAGACAGAGAGAGAGAGAGAGATGGAGAGAACAAATACGCGTACGAATCTATAAAGATCCTCAAAAAGCAATCACCATCACTTCTCCTGCTGGAGTGCAGACAGCGAATCATAATATTTCACTCCGCCGGCATTAAGGGAGGGACTGTCAGGGATCCTCTCCCCTGGCTTGCTACACCCCCCCCTTCACCCACCCCTCTCCCCCCCCCCCCCCCAAATAAATTAATCTTTGGTGCTGGGGCCTCCAGATCGGCGGCGTGGCGTTCTAAAGGGGCGGATGGTGGTGGTGGAGCTGGTGCTGGTGATGGCTGAGGCTGAGGCTGAGGCTGAGGCTGAGGCTGGGGCTGGCTGACTTATCAGTCCTCATCAGGAATGCCGCTGTTCACATCTGTACAAGGCTGCAGGCTATTCCAGTTTCATATTTCATTATGCTGATAAGGAAATTGACTGCAAATTCTCTCACAGAGGCGTCTCAAAGCGCCTCAATGAAAACAGAGATACCATGCTACACAGAGAGAGAGAGAGAGAGAGGGATGAGACGAAAGGGAGAGAGAGAGAGAGAGAGAGAGACAGAGAGAGAGAGAGAGCGATAGAGAGAGAAAAGCGTCCCGGTTTGCGGGGCTATTACAGGCTTGCGTCTCAGCAATGGAAAATGAAATGCGTTTGCTTTTTTTTCTTTTCTTGTTTAAATGGGATGAGTGTGTGTGTATGCGCGCTTCTGTGTGTGTGTGTGTGTGTGTGTGTGTGAGTGTGTGTGTGTGTGTGAGTGTGTGTGTGTGTGAGTGTGTGTGTGTGAGTGCAGCCGTATTAATATGAAACCATACATTTATCTTTGCCTTTTCAGAGGCTGCCGTCACGTCTGCCGGCCTTAATCTCTCCTGTCGGATTTTTGCTCCACTGCAAAAGCGGTTTGATCAAACTGGCGGCTGGCTGAATGGCTGAGGGAGGCCTGGCATAGCGAGATTACCCCCTCTCCCTCAACACACACACACACACACACACACGGGTACGCGCGCGCGCACACACACACACACACACACACACATGGGTACGAGCACACACACACACACTCACGCACGGGTACGCGTGCACGCACACACACACACACATGGGTACGCGTGCACGCAAACACACACACACATACACATGCACGTACGTACGAATACACACACACACACACACTTGCAGAGACTGTCACACCTCAAAAAAGACTGCTTTAGGAATAGTCCGAAGCTCCCTGCCCTTTCTACAAGACACCATGTTGTTACACGTGCTTCACTCAAAACTCTGCCGCCACACCACAAAACGCTCTCTATCACCACAGTCCACTCTTTATTCTCTCAATTAAACCTAAAATTACTTCACTACTGAGAAAACACAATAGATTTCCCTGGGGTAATACCATTCATTTCCATAAGTCTACATTTAACGAGCATTTCCACTCAAGGAAAGCTACAGAACAGCTGACAAATGCCAATAGCACTTTTTAAAGGAAATGTTTGCTAGTCCCTGATTTTATTCTGTTGCTGATAGCACAGCTAATTTACAAATTGGCACAGGTATAGAATAACAATTCATAAGATAAGGACATTGCCAATACATCCGCCGAGACTGCATACCAACTTAAAAACAAACAGAACCAGAAATAAATCAATAGGTAAACAGCATACACACACACACACACGCACGCACACACACACACACACACACACAAACACGCACATACATACACACATTCATACATACACACATACATACATAC
>CM059273.1:15568979-15578979 GCA_030347295.1 Setipinna tenuifilis
GTGGGCAATTAAAAGCATGCATATAATTCAGTGTTAATCTAAAAAGCTGAAATGTGGGAGAGGGAACAGAGATGAGAGCGTGGTGACACAGGCCAACTACTCTACTGCCACGACACAACACGAGTGCTGGGTAAACTGCCTTCACAAGTTGGCACATTTGTTACAGCCATTGACTAAATCATATTAACAGTCAAATAATCTGGTTCTACCTGTGGCACCTGTGCAATTAAAACAGGTGGTTTTACTTCATAATTGATTTTGTGAATGGCTGGAACAAATAAAGAGTATGGGACTGTAACTTCTGAAGCCAGGTTGCCCAACACTGAATGCAACACATAAATGTGCGCTCCACCAGCATGGCTGTAGTTTGGCATAGACAACATGACTCATGACTAGATATGAATGCCCACAAGTGATTTCATTTTTATTTTTTTGTAAATAAAATAAAGTTATGCAGGTACCAGTGAACATGTTGGGTAAAAGTGAGTTTTTGCTCTCTGTGGCATCCATCTGAAAGTCCTCATCTTTCATCTGGAATCCTGGGTGGGGGGAGAAACGAAGCACTTGAAAACCCCGCTTCTGCTTCTCTGTACATGGAAAAACTCCCTTCACTCCACTCCATTCCTCTCCACTCCACTCCACTCCGAGCTGCCTCCACTACAGAACTACAGTACTACTAGAAATTCCACCCACTGGTTGGGCATTCCTCCCCCAGCTACTGGGAAACTACTTCTTAAATCCATCCATCTCTTTTATTCTCTGTATTACTTCCACGGATATTTTTTTGAAAAATCACGTTTCTAAGTTGTACATTTCCTGCAGTATTAATCAAACCTGCAGCTGGGTCGTTTCAATCAAGTCCAATTAAAATAACAATACAACACAACCCAACTCAGCAATCCAATTGATACAAGGAATGCAAAAAAAAGAAAGATTTATGAAAATTCATTAAAAAAGTAACTTAGAGGTTCTTGCACTTGAACTCTTGTCATGTCTATGATATTGGGTGGATATATACAGTAAGTGGAGGTTTTGAGGCTCTTACCAGAGTTGGGGGTGGTGGGGGAGTCGGACTGGCTGTTCTGAATGGCGGCGGCTGCAGCCTGGGCGGCGGTCACTGCCGTCTTCGCGGCATACAGGTTGGCCTCCTCCTGGAACTTTCCGATATTCTTCTTGTAGCGGATCCGCTTGTTGCCAAACCAGTTTGACACCTGCGGACAGGAAAAGGTAGAAGAGAGACAGAGAGAGAGAGGGAGGAAGAGGCAAAGAGAGAGAGGAGAGAGAGAGAGAGAGAAGAAGAAGAAGAAGGTACGTCGAGATGGAAGAAGCAGGATAGGTTGGTGTGCAGGTTTAGTGTGTTGTGGGGTGGGAAAAAGGGGGAAAGACAGTAGGAGTAGGAAAGGGAGAGACAGAGACAGACAGAGAGAGAGAGAGAGAGAGAGAGAGGGAGAGAGAGAGAGAGGAAGAGGTAACAGCAGGGTAGAAGAGGTGGAGATGACAGAGGCAGTGCAGGTTGGTGGTCAGGTTTGGGGTGAGGAGGAGAGGGAAGTGGGGCACAGACAGTGGGGGTCAGAGAGCGAGAGAGAGACAGAGAGAGAGACAGAGAGAGACAGAGAGGGAGAGAGGTCAGAGCACAGATCTCATTGACGTGATTGATGGGTCTGGTGCTCCGGCTCAGACTCAGGATGATCAACAAAGCAGTGGGTGTTTGTAAATGGAAGCAAGCGGACGACGCAATACCATGCATATGCCTCGCCGAGACACCAGCACTGGGTTGCACCGTGGACAGGAAAATCAATACATCAAGCGCCTCAGTAACAGTCATTAATTTACCAAAAAAAAAAAAAAATATATATATGTATGTGTGCAGAACATAAATATGATGTGGGATTCCATGAGGTGGGATTCATTTCTGAGAGGTGGGAGAACATTAGTGCAGCGGGTGTTGGGGGAGGTGGAACATGAGAAGTGAGAAGGTCTATGTTCCACGAGCTGGAACATATTTATGTTTTTCTTTTCCTTTCTAAGACCGTCTTCTGACACAAAACTGGACAACAACCAAGTCTTTTTTTTTTTTTGTCCGAACAAAACATGCAAATGATTTTTCCAGTCAGTGTATTCCGAGAGGTGAAACTGTGCCTTAGAAAAACACCATTTTCTTTCTGTGGAGATAGCCACAGTACAGCAATGCCTCTAAAGTGACTGTAATTTACTGTCCAGAACCCAGACAGACAGAGGTCTGACTCTGTCCATTGCCTCGGCCTATAGAAAAAATATAACTCCAGACTCCAGCAAGGACCACAAGGCCAACCGAAGCATTACAAGGAAACAGTAAAGCTGTCCTCAGCGGGCCCATATCATCAGTGTAGCTGAGAGAAAGAGAAGAGGGGGGGTGGGGGGGTTCTTCAATAGTCTCGCTGGAGCTGTTTGGTGGACTCATACACACTGAAGGCTCTGTTCCTCTGCAGACAGGTCAGTGAGTTATACGACGCGACGCCACAACGATTCCCTGGGATGCTTTAACGTTTACGCTCCTGTGATATAGAGTAACAATGGCTGCATGTTCGGGCCACGTAAATGCTCATTTTAAAGTATCCTGCGAGACTGTGTTACTGTGGACATGGTGTTTTATGTGGGACACTGCACCTGTTCGGAGCTATGATATCATAAAAACATGCAGCACTGCACTGGGTACTTATAAGATGATCACCCCCCTCTAAAGATTGCACGGGAACCTACAGTTCAGTCTATGCTCTACATACTGGCAACACGCCGTAAGGACAAAATGATGTTATTAAAACCACTATAATCATTTAAGCAATGTCATGCGTTGTCGTGTGTAAGCGTCTACTCTAAAAAATAAAACAAACACGCACACACACACACACACATACACATACACACACACACATACATAGCAGTTGATGGGTGTGTGTATGACCACACGCCCACATGACAACCAGACGTCTGGGGAGAAAAGAAGGGATGACTCGGGGGGTGGGGGGATGGAGGGAGTGCGGGGGGGGAGTGTGTGGGGGGGGCTGTAAACAGACAAAAGGAGAACAAGGACGAGAGTAGCTCAACATACCTGTGACACTGTGATGGCGCTCCCCACGCCCTGAGGGCAGAAAAGAAGGGGGCTTTTTTACAGCATATGACTCTCTGAACAACAGGCCTGCACTACGCACCCCCTTCCACCCCCCCAAAAGCCCCCAGAACACAGCCAAATGAAAGAAATGAAAATAAATAAATAAATAAACAAATAAACAAAACCCCTGGTCACCCTGTTGACTCTGTCTGAACAACAAGCCTGCACAACGCAACCCCATTCCCACCCCCACCCCTCACCCCCCCATCCCAAACGACAGATGAGACAGCTGAATAAAATGAATATAATAGCAAAAAATAAAAAATAAAATAAACGAAACCCCTGGTCACCCTGTTGACTATGTTCATGGTCGCAGTGCCCACTAGAACGCTAAGGGAGCTTTGTTGTAGTTCTGCAGAGAGGACTGCACTATCAGAACAAATTCAAACAAACTTAATTAATTTATTTATTTTTTCCCCCCTGGCACCTAACTCTCCATTGGAGGGCATTGAATTATAAGTGTCGGCATGAGAACCTTTTTTAGTTAATTTTCAGCACCGAAATGTGCCAAATGCTTAGTCTAGACTAGAGGGTGAAGCTGAAAATTATAAATGTTTGCCATTTGGCAAAGTCCTCCTGTATTCTCACTGCAGACACTGAGGAAAAGAACAGTAGCGTTCACCCCAGCCTGGTTCAGGGTCTCATAAATCTATTTGACTACAAGCCAATTCAATGAATTTTTTGGCAAAAATACTTAAGCTATTTGGACTAAAAACCCTTCCTTACTTAAGTTTGAAACGACTGAGAGAGACTAAATTTTTCTGTTAAAGCGAGTGTTTCTGAAGCGTTTCCTTTGGCAATGGGGGTCGGGGTTGGGAAATGTGTGGCAAATAAATAAACAAACAAACAAAGAAACAAACAAAGACCAACCACAACAGTGCACACAGGTTCAATCACACGTGTTCCCCTACACCGGCTGAGCTCTGTCAGCCCAGGAAAGAGAGAGCCAGAGAGAGAGGGAGAGAAAGAGAGAGAGGGAGAGAGAGAGAAAGAGAGAGATGGAGAGAGAGAGATAAAGGGAGAGAGAGAGGCAGAGTGAAGAGAGACGAAGGGCCGTCTAACGAACAGTTCTCATCCAGAACGTCACGCTCCAGTTAGAGTGGATTTCAGCACTGTCACAGTGTCACAGCCAGCCCCAGCTAACCACAGTCGACAGACGAGGATGACGCATGCAGGGAGGTGGAGGGTGGGGTGGGGTGGGGTCGGGGGCAGGTGGGAGGACGAAGGATGAAGGTGGTGAAGGTGGTGTGTTTGTGTGTGTGTGTGTGTATGTGTGTGTGTGTGTGTGTGTGTGTGTGTGCGTGTAACGGGAGGGAGAGGAGAAAGAGGACTAGTGGCAAAACTGATGTCATTTCCTTGGCAAGAAAAACCCAGGCCGGAAATTTTTATCTTTTTCGGTCGGCAGCTGGGAAAATGCGTTTGCCAAAAGCTGTCATGACTCAGGTGAGACCCAGCAACCCCCTTTCTGCCCCCACCAAAGTACTCCCCCCACCTCCCGCCGCACTGAAAAAATACAAACAGGATAGACATTTCTACTGACTTAGACAACACTATGCACAGTACAGCACGTTTCCTTTTTTAATTGCATTCCCGAAGACACTAAATGACATCCACGGCTGCAAGTATATAATGTCTAGTTTTCAAATGAGGCCAATTAGATGCATGTTTAAATGTTTAAATGCGTGCATATGTAAAACTGTCCTTCTGAATATTTTAATTACTTTTACTTTAATCTACTTCCACAGAGCTTGCCCGTATGATGACATTTACGTCAATCCACCAATCAGGCAAACTTTCGCAGACCGTAGAAGTATATGTTGCACTTTAATTGCATTCCTCATAAAATTAACTGACATCCACATATATGATGTCCAGTGTTTTTAGTCAGCCTACCAATTAGAATCAAATGTTTGAATGCCTATGCATGTAAAACAGTCCTACTACATACACACACTATACTTAAGAAACCCACATTAGATTTTAACCAGTCCCTTTCCAAATGCATAGACATAGTTGTGCCTAAGTCCATCCTGTTTATTTGATTTCCCTTCCCATGAGTGTCTGCTGGCCCCGGGGGGACATGAGAGTGTCTCCAACCCACCTGAGAGACGGTGATCTGGCACTTCTTGGCCAGCTCCTCTTTGGCCTCCTCACTGGGGTATGGGTTGCTCAGGTGGGAGTAGAAGTACTCGTTCAGGATCTCTGTGGCCTGCTTGCTAAAATTCCGTCTTTTTCTCCTGTAAGTGTGAGAGAAGGAGGGAGAAAAACTGGGGTTGTTAGAATACTGAGAAATGGGTTTAATAATGTGAAATGTTGAAGCAATAACAAGACAACAGAGTTCCGTCCCCTATTTACCTTTGAAGAGGATTTACTATACAGTAAAAGCATATCATAGGGCTTTAACAGAAGTAAAACTAAATGCATTGTTTAACTGCATTGCTGTATTGCATATACTGTACATTGACACAGTTATATTGCATATGCATGTCAACATATTAATATAATTTTCATGAATCCCCATCCATCTCCCATTTAGGTACACAGACTGTGTTAGCACTTCTGCATCTAATGCTATGTTTGGTGGTCTGTACGCTGTGTTTATGTATCGTAGCTATCATACTAGAGCTATTTATGTTGGTAATGTTTATTTCCTTGGCTAAAATCTTTAAGTAGCCTCCCCTCTCTTTTTCTCCACTTATTCAGCCCTCTCATCCAATTTTCTTGCAGTTAAGATATTTTGTACAGAACAGCTTCCTACCATGCCTGCCACACTGATGACTGACGACTGACTGTAATTTTCTAGCATTTTACCCAGGATTCACTTGGATGCCCATTTCTTACCCAAATAGGTGGCTACGCCGGGCCACCTCAGTATTATCTGCTGATGAGAAGGCAGGTAATGGCGATAGAATGAGCTAAAAAGTCTGGCCGGTGGATTCGCATTGCGGATGCTCGTTATGAGCCGCTCTGATTTCTGTAATCATCTCGATGAGTGGCCCCACTCACTTTGTGCCCCGCTACCTTCACCCGTGCAAGCCAGGCATTCACAAAATAGCTTAATGCCTAATTTGCCGCAGCCTAACATGGCACACACACACTCACACACACACACACTCCCCGCCAACCAACCGGAACTAATTGGAAAAGCCCAAATGCCCTGAAAGTACCTCGGAGTCGGACAAAAGAGTTTTGCTCTCAAAAAATTCGTCTGAGGTGTGGCCAAGCGGAACCTCGTCATGATAACACAGTCATGTATAAAATCACAGTCATAAACACACATGAAACCAAGCAGCTCATGTAAGCTTATAGTTGTAGGTCCCCTGGTGTCATAGTGTTACACTGCTATGTTATTCACACAGTCATGTATTTAGAAATACACACAAACACACACACACACACACACACACAGATGCACACACACACATGTACACACCAATACAAACACACATACATACACATACACATGCACACACACACAGATGCACACACACACACACACACACACACACACACACAAACACACACCTGGCGTCCAGGAAGCGTGAGCGCAGGATCATGACGGCCTCGCAGGTGCTCTGCTTGAGCTGCATCTGGATGGAGCTGAACTTGCGGTGGATGATGTTCACCATGCGCTCGATCTCTTTGGGCGAGATGGGCCGCGTGCGAGACTGCTCCCGCAGCAGGTTCATCACGTGGGTGGTAAACTCGTTACATGCCTGAGAACACCAGCACACATCGACATTATTATGATAATAAAAAGTATGCACTTAC
Source organism: Setipinna tenuifilis (assembly GCA_030347295.1). Lineage (NCBI taxonomy): Eukaryota > Metazoa > Chordata > Actinopteri > Clupeiformes > Engraulidae > Setipinna > Setipinna tenuifilis. Next base: position 15,575,899 of record CM059273.1, read on the forward strand.
ATGCCTCCTACTTGCAGTCCACTACTCTGCCCTACAAGGCCAGAAGCCAGTAAGTACATATTTTGTCAAAACTGAATTTAGACTGGAAATTGACTTTCTTTTTAATACCTCCTTTGTCTTGTGACTAAAACTCTTGCTTCTTCCTATAAAGAAAGTACATAAAAACATCACCACTATTATACCCACAACATGTTTGACTGGCCAGTGTGACATCAAAGGCAATTTTCTGTTTCAATGTTGGCATAGTTACTGCACTTTGCCTTTACCCTTGTAGGGCAGTACTTGCACTTGATGTGTTCATGGAACTGCATGGGGGCAGATACTGTTACACATTTACCATACATACCATTGCTACCAGCTATTCATTAAAAACATAATGCATTATGTATGCAAACAGTATACTCGTTCATTAAGTAATGGCCCTGCATGAAAGATGGATGTGGTGTAGGGTGTCATCTGAGGTTTTTATTCTGCGTACATGTAAGTGAGTGGCCTCTCGAGCGGGGCCTGTCAAGTCAGCAAGTGTGTGGTCCACCGCTATTTTGTAAACACTACAAAAAGCTTAGCCTATCAAAGCAAGTGACAAAAGGACTAAAGGCAATGAAACGTGATCAGCTTTTTTTCTCGTGCTAAACCTTTGTCCTGAGAGTAATTGCAAAAAGGGGGGTGGGAATTTGGCTATCTGCTCATTGGGGGATCACTTGAACTCATTAAATAGCTAAGTGAAATTCATTCCAAGTATTTACATTTGGGTAATTAAAAATCTGGAGCCAGCCTGGAGGAGGAGGTAATCAGTCCTGGCGAGGCGGTTTATCGTAAAGCAATAAGATGTTGCGTCGCACTGTGAGTGCAGTGCCAATAAAAAAACCCCACCGACTTGGTTTCGCTCAGCCCCTTGTGTTTCTCCTCACACACTATTTGTTTATGCACCTAATTATGCTTCTAGTAGGTGTCACAACAAACAACCTGAACCAACTTCTGAGCAGATGCAAAAAATCCGAGCAATATAAAGCAGGGTAATGATACGCCACTAAAGCAGTAAGAAGATAGTTAGGACGTCATCACAATGAAGTCTACCAATAGCACCTACCTCAAGATATCAGATTGTTCTAGAAGGTTACACCCTCACCCATCTCACTGTGTTAAGGTATTTCCATTAGCTACAGGGTGTGTGTGTTAGCTGAATTACAGTAGTAGTAAAATAGTCAAGTAGCAAGAACAATGTTTCTTCACTTTCTTTACTTCACGTAACATCTCTCCTACACTTCTTCGTTGGGAATGAATGGTATACATTAACATCACTCCACCTCATAAAAGGGATGAACACTGCACTACACCACACTACAATTTGTCATGAAGCCTAAAACTCCTGTGCCACCCTCTGTTAGGTGCCTGTAACAGGGCTTTTCTCACTCACCTGTTCGTACTTCTCCAGTTCGGTGTGGTAGATCTGTCTGATCTGGGTGAGCTTGTCGCGGTAGTCCGAGTGCTCCACCGAGTTGTCCACCCCTCCGCCCACGGCGGCCGCGGCGGCAGCAGCCGCAGCAGAGGCGCTCCCCTTCTCGGGCCCCGACACGCCCTCGGCCAGGAGCATGTTGTCCAGGCGCATCAGCTGGGGGTCAGGGGGGTCGTCCTCCTGGGCGCCACGGATGCTGAGGCCTAACAGGGGGGCAAGAGAGTGCAACATGAAAAATACAAATCTGAGTAGTGCGTTAATATCACGTGTTCCTGTTATAGTGCTCTGTAATACACTGGAATAATGCACAACATTATGTGTTTACTATGTTATAACATGGTATTACATTCTAAAACCACAAATTAAAGAAGAACTTCGGCACATTTGAATCTATATCCTTTGTGTACTGTCTGAAGTCAAAAGATGAAAAAAACAGACTTCAAACCTCAAACTACCTCCTATGCCAACGTGTGCATACTGTGCTTCATAACTCAATATGAAATACATGGTACCCAGGGACAAGTATGGGCACAGCACATCCTGACCATTCATTCATTCAAATGTGGTTCTCCAATGTAAACATGTCAATAGCCACCATGGATGTTATTAAGTGATATAGACTGGGAGGGGGGTGGGGGGGGGTCTCTTCTGACTAAGAGCTCAGAGCCATCACCTGTCCCGGGGGGGCTGCATGCCCCCACCACCTCCTCCATCCAGCCAAGGCTAAGAGTGGGCTGAGAGAAAGACAGGCGGGCATGGACAGGGGGCTCCTGAGCTGGGGCGCTGTTCATCCGAGGACAATCGACAGTGGCGGGTTCCTCCTCGGACACGCGGCGAGGCAGCGAAAGCGATGCCATCACGCTTCAGTGACCCCCTGCCTGCCTGCCTGCCTGCCCGCCTGCCTTCACCCCCGTCCCCCCTCCTCAGCCACAAATCAGCGCCCAAGTCAAGACATGGTGTCCCCTTTTCCATGTCAGTGCATTTCTCTGCCACCGTCCTTCGCCCACAGATCTGCCAAGCAATGGAGTCGGAGAGAGCGCTGGCACTAGTTGAGCACAAGCAGGCATGAGGCTTGTGCAGCTGCTGTTCGCTTGCTTTCGCAAAATATCCCGAGTAAAAAACACATTTTCCTCCTAATGGCTTTCAATGACTGCAAAAATGTCTTCGCCCAAGTGCTCCGTCTGAAATGGCTGAAATACCTCAGCTCATAACCATACAACGGACGCTTAATAACAACTTGTGACGTGGCTGCCTGCATAACTTTCCTGACAGCGCCGATCTTTACATTCCAAATGGCGCGAATCCCGCACGCTAAAGCGCTAGGCCCATCATCTCGCTCATGTCACGCCTGTCAGACCACAGCACCAGAGAGAGACAGAGAGAGAGAGAGAGAGAGAGAAAGAGACAGAAAAAAGAGAGAGAGAGAAAAAAAAAGAGAGAGAGAGAGAAAAAAATCATTGCGAGGAGCCGCGCGTTTCGGGTTTCAGCCCCGCATTAATCCGAGCAGTCAGGCCCGAAACGGCAAATAAAGTGGTGTCAGGAAGAGAGGAGCAGAACGCCTCACCTTCCTCACCGTTTGGATCAATAAAACCGATGGCTGCTCGCGCAGGCGACTCCACATTCAT
>CM059273.1:15581479-15643979 GCA_030347295.1 Setipinna tenuifilis
GAGTGTGAGAGTGTGTATGCATTTGTCTGTGTATGCTTAAACAAAAGACTGTACAGCCGTTGTGTCTACATTCATATTTACATATGTATTTACATATATAATATACAGTAATATTTTTACACCTCTGTTGGTAGATGGGAAAAAAATAATGTGAGTGTGGGTGGATGGGAATGTATGACTAGGGCTGTGAGTTTGCATTGAAGCACATGTGTATATGTCTGCACTGGGTGGGAGGCAATATTGTGTATACCTCAAAGGGTGCCTCGGTGTGTGGTATAAGACTCCTCGCAGTCCATCACGTACATCTGGCTGGGGTGTATTCATACAAACTACATCCACAGGGTCTCACACACACTCTGTTACACACACACAAATACATACATACATACACACACAAACATACACACACACACACACACACACACACACTCACACACACACACGCCAGAGGGCATGTAGCTTTCTCGCTTTCCCCCTCTCTCTCTCTCTCTCTCTCTCTGATAAAGAGAAATATGACTCCTATTTGGAGCGGGTCTTTGCCTCCGGTCCCTGAAACAGATCTTACAGCACCAGCACTCAGCCAGCAATGGACTAGCCCATCTGAGTCAATTACAGGGAGGCCAAGTGAAACATGGCGCTCAGGAAACACAAAGGCTAAGCACGTAACATAACAAGAGTTAAGACTCGGATACTTCTTATCATTACATTTCACTATAATAACGCAACGCAGCTCCTTCATTTTACTTTTACACTTGGTTAAGTCAATTAATGACACTATAAATACACGTTCACGCTTCTAATCATATTATTCCGACACACAATAATAAAAAGACAGTGTTTACTGTTACACATAATCTCGTTGGCTGTTTGTCTAATTGTGAATTCTCTTTGTAACTGAACAGTGCCAGAAATAGGGGCTCTCAGCAGTTCCCATTTCTCTTCAAAGAGCCGAGCCCATGAACACTTCACAAGTAACCCCTAGTGGCTTAGCTGAGGGCTGTTGATGTTTGTGCTTTAAACTACGATTCCCTGTCAGTGGCAGAAGGGTCAGTAAACGACATAACAGCATCTTTTTAAGTGTTTTATTCGTCATTACTGCCAAAACGTCTGAACGGTTGGAGCCCTCCGCACTGCACCCTGGAGACCCAGCTGAGCGGCGGAAGGTTCCGGATTAAATTCAGGGGTCGACAGGTCCCGTCATGCCGAGAGACGGCAGTGTTGGGGGGTTGCCCCGCAGACAACATCACCTTTAATGAGCTCCCTGGTGTCAGTCACCTAGCAGGAACATCAGATGCCCTCACGACCTTTGAACTTTGACACCTGACCAGTGGCCCAGGCTGCTAGCCTCTTGCTCTTGCTCTCGCTCTCGTTCGCTCTGCCCCTGGTGAGGGCATGTCAGTGTCCACTGCCATTAGACCTCCTGTACAAAGATACGTCAGCTCGCCCCATACTGCACAGACAGCACAATGAGGCTGTAAACCTCCCCCATACAAAACAACCAGAGACACTTAAGGGGGAAGGGAGGAACAGGGATTTGTGTGTGTGTGTGTGTGTGTGTGTGTGTGTGTGTGGAGGTGGGTGAGAGAAAAATACATATTGAGGCAGAGGAGTCTTTCTGTATTCCTCTCTCTGTATTCTGTATTCTCTCACACACACAGACACACACACACACACGTCCCAACACACCCACAGTAACGCACACACTTACAAATACTATCTGTTATGCTATTCAATTTCTCCTCACATTTTTACAACATCCCATAATGCCTCAGCTTGACTGTACCTTTCAGATTAGCACAGGCGAATATGATGGCCATTATATTCACATTACATATGCATTTTTTTTAAAAGCGCACACACTCCTTCATTAGGAATCCATCACCTGGAGCAAGCAAAGCTAAAGCTAAGCGCTCCCTCCCTCCCTCCCTCCCTGCGCTGGGCTTAATGCATAGCTCCGCCACCATGCATAGGCGTCTCATTCATTTGCCATAAAGTGGCCACTTGACCTTCAGTAAAATATCATCACTGAGCCGCCCAGCGCCCCGAGCTGGCACTCATAGCATCCCGCAGACCCGACCGCTGCTATCTTGGGTCAAATGGAGCATGTCATTCACAAATAACTGCCATTTTCTCCTCTCCATCCCGGCCCGGATGGAGACCTTTAGCGCTAGTTGCCTTTAGCGGCAGGTATTAGCTTTCAGGGCCTGTGGGAGAAACTCTGCACCTGACTTAAAATGGAGGTGAAACATGACGGCGGAGCAGAGCACTGCTGCCTCTTCGCCTGGCAACACGGGGGCTATTTTCGCAAACGCAAACGACAAAAAAAAAAAAAGACAAAACACAAAAAGAGGGTCTTTTCTTGCAGAGCGCTCTGACGGAGGACGTCAGTTTTTGTTTGCCGTCGCAACAACATGGCGACGACACAATTTGGCCGTGCATGGAAAAGCCATTACATGGGCAAACACCAGCCTAAACCAGCTGTCATCTGATCAAGGATCTCTCAAGGGTTATGGCAACACAACACGGCCCTCTCCGGCTGACAGCTGAAACTGAGCCCCTCGGAAAAGCAAATATTTGAAAGACAGTCTTGGAAATGACTCCTTTTTTTGAAGAGCGGATGGGGGTGGCGGTTGGGGGGTGGGGGTGGTGTAGCGTGCTGCATGTTGCTTACATCAGAGTGATCACATCCACCGAGGCCTCGGTGCCAAACATAAGAAAAACAATCTGTCTGACAATCGTTTCTGTCAGCGGGTGTTGTCCTCACCTTCACTGCCCACATCTAAACGGATAGAATTGCATTCTCACCTCATAACTATGAGATGACCTCATGGGCTTGCATGTGTTCTGACAGAGCGTGTTGATGTGTTGCTGTTGCAGAAAGGTAATCGTCACGGAGCTGAACGTTATCATGGTAACAGACAAGGTGTGTGCTGTTGCCAACAACGCAGACAAAACAAAAAAAAACCTCTGCATCTCTGGAAAAAGTACATGTGGAATACCACTTAATTCTAAGAAAATACATAAATAATAGCTCATCTAATCGAGTGAGTGTGAGTCGAGTGTGGTTAGTGGTGGAATAAATGAAAGTAAATGCTAGTTCAGTGGCTCCTGTTTGACTTCATGAGTTTGAGGCGTTGGGGTGTGGTGGCGGAGGTGGAGGTGGTGGTGGAGGTGGAGGTGGGTTGAGGGTGGGGGTGGTGTGCGGGTGGGGTGTTGTGGTGCGTTCGCCTAACTTCATTGAGATCATTACTCTGTAGATTCTCCCCTCCCTCCCCTCCCTCTCCGCCCCGGCTCATTGCGGAGTCTTGCTCGGCCCTGCTGCTGCCGCTGCTGCTGCCGCCCAACGTGGATCAATAGAAACTAATCATGCCCGAGGCCCGCGCCGTTGTTTTAAAGTCTTATTTGTCACGGGGAGTGGGGGGCACCCCCCCTTTATTGAATTCCACCGATGACCCCCAAACATTACCAATGCACCCATAATGCACCCCCCTACGCAGACACACACACACACACACACACACCTAAACACTTACACACCCAAACACACCACACACCCAAACACTCAAACACACAGATCTAAACACACATAAATGCATATCCAAACACTTACACACCCAAACACACCACAAACCCTCACTCAAACACACAAACCCAAACACACACAGACATAGACAGAGAGAGAGAGAGAGAGAGAGAGAGAGAAAGAGAGAGAGAAAGAGTGAGAGAGAGAAAGAGTGAGAGAGAGAAAACGCCAACCCCCATTCTCATCCTTGGGAAATCAAAGCTACTCCGCCAGCTGCAATTACTGAGCGCGCAGACAGATAGATAGCTGACTGGATCCCGCATTCGGTTAAACGATAAATATCCCAGAGACGGGGGCCAGACATGATGGCTTTACCTTCCTTCCTTCCTTCGTTAGAACACAGAGCTCAGCATGATGGATGCTTGTTCCAGTGACACCTGATATGGTGTCATGTTATCGCCAGGCGATGATGCCACGAACAATGCAAACATTGTCAAGCAATTGGAGAAATGGGGGAAAAAAAAGAATTAAATTCAAACTGACATTTGCAAATCGATACAAGGATCAGGATGTTTGCCTGTGCACACACACACACGCTGAATGACACACGCACACACACACACACAAACACACACACACACACATGTGCGCACAAACACACACACATGCACACACTCACACACATGCACACACACACGCACACACACACACACACACACACACACACACACACACACACACTACACACACACACACACACATCTGCTATAGCTTGCTGTAACCGTCTGGCTTTAGATATTTGCTTCAAAGGATGTCAGTGCTCATTGTGCATTTTCCTTTCCATGCTTGGCTCTAAATGGAGCTCTGAACATATGTCAGTCACTCTTAGGAAATGGCTCTGATCTCGGCTCACCGTGGGTGCTAGATTGCCTTGTTCTGCAAAGCGCCCTACCAGATTGGCCTGGCAGGGGGTCTGGGGTTAGGCTCAGAGGAGTCATGGTGCGCTTTGGGGTGGGGTGGGGTGGGGTGGGGGCTGACAGGGACACATTTACAGGATCAGGCTCAAGTCATTCAAGGCCCCCCCTTCCCCCAACCTCCATCACCTCACTCAGCCAGGCTTTCACCTTCTGCTGCTCGGCGTGCGTGCATGCATGTGTGTAAGTACGCGTGTGTGTGTGTGTGTTTGTGGCTGTGTGTGTGTATGTGTATTTGTGTGTGTGTGTGTGTAAGGTCGGCAGAAAAAGCCCACTCCAAAAAATAAATAAGGCAAATGAATGTATGCACAGACAAACAAGAGAAAAAAGAACAATCATCAATTAAGGTAAACAACTTAACACACTTACAGCCCACACTCGATCATTTAGTGGAGAAAATTGTCTGACCCAGACCACTTGCTAAATTGTCTGATACGAGGTAAGTGCATTTAGCCCCTCACTGTGATTAATTTGGATTACGCAGGAGGATTAGTGATTACACTAATCTGCAATTACCAGCAGAATGTGAGCAGGGGACAATCCTAAAACATCAGCATTCTTACTGGAGTCTTGGGGGTGAGGTTGGCAGGTGCGGGGGGGGTGGGTCACTAAAAAATGTCAGGCGATGCTCAGCTTCCTGCACTATTACACGAGTCAATTTCGTGTCCCTAACGGCCTTTTTTGAAATGTTGTGACTGTTTACTAAAAACTAAAAAAAAAACAGCAGTAATGACAACAACAACAACAACTCTGACATCATGTCTAATTTTGGTGGAGGCTCCGAAGGGGTACACTATTAACACGAGTTCCAATACCAGTCTGTGTCCCTCGTGGCCTTTTAAGCTTATTGTAATGGTGTCACTGTTTACTTTTCAAAAAATAAACAGCAGTAACAACAACAACAATAACAACAACAACAAGTCTGACGTCATGTCTACTTTAGGGAGAGACTCTGAGAGGGGCACACCCCCACCCCCTTCCCCTACCCCCCCCACCCCACCACCTCAGTCTAGTGAGCAGCGCTGTTGCTGAGCGTCTTCCTCTGTGGCAGTTCTAGTTGTCTCTCTCTCCCTCTCTCTCTCTCTCTGTCTCTCTCTCCGCCCGGCCCGCACCTCCACGCTCGTTCATTAACCTTCCTGCCGACTCCTGCATGTTTGGTAATCCTGGGGGAGGCCGGAATGGGCTGTGACGGATTAATGGCGACTAAAGGGGGGAGATGGATGAGGCCCGGGGAGCTAAGGCATGTGTGCGGGGGCCAGCAGGATTAATATGGAGGTCCCCTCTTCCTCAACGTCTCCCGGCCCGCTGCGAAATGAAGTCGGCGCTGGCTGCGCTGGGACCTGAGTGTGTGTGTGTGTGTGTGTGTGTGGGTGTGTTTGCATGGGCACACAAGTGTGGATGCATGTGTATATGAATGTGTGTTTGTGTGTGCGGTTGCATACGTACATGCGTGTGTATGTACTGTATGTAAGGGAGAATGTATGTGTATGTTAACGTGTGTGTGTGTGAATGTGTGTGTTTGCATGTGCATGTGTGTGTGTTGCATGTGCATGTGTACGTGAGTGTGTGTGTGTGTGTGAGAGAGAGAGAGAGAGTGTATGTGTGTTAAGGCGGATCACTTGGGACCTGTGCAGAAGAGTGAGTGAGACAGCGCTGAGGGAGGGGGGGTGGAGTGGGGGGGGGTCTAAGGAGGTTGGGGGGGAGGGGGCGGCTGGGGAGACCCACGAATAAATAGAGAAAGAAATGAACCGCTGATGGAAATGAAGTCCCCTCTCACACGAGACCTCATCATTGCTCACGCTAAACAAATACACAGCCCCTCAACCCTTAAATCACTTCAGCTCGCATTTCCAAGTATAATTTAATCCGTTCTGTGCAACACTTGACGCTGGCATCCTCTTGGTGTAATGACAGCTTTGGAAGAGGGGAAAGAGAGAGAGGAAAAGAGAGAGAGAGAGAGAGAGAGAGAGAGAGAGAGAGGGAGAGGGAGTGTAAGGGGGTGAGGGTGGCTGGTTGGGTGGTTGGGTGGTTGGTTGGTGGGTGGGATGGAGGGAAAAAAGCCGAGCGAGAAATGCTTGAATTAAAAATTGGAAGTAACTGCGGGTGGTTGTGAATTTCTTCATGAAGCAGAACGGATTGGGGTTGAAGTAAGGGACCTAAATGCATATTTTAATCATAAAGACTCGCATAAATATGCCTTGCTCTTCCCTTGGCCCCCTTGGTGAGAAGAGAATGAATCCTTTCATGGATGAATATCAGGCTGTATGAGGCTCTTAGGTGCAAATTAGGCGGGCTAAAATATAGGCTACAAAAGAGGCTTTTTCTCTGATAATGCTGTCGGATGAACCGAGAGAAGAGCTTCCTCTTTGTGCAGCTCAAGGGAGAGAAAGAAGAGAGAAAAAAAAAATCCTTCATTTGCTCCGTCTGTGAAATTCTTGGATGTGCACTTGCAGGGGATACAGCGTGTAGTGTTCTGTGTAAGTCAATTAGATAAAGCTTTGATGTTGCGTTTTTAATTGAGTCTTTATTAACATTAAGTTCAGAGCGCCACACAACAAAAGAAAGCAGGTCAATCTTAATGAGGCGCAGAGCAGGAGAGATCCCTGCTTTGGGAATTCTGCCTTTGAGAAACAACAGTGTGTTATGAATAGTAGCCTGTAGAATTACTAACAAAATTAGTCTTTATTTTCGGCACTGGGTTATAAAAAAAAAACATTTGATTGACTTAGTTAACCTAGAAAAAAGTGTTCCCTTTCCAGTCAGATTAAAGATTGAATGAATGCTTCCTTATAGACTTCATAGACTCTCATAAACATTCTTACAAATGCAGTAAGACAAAGAAAAGGAATATATCAATATCAACAGCATAAAGCTATCAGTCACATCAACCATAATCAACAATTATAATTAATATCAATTAAAATCAATCCTGATTATCAATAGTAATTATTTGTCAGTGGCTTGACTGTTACTAAAACAGAAGAATAACGCGTTTGATAAATTAGTTGCTGTAAACATTTGTAAAAAAAAATGCACATATTCTGATGCAATTCTTTCCAATTATGTCCTTGAATGAATCCTCTGTACCCTGGGTTTGGCCTAGAGTAATGTATAAGCAAGACAGAGTCCATCTAAAAAAGACTGCTTAATCCACACTGAAAATGCTCTCTGTACGTGAGAAAACTGGATTTTCTCTGCTTTGAAGTGAGGCTATTTTCTTCAGGTCACACTAGGGCGCTGCTCTCTTCAAGTAAATTGTCTACAATCTACAATTCAAATTACTGTAGCGCCGGCCTTAAAACCCTGAATAAGATCTGACTGTAGTTTAAGTCCCGGTGCAGCTGCCCAATCTTTTCATCTTTTTCAAACACATTTCAGCAGATTTTACTACACACAGGTTTCTCGCCAAGCCTCTTTGCCTCCTCTCTCCATCCTCTCACTGCCTCTCTCTCCCTCTCTGTCTCTCTCTCTCTGTCTTTCTCACTGTCTCTACATCCTTTTGCCACCTCTCTCTCTCTCTCTTTCTCACTCTTATCCTCCCCTCTGTTGGTTATAAGAGGCCCCAGCCTGTACCTCAGCCTAAATGACTTGATCCTGGAAACATCTGAGGAATGCAGCTCTACAGCAAGGTCATCCAGAGGTCTTTGGCATGGAGAGAAAGAATAGCCCTACACGCTCAATGAATAAGACACACACAAACATACACACACACACACACACTTGCACGTATACACACACGCATACACACATACACACACACACATACATGCACACATAAAACATACACACAAACACACGCGGGCACACATGCGGGCACACACACGCACACACACGCATGTACACGCATGCACGCACACACGCACGCACACACACAGTGGTTAATAGACTCAGGTGTCTCAGTTAGCTCTCATGGACTGACAGCCGTGGAGCTATTGTTGTGCTCGTCGCTTTGTTCCGGTAGGAATATATAAAATGGATCAAGTTTTCCAAAAATGTGTACCACCACCCCTAGCCCTATCCCCTAACACACACACACACACACATACACACACATACACACACACACACACACACACACACACACACTCACACACACACACACACACACACACACACACACAACCCCCATTGCTATATTCTCCATTCTACCTTCACCTTAACATAAAACATCTACATAACCTTGGCTTCAGTTTGTCATCGGAGCATCAGAGGGTTGGAATTGTCAGCTGGAGAATACCGGCAGGCAGTTAGCTCGAACAGGAAAGCACTATAGCTTTATTGCGAGCATTTCAAGCCTGGAAGTCCTGTAATAATGTCTGATTTTCCACCTAAATGAACTCATTTATTTTGGGAATGCTGCTTCCCGGAGCCAGAGAAACGGAGCTAAGAGCAGATTCCGGGCTCCCGCTGCCTCTGAAATCCAATTTACCTCCTGCGCATCTCTTCCTTTTACGAGGCAAATAAATGCCGTACATAAGTCTCCCCTCTATTTGCAAGCGCGATACACTCAAAGCATTTGCTTTAAATGAACGAGGGGGGGGGTGGCAGGGAGGTTGTGGTGGTGGGTGGTGGGTGGTGGGTGGTGGTGGTGGTGGTGGGTTGACTCACAACTTAAAACATAAACATAACAAGTCCTTCCGCTACTTTGTCTCTCATCGTCTCCTGAGTGAGTTCCTCTCGCTGGGAGAGACGGAGGGGCCGTTTAGCGGTGGAGTCCTTTTACTGAGGCGTGACCGGCATATCCAGCAACTGTTGGGCCCAGTCGAAGAAACGTTCTGACCCCTTTGTCACCAAACTAGCTAGCATCATCTCATGTCTTCATGTGTGGTGTGATGGGATGGAGCTTGACACAGTATTGACCCTGACGGTTATGATCTACTAGAAAAAAATGCCACATGGCCACAAACGACATCTGCCGTCCACGTGTAATTGGGATTTGTTCTTTTGAAATCAATACAAATTCTATTCCGTTCTTTGGTTTATTTTATATCTGTTTCCTAATATTTTTTTAAAGAAAACACCACTCATCTTTAAAGAGATTCAGAGCATGGCAAATTGATTTTTTTTTTGTAAGACTCTGGGTTCGTGCTCGAGGAGATATCTCAGAGTCCTGCAACAATCAGACTTTTCTGACACTTGGCCAGCTTTTTTCTGACCGTGTCAGCAAAAAAACACATTTGGACTTCAACAAGTTAAATCTTTTCATTCTGCCCTAAACAGATTAAACTGAAATAGTGGTGACAGTATTGTAAATCACGGATCTTTAAGGCCCTGTTCGAAGCCTGGCTGAGAGAGCAAGCAATGAGTCTCCAGCTCATCTATTTCTCTCTTTGAAAGGGCAGAACGACCTGTAGAATATGCTGACATGGTCAAACTGACAGCCGGTTTCCATGGTTAGAAGCAGAAAAAAAATAAAATATAAAAATAAAAAAAATGCTGAGATCCCAGACAGAATCCTCACGAACTCTGCATATTTCACTTTGAGATTTCTCTTTCTGTGGAGAGGGAAAAAATTTGCTGGCGGAGACGACTGCGCTTCTCAGACACGATCGACTGAAGTCTGGCATCTGAGAAATCGCTGCTATGTAAAACACACCTGACAAGGCCAAGGCAAGCCATCCCAAAGTAAACATTAAAAATAGTTAACCCACTACGTGACCATTTTTCTAACAGCTTCTTTCAGTGACACACTGTTTAGCATGGTAGAGCTTCACATTCTTCTGCTAAAGACTATTAGGAAGACAGATATAATGGGAAAGACTTAAGCTCCAAAACGTTACTTGTGAAACTATATAGCATGTCAGCAGCTGAACGGATCCTCACACTCCAAAAATTTACACTCAACAGTCAGAGGTGGAGATTCCGGCTTCAGAACGTAAAAACCCTGCCACATATATGATTCAACCATTTTCTGAACCAGCTGATCCTAACAAGCACACAAGACAGGTTACCTAATTGGTAAAATCACCTGTGTTAGGTGTACAAGCATAAGGAATACATGGCAGGGTTTTTTCACTTTCTGAAGCCATGATCTACCTCTAACTTACAAGCTCCTCTCCCCCACACTTAGACAGACCCAAAGACCTTCTTCCCTTAACAAAAATGAAATGAAACAAAAGCAGTGTCCATCTCTGCCTCGGCTCGCCTCCGTCCAGAGGCTCCTCGGACATGGGCGTGGGATCAGCGTGAGGCGGTGTGAGGCTGCGTGCTCCTCGTGCTGCATTAGGCCTGTTACGGCTCCGCTGGGATACTAAACTAGGTGTTAATAGAGGTCTAGTGGTCTCAGCGTTCAGGGTTTGTTGGCTCAGGTACTTCGCAGGGGCTGTTAATGGCCTGCTTGTACGTGCGATTATGGACATTATGCACCTCTGCACAAACATAAACACACACACACACACACACACACACACACACACACACACACACACACACACACACTACACACACACACCATACACACATTTTCAACCACCCACACAGGTTTTATCGCTCTATACGTACGCACACACCCACCCACGAATATTATGGCAATTCTCATACTGTTTATGGCCCTTTGCAGAATGAATTGAACTGCGGCGTGTCAGGTTTTTGCCCTCAAAAGTAGACAATGGGAAATAAGGAGTGGTGAAGCAAGCGCAGCAATAAGAGATATCAGGAGCGCTTTATAATTATAATGGTGGAGTGATTTCACACTGAGGGGAGGTATGGGCAGAGATAAATGAAAGACTTGGGTAGTCTCGCATAACATCCACTCACAAAGCCCTCCATGTTGGCACAGCCCTCAACTGGAGGATCTGCTTGCAGGTATCACTGGCTTCCTGGCTGGTGCCACACTATACTTTAACATAGATGGGCCAAGGTTACGTTTATTCAACATTTCTTTCTAGCAATTTATAGTATCAGGGCAGCTCTTGTGAATAACTATAACCTATAATTCACCATCCGGAAAATAGGTTGTTTGCTGGATTTTTCCAAATCCATTTTCTAAATTAAACACCAAGTTTCGCAAAAAAAAAAAAAAATCTATTAAATTCTAGGCCAGCAAAGCTGACTGGCCCCTGGCGTAGTGATAAAGGTTGTTCTCTTGGAAAGTTGAAACTGTAGTGGTAACACAAGAAAAAAAAAGACACAAATTGTCATTTGCGATGAAATAAGCATCTGTTGCGTGGCAGCAATTACCACAGGCACGCTGTATATCACTTACCTTCTTCAGGGCACAACAACAAATAATGGAAATGATGCCATTAGCACTGCCTGGCAGCGTTCAGAGTCACCTTCCTCGCTGGCCACCGCTTAACGCCAGCGTATACCCAAACATCACCCACCTTGTTAAAAGTTGCCGCGCCGTTTGCCACCCAACCCAGGCGGTGGTGGTGGTGCCACTGCCACTGCCGCTGACCCAGCCCACCCTGTCACTGGTCGTTACCAGTCTGTGCTGCCGCCATCCCCACACTGTTGGCACTCTCCCTCTGCCAAAAGTGGCGTTCCTGGGCACGGGGACGCTCCTCCAGCTGTGGCTTAATTTCCCGTGACTCGTCTAATCACCGTAATTAAGGAGTAATTGGCATTAATTATTCCCGCATAAGCTCATCGCAAATCACCGGATAAATGTCTCATGAAGCCTGTCATGCAAGACGCAGAGAAACACACGGAGAATCTCCCTGGCAGATGGATTTGAGCATTTCTTTTTCTTTACAACAAATGGTGAGAAGCAGACGTGCTTGCCTCTTAAAGAGAAATGATTTGATTAGGCTATACAGACTTATATTAGAGTTTTAATAGCAATCTCGACCATTTTTTCATAGTATGTACTATAACTTATTAAACACGTCCTTACAATTGTTATATGCACTGCTCTGTGCCACCTCCAGCTACGGAATTTCTTTTCCCACTTTTCCAAAACTATCTTCTTGTGTACATATCTGCAGTTTCCAAGAAAGCCTGCAGCCACAACTTACAGGCGTGTAGCTACAGAATTAAACACTGGCTCAGGAATAATAAGCAATTCGCAATGGCTGTGGGTGATTCCTTTCATATTTCTGAAAGCTGGTCCATTTACAATGTCACACTGTTTGGTCGAACTATTTAACGGTGTTTAACATCCAGCTGACATTCGTTTTCAACATGTGGGCTTATAAGGCAACATATTTTAAGGCTCTTGGTCCCACAAGTGGAGCGGTGGAAAATGTTTGTGCCATGCATAAAATAGTTGCCTCAGAGCTCAGAACAGCTTCTGTGGGTAGGCTTTGCATGAGTGATTTAGCCAGGAACTGAACATGAAGTGCTATGAAAGAAGTTGGGTTCTTCCGAGCTGGTGAATTCCAACGAGCCTCTTCGCGCAGTGGATGTGCATGCTGAACAGGTTGGCGAACGCGTGGAGTGGCGCTGTGCTGATGTGAATATGTAAAAGTCACTACCTGCAGTTAGCAGGTCTTGTCAACACTTTCTGTGACAGACACACACGTAGGCACGCACGCAGCCAGAGACACACACACATACACACACACACACACACACACACACACACACACACACACACACGAAAAGTACCCATCATTCATGCTGCCACCATCACTGTCATAATCAATGCCTAAATTACTGATGGCAACAAGCAGCCACCAGCACCACTACCACCACCACCAACCCACCCACCACTCACTCACATACACACACACACACACACACACACAGCCCACACCTCCTTCTCCATGCGCTGCTCAGACTGCAGGCGTCCTGATGTGAGTAATTGTGTTTGCATGTAAATTGGGAGACGAGACGAGAAAAGGAAGGTGCTGGCAGCTGAAGCGACTCTGTCAGTACTGGTGTTGATTGAGGGTGAGAATGGTGGGGTGAGAGGAGGAGAAGGAGGAGGGAGGAGGAGGAGAAAGGGAAAGAGGTGTAAGTGTATGAGGTGACAGCGTGTTCATCTCCTTAACTGGAAGCACATTCCTATTGGGAAAATAAAAACGTTCCCGGATTTATTAATATATCAGAGTTGTGTTTTTTCGTCTGTTTGACGAATCTGGGAATGCGTTTCTCAACAGTCGGTGCTAATGGCCCAACGTTGCTGCCATTACAAATATACATAACTGCGTCCTCCATGATGTTCTTGACTCGTGACAGATTTCATCCTCTAATAGCTTTTGATTTGAGACTGTAACATGCAGCATGTTGATCACAGAGTGGTTGATGACAAGCTGTTGGCTCTAATTGTACCAAAGGGGTATTTTTTGAAGAGTCGAAATGAACTGTCATCTTGGAGCTGTTATGTCTTGTCCTTGGCTGGGCTTGTGTTTTGATATAAAATGGAGGAGCCTGAGCTAGCTATCAAACAACAAAACCATGGTCAGCTTCGGCTGCCTGGCCCTTGTCCGCTGCCGGTGTGTGTGTGTGTGTGTGTATTTTCGTCCGAGCAGCTTTTCTCCAAGGACCGCAGATACATCACAAAGCAAGGTAACTAATGGCCACCCTGCAGAAGCCAGGGCAGGTTGTCAATGGCAACTGATCAATACCTGAGCTGTTTTTTTTTCCTTTTCTTTCTTTTTTTTTTTCAAGATCGTGTCTGTGAGGAGTCATTATATGGTCAGATGGTGTGACCACTTATTTTCGCTGCACACTGAAACACACAGACCACTCTGAGACATTAAGGGAGATGGTCTAATACGGGTTTAAAATTGCCCATTACTGTTCAGCCCTGACAACAGTCAAATGGGTGAGTGCCATTTTGATTCAGGCTTTATGGTCCACTTTTTTTTTTGGTCCACAAATGTATACAATTTTCTGTGCTAAACACCTTTTAAATTATTTCAGGTACATCAAGTGTGTTTCGCGAGCAACGCGCACCGACACTCACCAGCAGAGCCAAGTATAAAGGAGAAGCCATAAAATTAGAGATGGATGATCGCTCACTACGTAACGACTGCACGGCCTTCACTGGGGTAGGTTTTCATATTAACACACAATTGTCTTCGTGCGATTTCATACACGGCCACATAAAATCTTGAGATTTAATTGAACGTTGAGGGTCAGTTTATCGTAACATGAACATAAAATTCCGCAGTCTCTGTCCATAGATCTGGTAGCACAGAAACCCTACTGGCACTTCCACCTCTGTTTTGGGGTGGTGCTGGGGTAGTGGTGAGGTGGGGTGGTGGTGAGATTGGAGGGGTGGGGTGGGGGGGGGGGGGGGGGGGGGGGGTAAGGGGGCGTCTCCCCAATCTTATTCACTGGCCGCAGTAATAAACTCCACCCGTCTACATCGCATCAGTCACACGGGATGATAAAGCTGACTGTAAACGTCTGTGAAACCCTGGATCCTCTGATTTACAGCCACCCCCCGAGCCAAGACAACAGATAGCAGACAATACCAAAGGAAGAGGAGGACACTGAAGTCTCTCATACAGTCTGTCATTGATTCATGCTGTCTGGCTGTGTCTGTGATCCTATAGAGACTTGAGCGCGAGTGAGCTGCACACAGCCGGATATAATTGTACCTACAATTCAACCTAACAGGAAACCATTTCCTTTTTCGTATTTATACACCATCGTTTATGCGCATACTGCTGCAAATGAAAACCTTTGCTCGTCTATCAGGTCAAAAAACAGGCTCATTGTGAAGAGCGTTGGCATTCGGAGGGCTTTTTGCTTTCGCTCCCTGTTGTGGGGTCCTCTCTTGGGGCTAACAGTGTGCCCACATTAGTGCCCGCATTGCCTGCACTGGTGCTGTGTTACACAACTGTGTTCATGCACGCTCCTCCATTATCACACCTTCCAGCAGCTACATGTGGGACCTGTCATGCAACATCTGCCAAGTTTGCTTATTGATGGGAATGTCTTCCCTTAGGTCTACAAACACACTAGCACACACATAAACACACACACACACATGCACACACATAAACACACACATGCATACACACAAACACACGTACTGTAAGCCTCAAAGGTGTGTGTGTGTGTGTGTGTGTGTGTGTGTGTGTGTGTGTGTGTGTGTGTGTGTGTGTGTGTGCGTGTGTGCGTGCACATTTTTAAGGTCTGGCTGGGATTAACTGCTGAGCTAATCGTTGGCACCTGTGATGGGGGGACCACATGCAGACACACACACACTTTGTCAAAGCAGAACAGAGCGGAGCGGAGCAGAGAAGAGCAGAGCAGAGCAGAGCAGAAAAGACAGACTGGCAGCAGGATCTGTGCCCACTCTCCCCTGTGTACTGTCTTTCTCCTGGCAGCCCTGTCTTCTTCCACCCGAGCAGAGCACAGCACCGGAGCTTATTTGAATATTCTCTTCCCATTCCCTGGTGAATCAGATATCACCGGTGGATAAACACAAAGCGTGTTTCACCTCACAGAGCAGAGCAGACACCGCTTCATACCAACCTCTTCCTATGCCGACACATGTATGAGCGGGCAGCTTCCTGTGTGCTGCTGTGCTGGACGACGGTCGGTCGCAGGAGATTGGAAACATTACCCTATTTGGCCCAATGGTCTTTAAGAGAGGCTCCGGCACACAAGGGCTCAGGGTTGTGGAGTTAAAGGGAGCAGTATTGTGCTGTCAGGAGTCCCTCGGTGGTAATGGCCTCCATCTGGAGTGGCCCATCTTGGACATATCACACATTAGGTGGAAGTGTTCATTTCTTTGGAGATTCCAGCTCAATTAGTTCACGTTCTTGTGGTGGTGGTGGTGGTGGTGGTGGGGGGGGGGGGGGGGGGGGGGTGTTGAGAATAAAGGAGAGGGGGGCCATGGTGGACGACTTCTCTTTTAGTTTGTGCGGCAAGCTTGGCGGAATGAGAGATATTGATTGCAATGATTTCCCAAGGCACCAATGGAGAGGGAGTCGGACGGAGGCAGGGATGGAGATCGAGAGAAAGAGAGTGAGAGAGAAAACTCATTCCACAGAGACTCTTGGTCTTGAGACATTGCTTTAAATTATGTCCTTTACCACAAGTGTTTTCTTTGCTATTCGCTGTGGGCCTGTTGTTGTTTTAAGACATTATCTATGCATGTGCTTTCTGCTCTATAAATACCTACTTCCCTGGCCTTGTATCTGTGAAATTGTATTTCTGTCACAAATATAAAAATCCTAGTTGCAGTTGACCAAGGTGTTTTTTTCTCCTATAACTCACTATCAAGGACTTGGAAGTGCAGCACCCCCATCACCTAGCCCTCCCTGACACTCCATCAACATTTTACACTTTTCAAGAGAGAGAGAGGGAAAGCAATTTCAAGGCTTCAGACAGAGTTTGGAGCTCTTTCGGCTTTTATCCTACATTGTCCGCGGTGATGTTTTTTTTTGGGTAGGGGCTCTTTCAGCTCTTGAGAGTGCCAGCCTCTGGTTCAGCGTGTCGGATCAAAGCGGGCCAGCTCGGCTTGAGACGGAGCGTGCACCAACTCACCTTGGCCACGCTGGTTTTCTTGGCTAATGCTGAAAGGGCGCTTTGTTCTCCTCAAAGGGGGATGAAAGAACTCCACCTTGACAGCTACCATGCCACTGATACAATAATCTCAGTGTGCCCCCGAGCAGGAGTTGGGTTTCATCATGGCGGGGAGATGGGGAGAAAGGTATCAGCGTTTCGCTCTGTGCCGCTCACTCGCTCGCTCGCTCACTCGCTTGCTCACACCGAGTGTTGTGTTAACATCTGTGTTTAATGGAGACGAGGGGGTCAGCTGAAACCGAACACCCGGCCCAGGTCGGCGCGACCTCAACTGCCGTGAGATGAAACTGAAAAAAAAGGTCAACTGCGAGGGCCATTTCCAAAAGCGAGGCGTTAAAAGCGTAGCCACCCAGATGAAATCATTACTCGGCGGCTGTCGTATTTAGAGCAATTACCCATCTGTGCACTGGCACTCCAGTGGTAGTCCATTTTGGCTATTTGAAGACTGCTTACCTGGTGCTTTTCACCCAGACAGTTGTGCTGTAGTGCAACCTAGTTGTGCACAGAGGCATCTACTCAGAACAAAAGCAGCTCTGTGAGTACACTGCGCCTCTCTCTCTTTCTCTCTCTCTCTCTCTCTCTCTCTCACTCTGTTTCTCACACGCCTGTCAAGCTAAGAGCTTTGGCATGAACTCCCAGTGAGCTATAAATCCTACAGCTTATCCATCATTCAGCAAGAAATCCCACTGCTACACCGCACACCCCAACTCCCACAACCACCACCACCACCAAAAAAAAAGGGAAGTGACCTAATTTATTATTACTATTTTTGATTTACCGTGCCTACTCGTGGGGTCAAGTGTGCACGGTTGGCAATTAGACGCGTCGAGCCGATTGAGCCGCAATGGGTGCCGGAAAACAAACAGACGCACATCGGGGAGATTTAGGGCCACTCCAGCCTATCCAAATCAAAGCTGTCCAACCCCCCCGCCCCCCCAGCCCCCCCCAGCGCCACGCCTGGTTATCAATCAAGCCACTGGCTTCTACATGACCCCAGTAACGATTCTAATAAATCCCCATAAACGTGACAATGCCAGAGGCTTTAAATCACACAAGTCTGTCAGGCAGAATGACGCCTAATTTTGCATGTCACTGTGTATATTCTCTGAGTGTGTGTGAGGAAGCGTGTGATGTGTGGTCTGCGAAAAAAGGACCAAGAATGTGAACGTGAATGTGAATATGGTCCAACTCCAGACTCCTGATATCATATAGAATTAATGATGTTCTGGTGTGAATTATGGAACATATGTTAAATTGTTTTACACTCTTTCATCTGACTTCATCAGGAGATTCATTTTAGTCCCCTCAACTCACAGACTGTAACAGCAACAAAAAAAACCCTTGAGGTAGCGCCGTCTGTGAAGCCTGAGGAAAGATTTACTGATTATGTCACTGAAGAACTCCATAAATTCTTCATCTTTAACTAAAATTATCCCACAGCGAATATATAGTGTCTCTCACACACTGTAATGTGGTCCGTGTGATAACTACAAGACCCATGTGAAGTATTGTACCCTTGAATAAATTGACCTAGACATGGGTGTCAATTTCTCAATACAGCATGATACAAAACTGCCTAACTGCCAGCATCGAAACTATTGACTCCTACCACAGAGTGTCAGTGAAAGAAAAAAAATTGACATGACCACAAGGCCGCTGCAGCCAGGCCAGCTGGCAGCCTATGACTGAGCACTAGTTATGCTACCACTACATGCTACCACATAGCAGTTAGCGCATGACAGTTAGCAACATGGCATCGCCACAGGACATTTCACCAGAGGGGGGTTTCTCTGTCTCTCTCTCTCGCTCTCTCTCTCTCTTTCTCTCTCTCTGTCAGGGGGAGCCACCCTGCATGGCTGTCCACTCCGGCTACTGTCTGGTCACTCCGTGCTGTCAGGGCTGATTTATGAGCAGCTAGCTGTTCAATTTCACATTTTGTCCTCGTCATATCCTTGCCCCGTGATCACGCCGCACTGACCCTTGTAGGGCAGGCATGGGGGATATTGATAAAACAATTATCTGCTCGCCGCTCATTTGATTTTCCATTTCAATTACCCGGCGCGGACGGGAGAGAAGAAGATTGCGCTATCGATTTTTTTTCTCTCCTCTTTTTGGCCCTCTACCTTGTGACAGTAAAGCTACAGGACTGGACTTGTCCACAGCCTACCTTGCCGACACGAGTGTGTTAGAGACACAGGCTGCAGGTCTGCTCGCTTTTTCTATGTCCTTCGCCTTGGCTCAGAAAAAAAAAAATGAATGGCGTTTTCTACATTATTTAAAAAACACTTTTTACTGACACAGCAAAGTGAAAGTAGGTGTGAGTGTGTGCGTGTGTGTACATGTTCTGAGTTCAGAGTAAAAAGACATTACCAGTGAATACAGTCCTCAGTCAATTAATTAAAACAACAGCAATGCATTAAAACAGTATTAAAATAAAGCAGTCAGAGGAGTAATGTCTTTTTTAGTTCATGAAAAGACAGATATCATGATTATGTAGAGTCTATCACATATTCATAGGCAGTATGTCATTTTATCATTAGCAATTTCTTCAGCTTGTACAAGTAGTGATAATTTTAAAAATCTATATGTTCTTTCTTAATATATAAAGCCCCAGCATATACATGCCCATCACTAATGTCTAAAATGTAAATGTAGCCTTACAAAACGCACAAGTACCAAACCAGAGAATCACTTTTAATTATCTCCCAATTAATGCTCTAACACCATTTTAGTTTTTTACCAAATTCTCATTAGCACATTTCAATTTAACCTGGTTCATTTGTTCAGTGAACACAAGCTGTTCACTTTTAAAATCTAACAGTGTATGTTCACACACAAGGTGCAAGGCTATATCGTATTCACAACATTAAAATATTTAAACCAAGCACTTGAAAAAATAAAAAACGAGCAAGTAAAGTGTGAGAAAATGTTACGGGTAGTAAAGAATTAAAGAGGTATATTGCATTCACTTGCTATAACACAGATCACCTCTTTTACTTAAGGAGCTGCAAACCACTGGCCTCGTACTGATTAAAGTCAGTTTCCATCACTACAACATGGCAGCACACTGCCACATCTAGAGAGAGAAGGAGAGGGGCCGTGAATGCGAGCCGAAGACGTGGGAATATCAGATTTCACGCGTCTGTCAATTAAACCCAGACAGGATGCTCGACAGATCTGATAAGGCTGCCCTGTTTTGTGGGAGCCGTTCTCAGAGGAAACGCAAATGGCAGACTTTACAAAGTGGAGTGACTTCATCTCCCTCAGCAAAGGCTTTCTGCTCTAAAAGTGTAGCTTTCATCTAGTGTTACACCCATACAGACACACCTTTTTTTCGGTCAAAGGCTACAAAAAAGCAAAAAATAGAAAAAGAGAAGTGGTGTGTGAGAACTGGACGGGCACGCAGCAGTATAACAAAACCAGCCTGTTTTATAGTACTTTTACTGCTGCTTGAGCACATTACCTGCCTGTGCTTTATTTGTTTAGGTGCATGGTGGTTAAGTAAGTCCACAGCTGATGACGAGGGCCACTGGAGAGAGGTTATCTAATGTTAAGTTTACTCCAGTGCACAGGCTGAATTATGTCATAAACGGCAAGCCATAACTGTCATTCATGATTTCTGTAAATGTCTGTACATTTACCACAAAAAAAGATTTACAAGGACCAAAGGTAAGGAGGGAAATGTACAGCTATATTAATGCACAAATATATGAAATGTTTAGACCTTATAGAAAGCGCACATCATGGTTTATTCTTGAATATGTATTCCTGTGGGAAGTGAGAACAAACACCTATTGACCACATCTTATTGTGATAAAGGACGCAAAGCAAATGTGATCATTCCCTTTTGTACACATCAAAGTATCCTGTTAATATTTTTTATATACCAATCCACTTCATTTGTGCCTTCACATGGCCAATATTGCTCTTTTAATATACCACTTCTGTCAAACCAGCTTTCTGAAGAATGTTTTCATGAGGACCAGCAAAAAGAAAAACAAAAAACGGAAAAAAATGTATTCATTGCTTTTAATACTCAGGGAAAAGGTTCAGCGAGGTATCACAATGGATTTCACAGATGTAGCACATCCTGAAGATTAATACAGTGCAATGCCGATAGGATTCTCACTTTCGCAAAGTCTTTTTACCAGAAAAGTAAACTGAGTGCAATGTTTAAAAAAATATATCCTCTGCAGAACAGAATCTGGCACTGCTCCACTTTTGCACTGTTCTCAGTGGGGCAGAAATGAACACGAAAGGAGGAAGTATTTAAAGAATATACAGTGCGAGTTTTACTTGTGAAAAAATAAATTAGCTGCATTGAATGGATGTTCAACCGTCATGATAACTTTAACATTTCACCTTTTTTAAACACACTATTCGCACATAGTAATTATATAGATAGGATTAGATAGGATTCATGCTTTTAATCTCTCTCTCTCGGTCATTCTCTCTCTCTCTCTCTCTCTCTCTCTCTCTCTCTCTCTCTCTCTCTCTCTCTCACTTTAACTCACTTCAAGGTTAGTTTGAAGGGTTTTCATTTAAGTGTTTGAACTTTCCTCACATCACCCTGAGCATTAAAACTGCAGAGGCTTTATAGAAAACTGCAGCCTGTTCAACTTGGAGACGGATCAACCGGTTTAAAAAGTCACTCGGTCCTTTTCTTCCCCTAGTCTTTTAAGATCCACACAATTGTCTCTCGCAAAGTAAAGCATTTTGGAGCCTGCAGTTTAGGACTGGTGCAGAGCTGGCTATGAATTAAATATTAGGGAACACTCCTTGGCATCCAATGAGAATTATTTGCCTTATTAAAGTGGCAGAAAATGCTGATTAAATTTTCATTGCATCACAGTCTTTATTCCCCCCCGTTTCGCCAGCCAATTCATCATGGAAATGCACGAGGGACATATCCGGCTCTTCTTTGGGATGTGTTTCCTGGAATGTAGACCTAGAAAAGGGGACTGTTTTAAATGGGACTGTGGGAATACCATTGTGACTTGGGATCCAGGGCCCGGGTGTATTGAGGAAGTCTCTGATGGTTTCTTTTATAAATTTAACCAAACATATGCTCACTACAAGGCAGAAAGAAAATGGGATTACCGATAGTGGTGTTATCCGAAATAAAATGGTATCTACGCATATTGTTCGCATCTCAAAATACGCATTAAGTTTGACTTATCTCCGACTCTGATTAAGGCTACAAGAAATGTAATAACTGTGGCATTCTTGGTTTTTAAATAGCACACGTGCAACAAGACGAATGAGGCCGGGAACAGAGAACTGGAATGGGTGCTGTTTCCATACCAATTCATTCTCTCCACAGATAGAAAACCACTCATTTTCTTTTTCACCTTTTTCATCACTGTGGCACTTTATTTATTGCGATTTAGATTTGTTGACACTGACAAATGCAAGCAAAGGCAATCCCGGGCCAAGACAAAAAAAAAAAATTCTCTAAAAGTATTTGCAGTCGGGTGGGGAAAAAAAAAGAACATGAAAGCGTTGCAGCGCCTAAATCAAAATGACAACGATGCGAGGAAGTGTCAGTGCAATAAGCAGAGCTGTGCTTCTGCAGTAGATTAGAGGCTGTCCACATCCACACATTAAATATGGAAGAGAGGGGATAGCAGCCTCCGACTGTCTACTTTAAACATTAGCTTGGATTTAAAGAGAAAAAAAATAGCATTAGGAGGGAAAGCCACAAAACCACTCATAAATAAATATATGATGGTTGAGTAATTACAGCAAAAATATGTTAATGGCAACGTTTTGTCATTTAGAAGCCAATACTAATGTAACCGTAATAGCTATGATCAGATATCACAGGACCAGGCAAAGAAACCTCAGCATGAACCTTGTATCTATTAAGTGTACATTGCCAATTTCTTTGGGAGCTATTGGGCTGTTTCTGGTCTCAAATGGTGTGCCATTAAACTCAATAAAACATACACTTAAGAAGAGACAAAACATACCCTAAAATGGGTATCAAGGGTGGACATTATTCAATAAAAAATATAGAGGAAAATTATTCTGTCCCATCCTTGGAAACAATAAAAACGGATTTGGCTGGTGTGCAAGGCCTGTCGGATGTGTCAACGTAAAATTGATAAAACAATTCCTTGATTCGTCATAAAAGTAACTAATGGCTGTCTATGCACGGCCGAGACGAGAGGAAAGTTCAACAACCTTCCTAATGTCATATTTTCCTCCATAAAACATGCACGGCATGCTCCCGAGCTTTTATCCCCTGTGACAAAATTATGGATGACAACGCATCACAAACGGCACTTACAGCACATGCACATGTCACAGGAGAGATGTAAAATATTAAAATGGGCGAAGGCGGGGTGGAACGTTTACTTTCGGGAAATGAAAATTTAATGCCGTGATACTTTAGCGCAATTTGGTTAACCTGCGGAGAGAGGGAGGTTGTGCTGACAGATCAGAGGCAATGTCGAATTTGTCAGCGGGCCCTCTGAGGCCCCAGCACAGCCTTATGGGATAGCGTCGCTGGGCCGCTCTGGTAATAGAGGACACGTCTCTCCTAGGGAGGCATTTCACATGCGTGTGTACACACACACACACACACACATGTACACACATACACGCCTACGCGCACACACATACAAACACATACACATACACAGGTGCACACACATACACGCCTACGCACACACAAGTACAAACACACATACACATACACAGATGCACACTTCCCTCTGAAAACACACCTCCCATGCTTTCTCACATGGGAGAAAAAAAATACACACGTATACAAACAGACCATTTTACTGCTATTGCTAAACACTGCAAGGTCATAGAGAGACATCTGAGAGCTTTGATATTGAGAGAACACTGCCAAGGTGAAGGTGAAAATATGTGTGATTTTCTCATTGATGTAAGGACACTGACTTTACATATCAGGTCAAGTGTGTGTGCATATGTCCTTGTGTGTTATTCTGAACGCACACTAGTTTGATTGTTTTTGTGTGTGTGTGTGTGTGTGTATGTGTGTGTGTGAGTGTATGTGTGCGTGTGAAAATGCATATGTTTGTGTGCATGTGTATATATACAGGTGTGTGTATGTGTCAGCCTCAGAGACAGAGACAGAAAGCAAGAGAGAGAGAGAAAGAGAGAGAGAGAGAGAGAGAGACAGAGAAACATGTGCATTAAAAAAGACCAAAAACCTGTTTCTTTGCCCTCTGCTAAACGCATCAATACAATCACACACCACAGATATCTAGTTCGTGGCAACAGTGACATGGACACAGAGTCAGCACTGGGGCTTCTCACACACACACACACACACACACACACACACACACACACACACACAACCACGGAGCCCTCACAGCTAATCAATCCTGGCACTTCTACTTGACAGGCGTTCGCTTATGGCAGCCACTGCCCCTGGATTGCAATTCTGCCACCTCTGTCAAGCCTAATTAATAAGTGGGAGGTGCAGCATGTAAAAATTTCTCAATTAACCTGCTAAAATACAGTTGGAGGACGCTAATTGCTAAGCTGGCCAGCACAATGCCTCATTAGCATAGCCCGAGTGTGAAAAACAATTATGGTGGATATTTGTAGCATCGGCCATGAAATAGCCTACCAGACCCAGACGGGGTGACAGGAAGACAGGGACACAAAGGGAGTGTGCTGCCGAGGCCTGTAGAAATCCCTCCTTTGTCTTCAAAACACAGACACACACACATACGGGCATACACACACATACGTGCACACACGCGTATGCACACACGCATATGCACACACAGACATGCACACAGACACAGACACACACAACCTCAAACATAGCCCAAAGGCAGTTATTGTAGGCATCCACGGAAGACACACAGACACAGACACAGACACACACACACACACACGCACACACACACACACACACACACACACACACACACACACACACGCTATCTAACCTGAAAGCCCAGAGGAACACACATCAGCCGATAATTATCAAAGCCACATCTCTGGTCCCGGCAGAGCGGCGGGGAGAAGAAGCAATAGATAGAGGATTAGAGCTCAGGAGTTCATCAGCTGAGCAACTTGTCAGGATTTTAAATCAATTATGTTTGCCGCCCGTGTCCATTTTCCGAGCCAGTGGGCCATGCTGCCCACCTCCTGACAGCCTTCCGCGGGCCGTCGCAGTAAGCAGGGTGGGATGGGGCACAGCGGACGGACGGACGGAGGGGTTGGGGAGGAGGGAGGGTAACGGTGACGACGACGACAACACCGACAGTGAAGGCGATAAGGTGCGCAACCGTAAACTCTACTTCGATGCGCATCGGGCCGCAAAGCTGGGGGCCCAGTGACGGTGACAACCTGCTGCTGGCCCGTCAGGGGCTGAGAAGGACGTGGAGGGACGTAGAGAAATGCCATCACCATGCTGGCAGTGGCAGTGGTAGCAGCGTTGCTCAAATCCACTGCAAACCCAATTTGGTCGCAGGTCACAGCTCGACTTGAGTTAGAGCTCGGCTACACAACAGAACTTAGACTGTTCAGCTCACTTATTGCATTTGTAGAGAGTGGAGAATTACATTTCACAAATGATAGCTCACCATAGAGGGTGTAAGTTAGAAGAATATTGTTTTTTACTTTAAATGTAGATGAACAGCCAAAATGTTTTAGTGCCTATGTACCTAGCCTAATACCTAAGCCTATTGTTATTATTATTATTATTATTATTATTATTATATTAGCATTATTATTATTATTATTATTATTATTTTTGTTGTTGTTTTTGTTGTGTTGTTGCCCATGTCTTGCATCATGGCCTTACGGACAGATTTATTTCTCTCATTAGTCCCTCTCTCTCTGATTGCTTTGAAACAAAATGTCCCCCAAAGGCCTCGGAACTGCTTACCTCCTCAAT
Source organism: Setipinna tenuifilis (assembly GCA_030347295.1). Taxonomy (NCBI): domain Eukaryota; kingdom Metazoa; phylum Chordata; class Actinopteri; order Clupeiformes; family Engraulidae; genus Setipinna; species Setipinna tenuifilis. The sequence goes on from CM059273.1 coordinate 15,607,302, forward strand.
CTCCCCAATCCAATCCCACCAGTAAATCAAGCTAATGATTTAAACTGGCCTCACTCTGCTTTATTACGCCCTTTGCTTTTGCATTGATTCAGCTGAGTGAGAACTGCTCAAGATATATGCTGTTTATTTATGAATATGCTAGCCATGCAGATTTCAGATATGCTTGTCACCCCACCCCACCCCACTCCACACCCCCCACCCCCCCTTACACCCCCACACCCACACCCAACCGCTCCCCCAGCCCTCCCCACCAGAGACTGGGGATCTCTGATGAGGTGCATGTGGGTTTCTTGCTGCAGTGTGTCTGGGGTGGTTTGTAAATGCCAGGTTTAGATCCTCCGCTGCTGTGGGCTGCAGGGGTCAGACTTAAGTAGGCCAAATTGGGAGGCGCACAACACCAGTTGCCAAATCTCCCCCAAGCCTTTTTGCACGGCTAAAAAAGATCATTCGCAAAAAAAAAAAAAAAAAAAAGTTGAGAGCACACACACACACTCCCAAAGAGACGAGTATGCACTGCTGCTGATCTGAGTTTGGGTGGAGAAGCGGAGCCAACGGTTGCAGCAGAGCAGACGAGCATCTTCGAGAGCGCTTCTGAGTCAGCTATCATTTGAGAAATGTCGACATGGGACCTTTGATTGAGGAGAACGTGATTAATGCTGAGCTGGAGCCCAATGGACTCTGACTGAAGCAGTTTATAGAGTCCATCTGACTGACAGCATCATTTAAGAGAGACAATTTGTCAACGAGGATGACAAATGGATGATTGTTATCAGTGACATCAAGCTGCCATACACTGTTGCATAACAAGCCCTTTTCGTGTTATTTAGGAGGTAGTGTGGGAATGAGCCCTACACCAGTGTAACCTACCCCGTGTCAAAAAGAAATACAAAAAAATCTTACAAGAACGTTCACTGCCTCGTATATGACTTGCTTACGATCATGGCCACTTTCACATATTTCTCATACAACAAAAGTATAAGACCTACATGTGTTATGTAGGTATTTCAAAGCTTCCCTTTGTAGAAATGAACCAAGAATGTTATATGTGGCTTTCCGTCATAGATTTTACTTGCAAGTTTCAAATAATATGTACATACATTTTGTACAATTCATCTACGTATGTCTTTTTCATAGTGCACTATTAACATGAGATTCCATCGTAAATATCTTGATGAGTCCCGTCACTGCTTGTCGTAGAACACAAGTTTAACCCTCCTGTTACCCTCAAATTTTCTAACATCCTTTATCCTTGGGGTCGATTTAACCCCAGCCATTGAAATCTCCTTAAAATGTGTATAATTCAAAATATTGGCCTTGGTTATTGGTTTGTGTGTGAGGTACTACTATATTTCTTTGTTGAGGACCAAAAAAAAAGCCCTTTAAAAATAATTTAGCCCCCATAAACACCACATACATCCATGATGTATTTCATGATTATGGAAAAATATGGAAATAGCCATAAAATCTTACTGATTGATCTAAAAATGGAAAGAAAGATATTTTTGGTATTTCAATTGATGCACAGTACCTCTTAATACAAATTTCTGTTATTTGTAACATTTGAAAATAAATTTGGTTGTGGTCATCAAGAATAGTAACATCTATTGTCTTCGGGGTCAATTTGACCCCGGGAAAAACAGACACAATTTCAAGCTTCAAAAAGAAGTACAGTTGCTTACAACTTAGAACTTTTGAGTACTATGACCTGGATGAATGAGAATGAGAATTTCCATTTTGAAACATCAGAAAATTGCTCAATTTTGGCTGAATTGACTAGCCTACCATTTCCCATTGAAATGAATGGGGACGGAACTTCCTCATTTAGTATATTGGCTGTATGGCCATGACAGCACTGTCCAGGGAGCAGTGTGTGGGACAGTACCATGCTCAAGGTACCTCAGTGGTACTACCGCTGGTTACCCATTACCCTAAGCGCATGGCCACCATTGCCTCAAGGTTCTTGTGGAAATTGTTTTGCCCCTCTCCCATGTCATCAAAATTATTAGTGTTAGGTTAGGGCCATAAACAGAGGAAACCTGTCTGAAGACTATAAAACTGCATGTTTTGATCACCTTAATGTGATCTAAAACAACTTAAACATGTATGTGCAAAATGTGGATATTTTGTATATGTTTTATGCAGCTAAAACAGTTTGGGGTCAAATTGACCCCAAGGAACACGGATGCGTACAACATGCATACAGGACATTGAAAACATATTATCTTGTTAATTTTATGTTTACCCAGTTCTCCCCCCTTAATTAGGAAAAGTCATCAAGGATGAAGCAAAAAAAAAATAGTCTTGGTGTATTGTTGAGGTGTTAAACATTGAATGGGGTCAAATTGACCCCAAAGATAATAGGAGGGTTAAACTGGACAATTTGCTTTAGTTCACACAAATTCACAATTCACACAAATTCACATCTTAAGCTCCGAGGCAAAGTCTGTGTTAGTGTTTCTAACTCATACATTTTCTATGCAGAACAGCTATCTAAAATATTTTCATCTTATGGGACAACATTTCTAACACTTCCAAATACTGCAATCGCTCCTGCACCAGAGAGACAGCAGACATCCCATCAATACTGAACTGTTGCTATGCCACAGCTACAGCTTGTTGAGACTGCTACATAAAAACCTGAGGCGTCCACATTATACTTTCACTTTTTAACAAAATCTAAACACTTTAGTGTGTAACTTTTTTTTTTCATACATCACATTTCACACTTAAGCCAAAACACAATGGCACATGTTAAATTGCGTTCAGTTTTCCACTGTATAAATACTCAAAGTTTTAACGTACAGATCTTCTCTGCATTTCGGATGTACATCCGCAGCTATCTTTCGTAGTCTCACACTGTAGTATTTAAACAAGCTTCCTAGCGTACGTGCCAGAGCTTAAGGCTAATTCTGGCTCTTTATCTCGGTGTGTAAAGCCAGTGTTGGTGAAATATGAAATCCCAATGGCTCTTCTGACAGGAGGCCCATCTTGTGCTGAATCTGCTTACATTACACTACAGTGCTCTGTGGGGACAGGCCTTATAAAGGCTTTGAGCTTACCTCGTATTTATAAAGCTTTCATAAGAGACCTTGAGGTGACATTTAAATATATCAGATAACCTTTCATTCTAAACCTTGCTTTATACAGTCAAATAATGGAAATGGTGGGAAAATGGTTATTTATTTATGTCTGAATAAATCTGTTAGTTACAAGCACAAACAGACTTGGGGAAGGGGGGGGGGGGGGTATGTCTCCTTAAAATGTCCCCTTGGTGAGTATGCTCACATGTTATAACAAAACTAGACAATTGCATCCGAGATACATTTGGATTTGAAATTACTCACATCATTTCATTAGACCAAATTAACTGGCTACAGTATTATGGATCCAAAACAATCTCAGTGGAATTTCTCCTCTATTGACAAAATATGACAGGCTCTTTCGACTGAATCTTCAGAGTTTACTACCTCACTTCTTCATAAAGACTATGAGCAATAAATCTATACAATGTCACAACATGTCACAAATATGTCTCAAGGCAAGGAAGAGGGACCAATAATGCAATGTATTGTCATATGAAAGCTTACACAGTCTCCACAACTTTCTTAGTCCAGATGATGTATATGTTTTTAATTCGAATATAGAGACCTGGGTCATTTTAATATGAAAAAAAAAACTGTAAAAAATGAAAGCTTCATCACCACTGGCAGATACCAAAAAATTAATTCATGAAACATTCCTCTTTACTTCTGGCCTATAAAAACACAGCATTATTAACTTACTGGTGCATATGTCAAACAAATCTTGCATAAGCTACTCCCAGCTACTAAGGATCAAGCTCAGCACAGGACTGGCAAATTGCAATTGATGTACATTTGATCTACATTTACGCAACGTCTGTTCTAGTTGTCATATTTGCTTTCTTTCTATGATAGGATGCTGGACAACAAAGCGGCATCTCCCAGTGAGTGTCCTCTCCTTGTTGTCCGTATCTGATAGCCTATGCAACAGCAATGAGCCTCTCGCTGATGTGCACCCACATGTAGAAGGCGTTAACCCTGCTAACGATAAGCTCTGGCGCTCTCCAAACGGCCTCTTGTAGGTGATTAAACAATGGAACACATTTATTGTAGATAGTAACATTTGGGATCCAACAGAGGAATGATGACTAAAAATGACACTATAATAGCAAAGATGGCGGTGAACACGCGCTCGTGTTTTGCCGTATGACTCCGTGCGGGAGCTCTCCGGTCGTCTCCACACTGTACCTTAAACATAGAAAAGCCAGCGGAAATAGCAACTTACCTGTTTTCTCTTTGATCTCACAGAGAACGCTGAACAGCGCCGGTTTCATCCGATGACAATTAAGGGAATGTTTCCTTTATGAAAAAAAGATAAAAGAAAAAAATATAAAGAGAGTTACTAAAGTAATTAGTGTTCAATTTAACACAAGACAACATCCAAATCCCACCACTAGTGTCATATCTTAAGATGCTCAACACAAACCCTTACAATACTACGATATTTGTAAATAATAACACACTAACAATTTGCCCTCTATATTATCGCCATCTCCAGAATTATCTCCTGATTGACTTGCCAAGCATGAACAAACTTACATAGGTAGGCTGTAACAAAACTTTGGAGACTCTTGTTTTGGTATATTTATGACATTGGTACTATGCTTGAAGGAGACATCGACAATTAATAATATAATTATTTCAATGATATGATTACAAGTGATTTTCACTAAAGGATGAGGTAATTATCCATTAAACTCTCTGTGGTCTTTTATTTCAAGGATGCGAGATAGGGCAAGCTAATTATTGTCAATGGCCACAGAAATGTATCGTAAACTGGTGAAACTAACTTCGCCTGTGCTTCATCCAAGCTTTGGTCAGTAATGGTCATGATTTGCTGCAGAATGTCCCCGATGTCTTGTTTTCTTCCATCTCCGTCCGCCCCTTCGAGTCCATGCGAAGGCGGCAAAGCCATACCTCCTTGCACCGAATGACCAGCCAGAGTGACACCACCAAGAGCCTGCATGATTCGGGCTGGATCCTCCATAGTCTGGCGCAAAACAATAAAATGTTTCTTTACAGCAACACAAACAGCGTGTATACCGCTGTGTTCAGTCACACTTTAAAAATACACAGACGTCGAAAGGATGGGAGAATAGTCCGAGAGTACTTGCAAAGAAACCCCAATTTTCAAACGAAAACGGATCCGACAAATGTTCTTCTGTATTGTAGGTTGATTGGCATTCCACTTTGCTAAATTCCCAATAGTTGCCAAACTGTGGATGACCAGGAGTTTCGTGGCACCACTTGGAGCGGCACTTGACCACTGATGCAATTCGAACTTCAAAGTGGTATTCCGCTAGTTTTGGTTAGTGTGGCCTCGGATGTTGCCAGTTGACGTCCTATTCGCCCCAGCCTCTCGATATCTTCTTCAGCAGTCGCAGCAACAATTCCCCGGCGGTCTTCTTTCAAACTTGTTCACATTCCCACAGTCTTCATAAAGTCGTCGTCAAGACTTTAATGTCTGTCAAGGAAATAAGGAAAACAAACCAAGCTATTATATCTTACCTCCTCGGTTAGATATCAATTGCCAAAGTTGTGATACTTATTTCAGAGATCTCAAATGTCAGTACGCGCGCGTCTGGACATGTACATTAGACAGTGGCACACATTATGAATGAAAAAAACTGTAAAGGCCTGAAAATGATAAATGAAAGCCTACAAATAATAATGACAATGGGCTCAAAAGCTCAACATGACACTATGTCTGAAATTGTGCATTTACAGCTGAAACGCTATGCGGTTACCGTAGTAGCGCCATTCGCGTGGCACAGCCGAGTCCGACTGAGCGCAGTAACGGCATGAAACAGAGAATCGGTATCCAGCAGAGACTCCGCCCCATCGAGGGGTGTGTGTCCTTGTTGCTACCTCGCACGGTACCCATCGCAAAGAGAGGGAAATAAAAAGCCGTCTGGTGAATGCAGTAATGATCATAACCATTATAGTTGGGATGATGATGATGATGATGATGATGATGATAATGATGACGATGATGATGATGATGATAAGGGCATAGTAATGATGACACCAGGCAGGATTTTAACATGACCTCAACATGTATTTTACATACACTGTAGTTATCATCCTTAGAAAACTTTCTAATTATTCAGTTTCATTTAGGCATATGAGAAATGTCAGTGCGGTTTCATGTCAGAAATAAAGCCCAAATTAAAATAACGGTGTACAATATAATTCCTAAATGCATATTACATGTATTAACTACCTTTGATATAGAGAGTTGCATTACCATATTATATGCATTGTTGTTTGTTTGTCTTTGATGATTTTTTATTTACTTTGTCTCTGCTATTTATATATATGAGAGAGAAAACACAGGTATTATGTCAATACACCTGTACACCCTCAACTGTTAAACCTTATATGTCGACTCTGAAACTCAGGTAAGTCTCAATACAATAGTCTTTCAAGTGAAACACAGACCAAGGAGATGCATCTGTGTAGATAAAGATCAGATGGATTCTGGAGAAAACAAATAGGCTACTTAACGAGTGTGTGCTGGCATGTATTTTTTTTTTCATTAAAGACTAGGACCATATACCAAAAAAAAACCCTGCTACTGATGCAAGAAAAAAAACCCCAATAAGTTTGGACTAAGAGAGTTAAGCCAAGCACGTACACTATTTACAATATTTTACAGTTGGAAAACAATATTTTCATTTAAAAAACATCTCATCATTATCCAAACAGCAGAATTAGACTTGTCTCTGAAGTGAGACTGGAAAAAAACTGAAGATTCAGTGAGACACACATCTATTTTTTTACAATGACACCCAATGCATTAAGAAACCGTCTGGACAGTTTTGTCAGTAATTTTGGCAAAGACCCCTTGATTCAGCTATTACCTCCCTCCAAAACCACGTATGGCCTAAAACACATTACTGATACTGATACATCCTTATCCTCACTGACTGGGCACTAAGACCATGCAGAAACCAGCAGAGCACCCACATTTCTGCAAAGAAAAAAAGCATAACTTAAGTATATTGACCTAAATTAAGATTAAATTTGAGTGATTTATAAATCAATCTCAAATTATGTATCTTTTAAGATTTAGTCTTTATGTTATTAACATAATTAATATATAAACTACTGCTGTATACTGTTTGTCATAGTATTGTTCATTATATTGTGATAGAAAAAAAATCTCAGTTGTAAGAATCTTTAAGGCTCATTCAACGTTGCTTAGCCCTTAGTTTTACTTGCCAAAAGATTGTTTTCTCACAGTTAGGATCTTTATATTTGAAAGTTTTTGGTAATTAGGCACAACAAAAAAGAGTAGGTTCAAATTACATCTGTGGCACTGAGGCTACAGCATAGCAACAATTTCTTTGTTTTTCCTTTCGACAGCTTCATAATAGGCCTTAGCAAAATTATATTACCATTGTGAGTGCAACATAACTGCCCCTTAAAGAGTTTGGAGCATTTGTTTTGTGGTGTAACTGTTTCTGAAACCCTAATTTTATTGACTTGTCATCCAGCAAATTAAAATGTTAACATATTCTATATGGATTATATCTGGTATCAGGCTTAACCTTGTAGTGTTGGACCTAATGAGTCTGACCTGGCAGAGAGCTATTTGGTGGCCATCATTCGATGAACACTGTGTTGTCAGAGAATGTTTATAAACATCTAGGTCTACAGATGGCAGAATACAGGTAAACATGCTACATTTTCCCTTAAACCATACTACGGGTTTAAACACAATTTTCAAAGGATATGAGAATAACATTATTCTAATATTTCTATATTATTCTTTTTTATTATTAGAGTTTTTTATTCCTCAAAGTCGACAGCTAGTTTAGCAAATAAGTCATCAGGCTGTTTTTTTCCTAGAATCATTATGCATAGACAATTATATGCAAATCATAGGCACCAGGCTACAGGTATCACGATCAGGCATCATCACAGAAAGAATTTCAGAGATAATAGAGATGATGCTGTTGAACACACCCCACACACACCCTGAAAATCATAATATCATGTGCATGTAAGAAAAAAAACCCGTTGCACTGCAGACATAACAGAAACACTAGGCGGTAGTTTAGTTTAATTCTACTCTGCCAGCTCAGATGGATCCTGAAAAGAAAAAAAAAACACAGACATGAACTCAATAACCCCCCCATCTTAGTGAAAAAAGACTGACTTGTGACCATTGGCTTGTTTAAATGTCTATCACGTAAACAGACTGTCTATTGGGTTATGTTCTTGTCTGTCACATTCAACAGTGTTGTTTTCATGTTCCGCCTCCTTGGTGGTGTGTGTACTTCCTGTTTGAGGGTAAGCAGACGGAAATAGCATAGTCGACTACATATGGAAACAACAGAGCAAATACATTACTGTTATTATTTTCTGAATGTTAAGCAGTTATGTTGCCGATGGTGAAATGAAACCATGTATTTGGACGTATGCACAGATGATTCTGCGTGTTCTCAACACTTCACTTCCGTGGATTAGACATGCATAAAGGTATGATAACTCATTTGGCTAGCTAGCTAACTAAATACAATACTCAAATGTGTTAAGGCCTAACTTTAGCCTAGCCGCTAAATTTAATATCAACAAGCGAACATGCCAAGTGACACAATAACTTACACCATATCTGCCTTGCATACAGAAGTAAATAATCGTTGACTTGTTCGTATGTCAGAGACTTTTATGCGCCTTGTTCACATGCCAAATCCAACTTGCAATGATAGTATTCATAACAAAATACTCGACACTGCACCGGTTAGTGCGACACTCTATAACCAGTGAACCAATATGTTTATTTTGACAGTCCTAGGTTTCAGGCTGTTATTGCATATTGTGTGTGTGCGCCTTCTAAGGTTATGAAATTATTTTGAAGATGGTAACGTGTGTCTTCGGCAAGAAAGTGTAATGCAGAAGGTTCAGATGCAGAGTACCCACCCAAACTAGCTGACAGGCTAGCTAGCCAGTTAGCTTGTAAATCAGCCACTTTTAATAGTGTGTTTCTGGTAAGCTTTTAGAGTATGTAGGTCTGATGTCGGTTAACTAATTGTGTTGCAGTGCTTGTCAGTACGCCACGTTATGTTTGACCTGTATGCCTTCCTTCGGAGTGTTGAATTTGTCAACAGCGTGATGCCCCTACCAGTTAGCTTGGCAGCCAGGAGAACTGGTTCTTGGCGCAGGGTAGGCCTGTGTTGTCAGCGAGTATTTACAGAAGTTTATTGCGTGCGTATGCGATATAGCTGGTTATGTGTGACACAAAACAGAGACAATGTGACATTTTCGTATTTCGGTATTAATGTAACAAAACACCCGGTTATGGGCAGTGCGAAACAGAAATGGCATCCGTCTGTTCATTAGTTGATGTATGTTTTCTTCTCGCTTGTTCTATTTTGGATTTTTGACATCGTCAGCTATGCATGACCCACTGTCTGTGTAATTTGTTTGTCTTGGTATTTCTTTGCCGACTGGTAAGTTTTAAACTGCTTGGAAAGATAACTCTTTAAATGCCAGTGAACATTGGCCTTGTGCTGACAGAAACATATTTGGGAACATTAAAAAAATGTTACAAATAGACTTGCAGTTAAAGACATCTGTTTAAGGTACTTGCTCAGATGGACAATGTTGGTAAGCAAATTTGCTCAGAGTAGTACTTTTCAGTGCAGCACATGGCTACATTTACAGAAATGTGAGACATTGTCATTTCATGTAGGCTAGTTCCATAATCACTTTTAAAAGATTACTGAAGTGTAACCTTATGCTGACATCATGTAACATCAGCACTGTGGAAGATGTATATGATGTGTTTTTTCCTAAATGAAAAACATTTTACCAAATATTTGTGTGTATGGTGCAAAGCTGTGGGAGATTATGCTGTGTTCATCAAGGCATAGCCTAAGCATTTGGCATTTGGTGATATTCCATTAAAAGCAGATGTGGGCTGTTGAGTTTTTAATCCACTGTCCTCCCTATTGTGACGTTTCTCATTTTATTAACAGCCATTGAGTAAGTACTGTTGCTATGTGACTAAGATGTTTAGATCCCTTTAAAAAACATCCTGTTTTTGTATGTCTCGAATGTTAGGCTATGCTGTGTAACAACTCTCATAATCTTGCTCCCACACTAATTGCCCCAGTTGACTTAGAATAAGCGAGCATCTTGGTCTGTTTTTTTCTTCTTCTTCTTTTTCTTTTGCTGGAGGCAATCCAGGATGAAACATGAGGACAGTGTGGGTTAGAGTTTGGGATGTCATGTGGTTTGGGGTGCTGACTGAGAGAGCTGCTTTGCTCCGTTTGGTTTCTGTCTCTACAGGCCAACCTGAGTGGTCCACCATGGAGAGGAGAAAATAACACAGACGTCAGGTGGAAAGAGCAGACGAGGACCTCGTCAGCGAAGCGACTACAGCTTCCTCCAAGCAGACACAGCCTGCAGTATCCAGGGAAAAAGACATTGAGAGAGAGAGTGCATTAGAAAGTGTGAGAGGGAGAGAGGAGGCGGAGGAGGAGGGGGGTGACTGAGAGGAGGGTGGGCAGAGAGGGAGAGAGAGAGAGCAGAGGAGGACTTAGAGAGAGGAAGACGAGTGAAGATGGCGTTCCTGGACAATCCCACCATCATCCTGGCACACATCCGTCAGTCCCACGTCACCAGCGATGACACTGGCATGTGTGAAATGGTGCTGATCGATCACGACGTGGACCTGGAGAAGTGCCAGTCCGACGGGCTGTCCGGGGGCGGAGGCTCAGCCTTTGGCTCGGGCCAGCTGGGGGACAGCGGAAGTGGGAGCGAGGGCCAGGCCTGTGACCTCTCCCAGTCTGTGGACATCACCTCCAGCTGGGACTTCGGCATCCGCCGGCGCTCCAACACAGGTAAGATGCACCATGGTTCACTCCACGTGGGGCTGTGCACTTGTGTATTGGTTTGATGGAGGAATGGGACCAGGAATCTGCATCAGTGGTTTTGTGGAATGGGTGAGGATTATGTAGGATGTAGGCAACCATGGCAAATTTTTAACATGGTATAAGAGCACAAGTCCAACAAAGTCTCTCTGGCCAGATAAGTCGCATAGCAAAAATTTGTGACTGCTATGTCTTTATTCAAAATATGCTGCATGGAAAACGTGAGTTTTTTTGTTTGTTTGTTTTGTTTTTTTTTAAATTGGCAATTTAGTTTGCAGCACTTCAGAATCTGCAGACTGTTAGATGGTGCTATGTACTCCTATCCTTAAAGAGGTGCCTCACCTTGCCTGCCAAGTAAAACTTGCCATATAGTGTGACCACTGAAAAGGATTGCTTGGCCTTTTTCCTTGAAGACACCAAATGCACCACAGCCCCTTGAGTGCATAGGTGTGGTCAATGTGGAGGTCTGAGATGACATGAGAGATGAACCTGCAATGGAACCTGAAATTGTTGGTTCATGTCTCACTTGGAAGTTGTGAAAAGGAGTTGTTAATTGAATGCAACAGGAATGGATTATACGTTTTTTTTCCAATCAATAAGTTGTAGGTATTGTAGTGTAAGTCATCTTGATGTGGAAGTTTGTAGATGGGTACTCTTTTGTTGACGGGGGGTTTCTGTGTTGAAAGTTGAAGGTTGATGTGATTATGATCAGATATGAGGCTATCTCAAATCAGCGAGTGAAAAATGATCACTTGGGATTGGTATGTGCTGAATTATTTTTTCTTATTGTGAAAAAAAGGTCATGCAGGGCACAGAATTGACTGATGGGGCCAAATACACAAATTGAATAAAAAGATATAGACCAGGATCTAACCCCCCCCCCAAAAAACACAGTTGTTAGCTAGTACAGTAAACTGGAGGTGAATATGGTTTCTTGTTTTCATTGTAAACATATTCACATGCCTTATTTATTAAGAACCTAACCCCGTAATCTGAAAACCAAAACCCAAAAACTGTAATCAACAAATTAAACTCTGTCAACGAGAGCACTATCACCTGTGTCAAGAGCTTAGGAAACTATTTTGCTAACATTTTATATTTTACTCTTCAAGAAGTCCTTTTCATTTAAACTTTTTTTAATCTAGCTCTCAGTCATCAGGCCTAGGCTCATTCTCATTCTCAGTCCTTCTTGATTCCTTAAATGTTGCTCATTTAGGTATTCTGTTTTTTAAAAAGTTTTCTAAGCTCTTGAGGTAAATGATGGTAATCTTGGTTTCAGAGTTCGATTTCTTGGTTACTGACTCCTAGTTGGTTCCTAGATTGTTGCTTTTGTTTGTATGATGGCTTGAGGCCATCATGTTTTGGTTAACAAACACACATTGACCTGTGGTTTTTTAATTTGACTAATGCGAGTTATTTTTAATCTGAAATAGGGTATTTATTTGCAAAGGTTTTACTTTCAACTATAAGCAAAGAGATAGACTTTAACATTGCACGTGCAAATCACACATTGACACACAATGACAGTAACAGTCACAATACACACCAAGTACACTGCACAAGACAAAATATTGTCAGTATCACATATGCTGCATTATGCTGCAGTCTGATTCTGTGCCTGTGTTTACCGGCTAGTGTGATGCGTGCTGGGATGTGGGTATGCCCTCATAAAGGAAGCACACACAGCCCCCCCCCCCCCCTCATATAGGTGAATCTTTACCTCACCCTCAAGCTGTCAGCCCCCATCAAGAGAGCACCTGAAGCCTGGTAAACGATTATCAGATGCCTGGCCTTTTGGACCAGCCTGGAACAGTGTGTGGCAGGTGGATATTATGGGGTAATGGTGGGTGAAGGGAAGGCAGGCCAAGTGCTTCATAGCATTTTAGGCTCAGAGAAAGTGTGTGTGTGTGTGTGTGTGTGTGTTTTGGGAGTTTTGTGCAAGAACCAAAAAGGGAGTCCAAAGTAGGTGTTTGGTAGTAGATCTCCTTTTGGCTCCCCTGGGTTTTGGGTCAGTGGGCCAGTTCACAGCTCTTGCGAGGGTCTCTCATCTAAGAAATGTCTAAAGGGAATATCTTACCAGGACGTCAAGAAGTGCAAGAGAAACCAGTGGCTGCCGGTAAGCAAAGCAAGCAGGTGAACCATATTTCTACACCCACCCTCGATGCGGAAGCTGTTATCGCTGGTGAAAGGAACAAACAGGGGTTCAGATTTCACAAAGTCCTTTAATTAGACAACAGTTAGGCAGATGTGTTTTTAGAAGTTATAAAGATGTACATTGTGCAAAAGTGCCAAGAGGGACAGTCATCAGTAAAGTCATCTGTCTTCTTTCATATTGTTGATGACTTAATTAGTAATTTGATTACCATGAAATGTGTGTTGTTGACCTATTTTTTAATTAAAATGTATGGATAGAAGTTCAGTGGTAAATAAATCACAGTATTTGCATAAGTTATTATCACTGTCATCACATTTTGCAGTTTTTAGCAACAAGAAATACAAGCCAACTTAACAAGGGCACAGTATGATTTCATTAATTTTTGTCTTCGATTTAGAAACGATAACATTTTCATTCCCTTGCGCCTGGGCTTTGATAGCATTGACATTGTGTCCAACAAAAGCCTACTGATGTACATGTCACAGGGAGAAAAAGTAGGCTCCGCTCAACCTTTTGAACTTGCCGACCCCGTAATTAAAACTGACACCCTTATTTTGCAAGACGGTCAGAAATGCTTACACTTTAAGCGTGTAACGGTCACTCAGTCTGACTCCGTTGGGCGGAGGATTGGCTGGTGTCGCGTTCTATGGACGTGGATTTGCTGACATAGTACCTGCTGTGACACCATCACTCAGCCCTGGCGTGATGGTCATTTGACGGATAGTGCCATAAAGTATCGGCGAAGCGATTTGTGACGCCTGACGTCGCTGATGGCCCTCAGCACATATCCATCCAGGCGATTGGGTGGCGTGCCAGACAGGTGCTGACACCACTCTTAAGGAGATGGCAAACAGCGCATCGCTCTGAAGGATGGCCATATACCAGCCCAAGAAATTGAAATCCAGGCTAAATTTCGAGGAAGCGTTTGTGATTATTGGGGAGCAAACACGTGGCCACCTTTGCTCGATCTTCACTGCTTTATGTGGAAGTAATTGGAAGTTTAGATTTGTTTAGATTTGTATCCCCACCTAATTGTTTAGGAACATTTCACACAAAATCCGTTGTCATTTGAGAGGCAAATAAGTGTTCATGCTTAGTTTTATAAAAGGAAAGGGACATGAAAATAGCTGTGGTTGTCAGGAATAGGAATGCTATTTCTTTTAACAAGTGTATTTTACTGTTTTAAACTCAGACTCTGGCATTTGTTGGGCAATGGACCTTACAATCCATGGACCTTCCAGAGGCATAGACATGTTTTATACTGTATGTGGTAATGTTGTGTTCTTGTACCTGTCTGTGTTCACTGTAATTCTGTACTCCTCCGTAACATTGGTGTCTTCACGCTTTAGCACAAAGACTGGAGCGACTGAGGAAGGAGCGACAAAACCAGATCAAATGCAAAAACATTCAGTGGAAAGAGAGGACTTCTTCCCAGTCAGGTATCTCCCCCTCCATTAACCTCCTCCTTCTCCAAGGTCTAATAACAGCACTCTCTGGTGTCTTTAAAGCCCTCTGTGAAATTTGCTCATAAAATGGGGACGTGTGTGTGTGTGTGTGTGTTTGTGTGTGTGTGTGTACATGCGTGTGTACATGCGTGTGTGTGCGTGCGCGTGCGTGCGCGCGTCTGTGTGCGTGCGTGCGTGCGTCTGTGTGCGTGTGTGCGTGCGTGCGTCTGTGTGTGTGCGCGCGTCTGTGTGTGTGTTACTGTGTGTGTGTCCCTTATTGCCCTACAGCGGAAGACTTGGGGTCACTGTTTGAGAAGAAGGACTTTAAGGAGCGGCCCCGGAGCACGGGCACCAAGTCCACCCTGTCCCTGCGGCTGGAGCAGTGTCCTCAGCAGCTCAACAACCCCTTCAACGAGTACTCCAAATTTGATGGCAAGGTAACATCTCAGCGTGTTGATGCTTTTCATGCTCTTGAAAAAGTCAACTGAATAAGCATTGTGGCCCTGCCATCCAAAATTATTGGTCCAAATTCGACGTCAAAGTAGCATGTCAACATGCACGCTTTTTGACTTGTTTTTTTTGTTTTGTTTGAAACTCGTGATCCTAGATGCTTTTTTTTCCATTGCTGCCTGAAAAAAGTCGTCAGCTGAATTGGCACAGCGGCCGTACCTTCCAAAAAATTATTCCTCCAGAGCACGTTTTGGTGGGTGTTTACCCCACGCCAGATAATGCAGCGATGACAGTTCTCAGCTGTCCCATCTGTCATTTTTATGTTTTATCTCTGAGTGCCCTGGAGAAAATAAAAGTGGAAGCTAAAGCGGTTTGTAAATTGCTAGGGTTGGGTTAATTGTCGTGTGTGTGTGTGTGTGTGTGTGTGTGTGTGTGTCTGTGCTTGTGTGTGTGAGGGCTTGTGGGATGAGTGAGGTGTATATGTGTGGGGGTGTCATGCTCTCTGTGTGTGTTTGTGTGTGTGTGTGTGTGTTTGTGTTTGCGCGCGTGTGTGTGATGTGCGCGTCCGGACCTCTAACAGCATCAGTGGCAGATTAAGATTCATGGCGGGGCTGTGATTTAAGGGAGGCATAATGGGAGGCGAGTGCTCGCCAGGCCCTGGGCCGATGTTTACATGAACCCCGCTTGACTCTGACAGCAGTTAAAAAGTACAGTCGCCGTAATGAAATTTGCGGCGCGGAGTGTCAGCGGCGGGAAGCGGATCGAATTAGGGCGGCGTTTGGGAGATTTATGTGTGGACAGGTGGGGCCGCAGAAAGGATGGGGATGTTGGAGCTTTTGCATTCATTTGTTCTTTTTGCTCGCCCAGCTCTTGTGCAGGAGAGGATTTGTGCTTTTTGTTTTTTGGGCTGGAAAATTCCAACAAATACAATTTGAGTGTGTAATGCTTTTTTTTTACAAGCTCATGGTTTTACATGTTTTATATTTCTTAATTTAACTTTTAAAATGTATTTGTTCTTTGTTCAGACATGCTTTCACATGAGATTGTGAATGTGCGTTAGTGTTGGAATCAGTTTTTGTGCTTTGTTCAAGACACTGGCACACTGAGTCGCTATGAGTTATCCATTCATGCCCTCACAAAGGGTCCAACTGAAGTGTAATAATCACATTTCCCCTCAACACCAGTCTAATTTACATGTTCTCACTTTTCACATCTGCAATCAAGCTTCAAAATAGTACTAAATTACCTGAGTGCTCTTTGCATTAAGTGAAAAGAAGGGAGGAAAAAAAAAAAAAAAATTCTGCGAATGTAGCTCGCTCGCTCTGCTCTCTGCTCCTCGGGTTTCTCGCTCATAACAAATTGAGCTCCAGCAGGGCCAACAGCCGGGCCGCGGCTATAAGGGGTTCCAGGCCCTCGTGTGAGGGGGGGGGGGGGCAGTGGAGGGTGGGTGGGGGGGCCTCCGGTTGTGCTCCCCTCTCGCTGAGGTAATGGCAGGTTGTCAGTGCGGCGAGGCGTTCACATGCCACCAGCCTCTCCGCACTCCATCTTGCTCCCATGGAGACATTAGCCCCTTTATTACATCACAAGGCCTTTATTACAACAGAGGGATACAATTAAAGTGCAAGTGTGGGGGCAGACATTGGAGAGTTGGCTGCTCGCAGTGCAGAGAGAGATGAGATTTCGCAGCGACAATCCAGCTTCCTTAAAAGCGGCTCGGGAACCGTGATTGAAACGCCCAAGGCCCAGTCAAGATGACAAGATAATGATCAACGGGCAATCTTTTTGTTTTATTTTTAATCCTGAGTGTGTCCTGGCTGCTCTTCAGTCGAAGTGACTCACAATGAGGGGGTTGAGTTAGGGGTTGTCAGGCCTGATTTTAACCTACCGGACAACTTAATTTGTTCACACTCATGTCGGTTTAATGGTAGAACATGAAGGGAAGCCCTGTGTTTTAAAACATCCAGATGCAACCAAAGTGTTGAAAATGGTGGTTAAAACAGAACTTCAAAAGGTTTTACTTCCAGCGAAGAAAAGTAATAAATTCTTTTGTTTGAAAGCAAAGAGCAGCCATGAATAACGTCCAAATGACGGGAAAATTGATTTTTAGAAAGTACCTGCACTCAAAAGAAAAAAAAAATAGATTTCAGCTAAATCTACATTGTAGCATTACATCAAATAATCCGTAATTAGGTGTGTTACATGCCTTTTAACAGGTGTTGGTTATTATAAAATGTTTATTTGTTGCCAAACGTTCTAATTTAAAATAAAAATGACTTTTTTTCCCTTATGGATACTGCAGTGGCCACAGATTTTAAAAGGTGGAGAAGGGTATTAATTAGTAATGTTGGTCACTGGTGCTAAATTAAGACCATGGAGTTCACGACTAGGCCTCTTGCTAATGGGGGGAGGTCGGGGTGGCTGGTTGATGGTGCACACTCAGGCTGTGTTGAGCTGTCACTCCCCATGGCAATGCTAAATCTAAATCTGAGTTCACACACAGGTTAGTTATGAAAGAGAGGGATGATTCACAACACATAACACATTACATTACAGTACATTACATACACAACATACAATGTAATGTAATCTAACATATCTTGCAAACATGACTGAATGAACAAATAACGTACAGCAATGCAAGACATGGCTCCCATATGTGTACAGTGAAATATAAGGCTGGTGTTAAAGGAGTTCAGAGGGCAGCCTTGTTCAGATTGAGGATGATGAAATAGTGGATCACCAGCGTCACTGCTTTAATGCACTCATGTTTTTCTGACATTTTTTCTCCTCTTAAAGACGCTCCCAACCAAATCTTCATCCCCCATTCCCCACTTATTGACCATTTTTTGGCCAGTATGTATAGGGTGTTATTCAGATATTAATCATTTCAAGTCACTGCTTCTGTCAGCATGTAGTTGAGTGAGAGAGTATTTTCGTTCCCCCATTCACTGTGTCTGTCTCCACAGACATCTTAATCGGAGGCAGTTTTATAGAAACAGATCGTCCGACCATCATTGTCAGGCAGTAATTTCTCCTTGTGGACTCTCTCACACACACACACCCTGGCAGCTTTCCCCTTCTCCATCACCCTAAAACATATATTCCCACCTGGCCATGCAGGGTTTCTGAGGAAATGGCCCTCCCTGACAGATATCCCGGATTGGGAGGCCCCTACTTTTCCATCCACTCTATTCACTCACTCCTTCAAAAGGGCCACTTCCACTGCCCATTCTCCTCCACCCCCCTCCCCCCACCTCCCTCCCTCCCTCCCAAATCTCTGTCAATTCCCAGTTTGTCTTGGCATAAGTACCCGCGTTGACCAACACTTACATGTTATGACACGAGCACATTTGGCCCGTGCAGGAACATGCATTACAGAATAATTACATATGCCGCTGGTCTGTCTGGCTCGGACGTCAGGTCGCCCATCAGGGTATTTGTATTTTATGAGTATTTATTGCCTTGCATAGGTGAGCTGGGGCTAAACGCTGATGAAGGCTTAAATGCATTATCCACGGGCTTTTCACAATGCCACGATGCGAGCCGACTGGCGTCCACCGAACCCTGTGGCAACAGCTGGAGCCGTTACCCCCCCACACACATGCACACACCCCACCCACCCCTCCTGATATGGCAGAGCGGGAGCGTGCATTTTGCACCCCAAATGACTTTATAATTTGGCGTTTTGCGCCCGCGACGAGGCTGCGAATGCATCATTATCCGCGGGTCAGCTGAGGAGGGGAGGCCTGGCAAACGGCAGCTCTCCGGCTCGATTAAAAAACAATAAACGGGCCCGTTTAAGGGATCGCCGCTGTCACCGTGAGGCACGGAGCGTGCAGCAAACCCCATTATGTCACCCGGGCTGATGAAGCCCCCACCAACACCACCACCACCACAACCCACAACCCACAAGCCACCCAAATGGAAAATAATAAATGATAAATAATTCCAGGAAAAAAAACAAATAAGGAAGCAGACAGAACAAAACTTTATGATGTGGTCTAGCAGGATGGATACAAGAGATGAAAGACTTTTATCCCTTTTTTATTCCTCCTCCTCCCCTTCTTCTTCTTATTTTTCTTCCACCCCCTCCTCCTCCTTGGAGGTGTGGAGAGAGCGCAGAGGTGTGGCGCGGGTTTCCACTCCGCCTCCCCGCGTTAGCTTCAGCCCGGGGCCCTCGCACCTTTTGTTTTCTCTCCTGACATTTCTGCGGATTGTGTAGAGGTTGTCACATCGTTTTTTTGAGTGTTCTGCTCTCCTCTCCTCCGCCTGCACCTGTTTACCATCCTCGCGTGCTTGTTTGTGTTCACACTCGCATGTTGGCACTCTTCTCACTCTTTTCACACAAGTGATGGATAAGAAGCCATTTACCGTCCTGCCTCACAACTTCAGGACAGCCAAAAATACTCCATGATCTTAAATGACCAATTATTATTTTGGTGCTCTTCATTTTAGGTGTTTGTGGGCTTTAAGCCATTGTAGCTGTGAAAGTTAGCAAATTTAACATAACATAAATTTAATCATGAACATGAACTGATGAAATTTAATCTGTTTTCAATTTTTTTTCCCAGGGCCATGTAGGTACCACAGCAACCAAAAAAATCGACGTCTACCTCTCGATGCAGTCGGCTCAGGAGAAGCTGCACCCCATGACGGTGGTCACCATGGCGAACGCACGGGTTCACGACCTCATTGGTCTGATCTGCTGGCAGTACACCAGCGAGGGGCGGGAACCCAAGCTTAAGTGAGTTCACACCCACCTCATTTAAAACAGCCCCCTTTTGAAGACCCCTGCTCACTGAGGTTGGGTCCATGTGGGCATTTAACCCATTACTGCCCCTTGGCTTAGGCAGTAGGGTTTACAGTGGTGTGCTTTTAACAGCTTTGGAGAGCACCCCAGCACTGAGTGAAAAAAAGTATACTTTGCGTTGTTTGTATGTGTAAAAGAGTGTTTCAGAATTCAGAACTTTGGAAATTCAGATTTTTTTTTTACTCTAAACAACCTGGACTGAAATGCTTTGTGTTTATGTGTAAAATGAGCATTGTGTCTATATGTAAAAGTGAAAAGTTTCGATTCCTTAATTGAAAACCTTTGGGTGTTTTAATTAGTTCAACTTATACTAAAGTGCTACGCACCACACGCACGCACACACACACACACACAAGTCAGCGGATGCAACATGGGAACAGCTGTGCTGTGGTCTGTAATTGTGTAAAATGGTTCCCAGTCACGACAGCCAGCGGTGCTGCTGGGTAGCAGAGCTTGTTGTGCTGCCGATGGCCGAGCATCCCTGTGTCTATGTGGTTTGCCTTGGACACACCTGACCTGCCACACCGTGTAGGGCTCAGGGGGCACCTGCAGCATAGGATGTTTGCATGTCCCCCCCCCTTCTCCTCTGCTCCTTTCTGCCCGTGTCAGTCTCGACCTCTCACTTCACAGGCCGCTATGCTTCCCTGCCTCTCTCTCTCTCTTTCTCGTTTTCTCTCTGTCTGTCTGTCTTTCTCTCTCTGTCTGTATCTATCTCTCTCTCTGTCTGTCTCTCTTTCTCTCTGTCTCTCTCTCTCTCTCTGCATCTCTCTCTCTTTGTCTCTCTGTTTCTCTGTCTGTCTGTCTGTCTCTCTATCTCTTTCTCTGTTTGTCTGTCTGGCTTTCTCTCTCTTTCTCTCTTTCTCTTTCTGTCTGTATCTATCTGTCTATCTCTCTGTATCTGTCTCTCTGTCTCTCTCTGTGTCTGTCTGTCTGTCTGTCTGTCTGTCTGTCTGTCTGTCTGTCTCTCTCTCTCTCTGGCTGTTCCTCTGTCTCTTTCTCTGTCTCTATCCCTGCTTGTCTGTATCTTTCTCATTGCTGTGTTGAATAGTAACCTCGGTTTGGCCACCGCTCCGCGCAAGAATGTGCTCCCCGCTTGGTGGCACAATATGAAGATTTATAATTTTGCCAGATCGAGTGTGAACACAGTCATAAAAACGAGAGAGAGGCAGAGGGAGAGGAGCCACGACAACCAGGCGCTCCGAGCCCAAGCTACAGAGTTACCCGGCATACACAGAGCAAGGTTTGGAGGGAAGGATAGAGCCAGCGGGAGGGAGGGTGGGAGGGAGATAGAGAAAGAGAGAGAGAGAAAAAAGAAGAGGGGGTGGTTTAAAAAAAGGAGGGAGAAAGGCAGCAGTAGCAGCAGCAACAACAACAAAAAAAAAAAAACGCGAGTAGGGCCCAAAAGCACAACAAAGAGCAGCCCTGACAGTCAGTGGCTGAGGTGAGACATGGACAGCATAGCAATGAGAGGCGCCCCTGCTATCCCTACCAGCACCCCCCTCAGCCCCAACCCCCACCCCCTACCCCCCCTCTCCAGCCCCCGCTCCCTTCTGTCTCCCAGGAGGGCTCTGCCGTAGAGAGAGCCCCCAGATAGAGGGCCGGGACTGGGGCTGGGATTGGGAGTGGGGCTGGGACTGGGAACGGCAGCTCAGCTGAGCTCAGCTCACCGCCAGCCTGCACCTACAGCCAACCAGCCAGCCAACCAGCCAGCATGCCAGACAGCCAGGCCGCCGCCACAGCCCACAGGGACTCCACAGGGGGAGTGGGGAGAATAGGGATGAGCTGGGCTGAGCTGTTGATTTTCACTTTCTTTCAGGGTATTGTGGAGTATTGTGTTATAGAATACTGTGCTTGCATTAGATTAGATTACGTTCAGCTTTTTTTTTTTATCATACTGTACTACAAAGTACAAAGCCAGTGGATTACAGTACACTTTACAAAATAGTCAACACTTCATCGTTATAGGAACTATTTTAATTTGGTTTAATGATATTATTGATTGATGTGGGGAAAACTAGTCCAGTGTAACTAACTAGTCCAGTCTACCTGCGTCTGTGCTTTGGTCAGCTGCCATTTTTGACACTGATGCAGTAACATTGCAAAAGATTACACAATGGAAAATAGACGAAGGGCATTTTATTTCCATTGTAAAAATCTCTGCACATGGATGCATTCACAGGTATAGTGTAAGATGGACTTTGTAGACTTTATGTTATGGGAGGAAGAAAGGAAAAAAGAGAGTGGAATGGTGGGCAGGAGGATGAGGTGAGGAGGAGGAGGGGGAGAGAGGGTGGGTGGTGTGAGTGAACAGAGAAACTAAGAGCGTGTGAGAGAGAGAGGGATGGATGTAGGGAGGGAAGGAGGGGGGGGGGGGGGGGAGGAGAGACGTCTCTCTCAGATGGCTGTAAGGCCCTCAGGCTGTCCCCAGTGTCTCTCAGCACTGGCCCTGACACTCGCTCTGACAATCAGTCCTTACCACTCAGGCCGTGCCTGCGAGAGCGTGTCAGGCAAAATTAAGATATTTCTTCTCTGGGCTCAGCCTCTCACCCACCCCCACCACCACCAGTGCCCCCCCCCCCCTCCACACCGTACACTCTCAACACTCTCCAAGTGCCCTGTCAGTGCTTTTTTTACACACACACATGGTTACACACCCTCACACAGTTACACACACACACACACACACACGGTTACATATACACACACACACACGCACACTGACCGATACACACACCCAGGCACACAAGGCAAAAATGCTCACGTTTAAGACACTTTCGTGTACACACACACACACACACACACACACACACACACACACACACACACACACACACACACACACTACCACAACCCCCACCATCTCCAGTTGTCTCTAGTTTGTGTATCAATTTCTAAGCCAATCATACATTGCGAAACAACATATCATCAGCCTCCAGTTTTAATATCCACCACATCAGTGCTTGACCTTTGAGCAAAAATCTGCATGAATCGTACCAGAATCTTAAACCAGTGCAGAAATTGGACTTGACCGCAGGGGAGCGCTAACATTTGATTGGACGAGGTGGTTGAGTGAGATTTATTAATAGGCAGCGAAATGAGAGGGCCCCTGAGAATATTTATGTCCTTTCTCGGCTAATTAATAACAGTCTCCATTCACATTTAAAAAAAAAAAAAAAAAACTTTGTGAAAAAACTTTTTGCAAGTGCATTGTTTTTTTTTGTTTGACAGGACAGTTACCATTTTGGGAAATATTCAGCAACTCAGCAAGCAGCTTTTTATAATTTTTGAAGGGAGAACCAGAGCTAACCGCATATCCACACATCTTCACAAAAATAGAATACAAAAACATGTGTTAAGTAACTATGGACTCGCAATATTTTTTTGCACATACACAACATCCCACCATAAAATAGTCCCTTTTTCCCAAACAAGTGAAGCAGGTTAGGGCAGAGTGTGGGAGGAAGTGGTGGTGGGTGGTGGTGGTGGTGTGTTTGGGGGGGTTCCGTGTTTTTAGTGCTCATCGAAGTCCCTGCATACCCAGACAGGAGCCAGGCGCATCATAACAGTGCCCCCTCTGTTCTCCATTTTAATTACCCCCCCTTTAATTGCCCCCTGTCTTTAATTGCCCGACAGCATAAATCGTGTCGGTGTTTGTGCTGCTGGATGTTTGCGTTGTTTGTTGTGGGGGCCTGAGGCAGTCATGGCCTTCCTTTGTAGTGTTGACTTGGAAACTTGGACTCTGGCCAGGCGTTTTGGGGGCACAGAGAGAGGGGAATCGTTGCATAGAGGTCGTTTTTTGGGTTGGGGCGTGGGCGTGGGCGTGGGGTGGTGTGGGGGTGGGGTTCTGGAGTGGCGTCTGTTGTTGTTTGTGTAAGCTGGGGAAATGGTTGCACATGTTTTGGAGGTGTACAGTGATGGAAAAAGCCAGCCGGTCGGTCAAGAACGCCGTTCCGTGTAACCATTATGTCGTGCACAGCAATTTCCGCATGTCGCTGAATAATGGAAATCTTCCGTAATTGATTACAAGCTATCCTTACTGTTAATCTCAGTGTCACACAGATAATGAGTGGCTGTCAAGTGTGTTTACCTTCACCCATGCTTTGCCATGCATTACGTCCCTTTTGGTTCACAGGGAAAATGCTTCTGTTGGCTATACTTCTCTAGCCTGGTAGACCAGCCCCTCGTACTACACTTGATTTCCTACAGAGGGTCTGGCTCAGCCACACCCTCTGTACAAAATGAAATGAAGTACAAGGGGTTGGTTTACCAGGCTAATACTTCTCCTGACTCTTCTCTGTACCTTGATTTGTGTCCTCTGTTGTAAGCCGCTGTGGATAAAAGCATCTGCTAAGTGTAATGTAATGTCTTCCTAAAGTGTACAAGGATTTCCAGTCAAATCACACCAGCTAAACTTATGCGTGGTATCAGTTGAACACCTTGAGATTCTGACAACAGTACTTCATTTGTAACCTGCTGCCACACACTTTTATGTGTTTATTGCTGTTACACACATTGATTGTTGACTTTTCAATGTTAATTGTTTGTTAATGTTTGATTGACTTTTCAATGTTAATGTGATTGTAAAAGTTCAGAACGTAATCTTTTTTGGCTTGTGTTTCATTTGTCTCGTCTTTTTGTCTTGTCTTGTCTTTGTCACGTGTGCAGTGAGAACGTGAACGCCTACTGCCTGCACATCGCCGAGGACGACGGGGAGGTGGACACGGACTTCCCCCCTCTGGACTCCAACGAGCCCATCCACAAGTTCGGCTTCAGCACACTGGCCCTGGTGGAGAAGTACTCCTCCCCTGGCCTGGCCGTCAAGCAGTCGCTCTTCGTTAGAATGTGAGTGGATAAAACACACGCACGTACATGCACACGCACACACATTTGTACACGTATAAAGAAACAGTCAATAGGACTGCCCATCAAAGAGGACCAGCCATCACAGAGTCCCACACATACACATACACATACACACACACAAACACACACGTATTAAAACACGTTTCCAAAACATATGCATACTGTATTGTACTGTACAGCTGAGCTGTGCCGTCACACAAAGTGAACACATGATGTACTGTTTCAGGAATGTCCACAGACATACACAAAGCTTCCTAACATTATGGGGTGTCATTTATTTGCCATTTGCCTAACCAGTGTGTTCGAGTATGTACGTGGGTAAGACCTCTTTACTTTAATCGCCCAACCATTGCTTGTCAGTCAGCCTCTAGTACACAAGTAGGCTGTAGTTGTCAGTTTTAGTTTTCCTTTCTAGTAGTTTTATAGTTTCTGTATTGTTTCTCTTTAAAATGAGAAATTGTTCAGAAGTAAGCCCTGCTGTCTGTAGAATCTGATCATATACACCACATAGATCACATTGATATGATCATGATATAGCCCAAGCTTATTTTCAGCATCATATTTTGAATGTCTTATTTTTTTTATGTGCTCCTTTTTTTTGTGCTGTTGTTCAGATATGAGTCATAATTCACAACCAGACATGTGGTCTGTGCAAACTGCAATGGGGGTGTTGCAGAGTGAATGCTCTCTTGTACGGTTACACAAACACACACACACACACACACACACACACACACACGCACACACACACACACACACACACTCACACACACACTCACACACACACTCACACAGGGGCACACAGAGTCACGGTGCACATGTTTGCACACTCACACGCCCTCAGAAGTGCACAGGCCGACCTCAAACCTCCCCTGTTCCATTTCATTAATCCCCAGTCATCTCTCTGCCTGGTCACAATAGCTTCACAGAGCTGCCGTCAATTAAGAAATTACTCAAGGGATTGTTTTTTCCCCTCCCAGTCCAGGGCTGGGGAGAGATGCTTGCACCGTGAATCCAAACATGGACCTCCTCCCACCCCCTTACCCCCTAACCCGCTCTCCCACCCCCTCCCTACGCGCTCTCCCGCCCTCCTACACTCAGCTCCCCCACCCTCCGCTTTATTTCCGGATTGATGTCTACCCAAGGATTCAGTAGCATGGCCACACATTGTTGGAAACCATGGCCTCGTGGAACACATGGAGGCAATGAAGTGCTTGTCCCTGCTTTCTATTTATTTTCCTCAAAGAACCACGTATTGTTCGGATTTAACGTCTTTTTTTCTCCCCCCACATTCGCCTTACATATTATGATAATGATGAGATGATTGCGGTGGGCTTAGACCAACAGCTCAGTTTCCTGTAGGCTTTTTTTTCTGATGGCACTGGTCTGCAATCCATTTTTATGGGGCCTAGGGATAAGGGCTGTGTCTGAGTGGTGGTCGGGACTGCTTTTGAGGGGTTGCGTAGGGGTAGGCAAGTGCGAGTGGTTGAGAGAACGTTTTTTGAGGGCTTTGCATTGTGAGACTAGGGGGAGTGGAGTGGAGTGGGATGGGGGTGGTGGCAGTGGTGGGGGGTAATTTGAGATCTGCCGTGGTATTAGCTGAAAAAGGGCAATCACCCCCCTGTGTTCGTGCCGTCATCGCCTTAATCAGCATGATGCATGGCCAGATGTGCGCCGTCAAGCGATCTCTCCGTTCTTCATTTATATAGATTTTTTTTTTTTTTTGCACTGCGGTCTAAAGTTCAGCCATTTGTTTGCGCCTTTTCCTCCATGGGCAGAGAGTGGGAAGCAGGAGAGAAGGGGTGGGGGGGTGGGGGGGGGGTTGGAGTGGGTACGGGCTCTGTTCTGCTTCAGTAGTAAGCTGGTTTGCGTCCCTGCCATCCGAGCAGGACTGGCCTGACAGTGAAGGCTAGTTTGGCCGCCCGTGTATGTCGCGCCCAGGCAGGGAGTTGGCGTTGAGGGGCTGGGGACCCTGCCCCTACCCCTACAGGGCCCTGTACACAGTGAGGCTCTTTGTGCTACGGCCGGGTGGGGTCACACTTGTCGACCCCCCCCCCCGCACCCCCCTACCCCCCCCAACCCAACTCCTGTCGCTTAATCATAAGCTCTCATCCCGGCAAGCGGAGGTGGAAAAATCATCCGGGGTCGTTCCCGTAAGTGTCTGGCATCTCCGCTTGACCGCAGCGAGTCGGGAGGGTTTTGTGTTCGGGCCAAACGAGGGACATATTTCACCCTCGCATCAACCCCTGCATTCAGGCAGCCCCATATTTTTTATTTATTTATTTATTTTTTTGTTTGGTACCTCTCTGTTTCCTGACTTTACTCTCAAGTCAGTGAAGGCCAAAAGCCTGTCCAAACTGTGTTTTCTCTGCATCCTACCCAGCAGACACACACTCACACTCGTGCACACACACACACTCGTGCACACACACACACACACACACTTGCAGTCATCCATTAGAATCACCCTCATCCATTAAAATCCAAAAAGCAAAAACTCTTTGCTGTTCTCAGCATTCCGTCTTTTTATTGTTATTACTTCATTATTTTCCGCCTCCTCCTCCTCCCTTTTTTTGGTTGTGTTGCTTTTTCAATTAGATCCATGCCACGCTGTTCCTGGGGAAGGGCACTAATCAGCTGTTTGGTTAATTTGTCTGCGAGAGCGTTTAGGGCCCTCGTTTAATTTGTAATCACTAATTGGGTTTGAAGAGGCTCCCTGTGCCAGATAGTTCCTGCCTCTCGGCGGGAGGGGGGAGGGATTTGAGTGACGCACCTGCTGAGAGGGGTGTGGTGGTGGTGTGGAGGGGGGTGGACGGTAGCTTTGGACACTCCTGGTGGTCAGCACTGACCTAGAAACTCAAGCGACTGAGCACAAACAGCCATACAGCAATGTCTGTGTGTCCGTGTGCTGCAGCATTGGGTAAAAGGGGGGCGAAAAATGCAGCATAAGCATGTACATCTTAATGCTGTCGCACAGCTTCCAGCTGAGAACCACGGCCTACTAATGCAGTTAAGAAAGATTCTGTAAGTAGGTGTCACTGAACTGAATAATTTAGTCGCCGTTAATGAGATTTGTTATGGAGCGTAACTGAAAACAAGCATGTCCTAATGTTAATGATCCTGACTCGCTCATATCTGTTTTGTTGAGTTCATATTCTCCTCTGTCTAGTCTTTCAGTTATCTTCTGTTAATGCATTCATTTATTTTGATATGCAAATGAAGTCGCTTTAGGATTATGAGGTTCATGGAAAGATGGTTCCTAGTGGTTATCTCTTCAGATAGCCAGTGGGCTGCAGTCAGTTTGTGGCCTATATCTCTTTGTATTGTGGAGACCCAGCTGCCCACTCTCTTTCTCTCTTTCTCTCTTTAACTCTTTCTCTCTCTCTCTCTCTCTCTTTCTTTCTTTCTTTCTTTCTTTCTCTCTTTCTTTCTCTTTTTCTTTCTCTCTTTCTTTCTCTCTCTTCCTGTCTCTGTCTTTCTCCCTCTCTCTCCTTCCACTCTGGTCGTGCCTCCATTGTATGTATTTTCTCCTGACTGGCCTGAGAGCTGGAGGTCTAAGGTTCAGGCTCCTGAGGGGCGCTGGCTCTCCCCGGGTCGGCTGCCACCTCCAGGAGCAGCTGCCCACTGATGTGGCAGAGACGTGCCTAGAGCCAGGCTTCAACCCTGGGCATCGGAGAGAGAGGGGCTCCCTTCTGAGCCCATGTGAGGCCCTGGGCCCTCCTTAGCCCCCCCCACCAGCAAGAACCAACATGAAGGCCGGCCTGCTGAGGCTGTCAGCAGTGAGCGGTTGTCACAGTGCCCTAGGGTCAGAGGGCAGGGCTGACACTGGCTCTGTGCACTAGAATGGAGGGGCTTGTGCCCCCACCACCCACCCACCCACCCCCCCTTTCCTGTTTGTGTGTGTGGCCTTGGGTTGTTTTTTTGTTTGTGTATTGTAAGAATCACTGCAGGGCTGGAGGAAGAAAGCGCTGCCATGCGCACAAAACAACACACACGCACACACTAAACATACAGACGTGTACACAATCCCAACCCGCCCACCCACACCACCCCCAACCCACCAGTGCCCCCTTCCTCACCCTTGAGCCCTCTGGCCATCGGAGCACATCTGTGGAGAGAGAGAGAAAAAAGAACAGGAGGAGGAGGAGAAGGAGGAAGAGGATGGGTGAGGGAGACGGGGGGGGGGGTCAGGCTTCCTTCTGTCCACTTGCAGGTCTTGGGGCGTCGCAGCCTTGGCCTACAACCTGTTTATGCAGCCAGCTGCCAAAGATGGCTCCAGCCCTGTCCACTGATGTTCTGCACTATCAGACAGAACAGGCTTGAGAGTGTGTTGGGCTGTGTTGATGTCAGTATTTAAGCTACAGTAAGAATGTAAAAAATATCCTGAAAAACAGATTCATGAACAAACATAGTCATTTCTGTTATGTCTGTACACGTATTTGCGCACGCACGCTCGTGTTTGTTTGTGTGTAAGCATACGGACACATACACATACACACAGAGGCAACTGGGTCTGTGAGAGTTCAGAATGACTAATCATGTTTTGGTGACCTTGGATCATAGTGGAGGACCCTACTGATGGGAATGCTGGCTGCCTGAATTGCCCTTGTCTTGTGCTTCACAACAGAAGTGGGTTTTATTATTTATCCAATCCTCTTGTTTCTTGTCTCTCGGTGTATGTGTGTGTTTGTGTGTGTGCGTGTAGAAATGCGGCGCATGGATTCTCCCTGATTCCGGTCGACAGCCTGAAGGTGCCCATGAAGGAGATACTTCAAAGGGCCCTTAAGAGGAGAAAGGGCTCCCAGAAAGGCTCAGGTAAGACATACATATGCTCTCTTTTCTATAGAAATCACCTTATCTTCTTACGTTGTCAACTCAAGTCTCCTCTGGCAGACTAATCTGCATTTCTGTTATGGTTCCACTGAATGAAAGTGAGAAAAAAAGCATGCGACAATACGGTATGTCTAGGCACCCCAGCTGTTTTTGTTCCATGTTGCCACAGTGGGTGGTGGCTATGGCTTTTAGCTTGCAAAAGCAAATTATGACACTTGTGTTTATTTAACAGTTTTGTGATGTGAAACAGTCAGTTTACCTCAGTGTAATCCACCTGCAGTTATGTGAAATTGGTTAATGCAGTGTTTCCAACATGGCTGCCATTTGTCTGTGTCAAAATAAAAGTTCTGTCCTAAAAGTTAATTTCTGACATTATGGGGTGTAATTCATTTGCTGCTTACCTAACCAGAGTGTGCGAGTGTGTCCGAGGGTAAGACCTCTTTACTTTAATCGCCCAACCATTGCTTGTCAGTCAGCCTCTAGCACATAAGTAGGCTGTAGTTGTCAGTTTTAGTTTTCCTTTCTAGTAGTTTTATAGTTTCTGTATTATCTTCTGTATTATTTCTCTTTAAAATGAGAAATCATTCAGAAGTAAGCCCTGCTGTCTGTAGAATCTGATCATATATACCACATAGATCACATTGATATGATCATGATATAGCCCAAGCTTATTTTCAGCATCATATTTTGAATTTCTTATTTTTTTTATGTGCCTCTTTTTTGTTGTTGTTGTTCAGATATGAGTCATAATTCACAACCAGACATGTTGTCTGTGCAAACTGCAATGGGGGTGTTGCAGACTGAATGCTCTCTTGTACGGTTGCAGACACACACACACACACACACACACAGTACACACACACACAGTACACACACACACAGTACACACACACACAGTACACACACACACACACACACACACACACACACAGCCGTTGCCAGTAGTCCCAAGGTGTGAAAGGAGCCATCTGCCTTGTGTGATCTGTGATAGCGACGGCGTGTGATGTCTAATTTGTCAGGGGTGGATTGCAGGGGATCAGATAAGGGGGCTGAGGATTTAATATAAAGAGTCAGAGGAAACGGATCGCAGCCTGTCGCTCACTGATGAAGTAGACGGCAGTCCAGAGATAAGGCCGCCGAGTCGACCAGGGTCTGGTGGCCTGGGAGAGGGTGATTAAGTCAGAAAAAAAAATCCATGACCGTTTTTTTTTATATATATATGATAATAACCGTTAAATCTGTTTCTGTATGATTTATGATTTGTATCTTATTTACCTTCGCTCGTGACCCAGACCAGACGCCTACGCAGCTGATGCTACTTGTTATGTCTGGCCCTGATGCCTGAAAATCTGACCTGAGCAAAAATATTTAGCATCTAAGCTACATTAGTTTGAATTCCAATCCAGTAATGGCACACATAGTTGTGTTTGTAACAGAAGAGCATGATTGAATGAAGTATAGTGTAATATAAGCTTCATAGCGATGTGTGTGTGTGTGTGTGTGTGTGAGGGAACAGGGTGTTGCTGGAGGTCTATAGTAAGATGCCTTTTCTTTTCTTCTTGTAGCTGATTGACTGGGTCACTGTTCTGTTTTTGATGAGCTTTGTGACTGCGGAGGCCCCTTTAAATCAAACCCTTGCATGTCATTAGCTTGCTTACATTGAAAGGGACATGCCATTCTACACACAGTCTTTTTTTTTTCTGCTCATTGTATTTGTATTTTTCGCTCATTTGTGGATGTTGACGCATATTTACAGATGTTTTTATTGGATTTTGGTGATGTGAAATTGATTGATGGTGGTCATATTTAAATGATTAGAGCATTTTCACCACACACATTTATGTGTCAGCGGTCTACTTGGCATTGGTTGGCCCCCCGAACACGAAACAATGTGTTAAGACAACTGAAGCGGTTGTGGCGTCGACCTGTCTCCATTCCTGGTTGCCTGCAGCGACGGTGAACTGTGCTCCACTGGAGGTCTGTTGGTGTCCCGAAACTGGAGAGGCACAATCTGTCAGCTCCACCTCCACCATCCCCCACCCTCCCCCACCCCCCATGCAGTCTCACCTCGTCATCGGCGCACGTCCCCACGTCAATCACCACCCATACATCTGTCAAGTCCTCAGCCCGTCAGTCATCGCTTCCCCATTTCTGTCAGTTGAGAGATTTTCAAAATGCATGCAAAAGCCACTGCTAAATATTAAATATTGTGTGTAGGAAAAGATGGATAGATGGAGAGAGAAAGAGAGAGATGGAGGGATGAGAGGGGATCTATAAGTTGGATGACAGGTGAGGATGAACACATCTTCCTTTCTCTTACCCCTGATTCCCAACTCTGACGGGCATTGCTGATGGATGGAAGGTGTGTCTGTGTGTGTGTCTGTGTGTGTGTGTGTGAAATTGGGGGGGGTATGCCCGTTAAGAGCACAATAGAAACTGGGCATCAATAAAGGCAGTTGAACCCCCCCCTCCCTGCCCCCCACCCCCCCAAATCTAGCTGCCTACCACTGGGGCTCCTGTCAGCACTGTTGCTTGGGTGGGTTGATGGCGCAGTGGTGAATGCCTTTCACAAATCTATAGACTGTCAATCCTCAGCGCACAATGTATGGGATCCAATGTATGTAATCCTTTATTTTCTGTTAGATCTCCATTGAAAGAAGGGACGCATGTGAAATTAGACGTTGGGGACACAACACACGCTGAAATGCCCGCCTGAGAAAAGGACCATGTGTACCATCTGGTCACCTCCTAAGACAGGCATGGGTAGAGGCTGGATGTTCCCATACAGGCCTGTTCCCCTTAGGGGCACACTGGGGGCCGAGATCCATCTGAGGAACTTATTTTTGGGTGGGGGTGTGTATACCAACCCTAGAGCTTGAATAACCAGAAGTTTAATTGTTAGAACATAATGAAAATCTTTTCCTTAAATCGCAATCCTGTTTTTTTTTTTTTGTTTTTTTTTTTTTTAAACAAACACAAGGTGTGTAATGTATTTGCTACTTCTATACCTCATATCACGGGGTTGAGCTGGTGTGTGTGTGTGTGTGTGTGTGTGTGTGTGTGTGTCTGTGTCTGTGTGTCTGTGTGTCTGTGTGTCTGTGTCTGTGTGTCTGTGTGTGTCTGTGTGTGGGTGTGTGCGCACCATATTTGTGTGTGTCTGTGTGTGTGCGCTGTCTATAGACACAGGCTGACATTTTCACACAGCATCCCAGGACTGCCCCCCCCCATCCTCCCTTATATATCACACATATCTTGTGTTTAACTAGGGCCTAGGGGAGAACGCCGAGTCCCTGTGCCCACAGAGAGAGAGAGCGTGCCTGGCTCAGGCTTCGGCTCCTGCTCCTTCCCCTTCCAGCGGGGAAGGGGGATCATTTTCTCAGCAGCAGCCTGTGGCAGTTACGTCACTGACAGTATAATTCAGCAGCGTTTGGCGGTAATGACGGATAATCATTTTAATAGCAGTGAGCTTTGCCGTTGAGCCGTTGCCAAGAAAAACAATGAGGACCATATTTAACCTTTTTTTTTTTCTGTACTTCTTGTTGTTCGCGGGGATCAGGGGGGACTAAACTCCAGGGATGAGGATGATTATATAATTTTATCATCAGGCTTTTTTGCTTTGTTTTTTGAGTTAACGGTTTGGATTCTGGAAGCTGTTATGAGAGAGCACAGCAGCCACCAAGTAGTTTTTCAGAGACCATCACAAGCATCTGTCGCCGTCTCTGAGATGTTGTCTGCAGTTGTTAAGATGCGGGTTGGGGACTGTTGTTGCTGCCGAGCCTTAAAACAGCCGGCTCGACAGCTCTGTCGCAAAGAACACGTCTTCTTCTGCTCATTTCACTGTTTCTTCTGTTCTTCTGTATGTGTGTGTGTGTCTTTTTTTCTTTTTGGGGGAAAAAAAGAAGATAGGAGAAAAACAACTTATTTCTCCTAGCAGAAGCAGCTCTGGTGGATACACAAACAAAACCGACAAAAAAAAACATGCAGACTGGGAAAAAGCTCTCGGTAACCTAGCACTCCTCCCCCCCTCTTCCCCTTCCTCACATCTCTGCAGTTTCCAAATCTTAACTCTTTATGCGTTTTTATTTATCTGCATTCGTTCAGACGTTTTGATGCAGGAACGATACAGAGGTTGACACTGATTTTTTTTCTTTCTTTTTTTTTCTTTGACAAAAAAGTCAAAGATATCCTATGCACAGAATTGAGATGAAATAGCTCTGTGCTTTGCCCTATAATTTTAGGGGGGGGGTGTGCCAACGTAAGTTCATTTTCCATCAGACGTTCAGAATGAAGAAAATGGGGGTGGGGGTTTTGGGGTACGCAGAACTCTGAGACAGGACTCGGCAAAGATGAAACAGGGCCTCTTGAGCGAAAGACAAGAAAGAGGCAGAAAAGGACAGAGAGAGAGAGGAAGGGAGAAAGAGAGAAATAGGGAAAGAGAGAGCAAGAGAAAGAGAAGGAGATGGAGGGAGACAATAGCTACGGTGGGCAGTGGAGCATGACCGGCGGTGTTGGGGCCGTGGCGGTAGAGGTGCTGCTAATGGTTACGGTGGAGGTCTCAGGTGATCCCTTCCCATTTAGCCCGGGCCCTGTGGAGAGCCTGGGCCTGACTGATGGTGATTAGGTGCAGGACTGGCGTCTGAGAGGGCTGGGGATGGGGGAGCTGGGGTGGCGTGGGGTGGGGGGGTGAAATTGGGCAGTTGATAAAAAGGCTGGCCATCAGAGTCAGCCAGCACCCCCTCACGACCACCACCAGCCCCCACCCCCCAAACCACCCACCATCACTCCGATTTGCATTTAGATGAGTATTGATTATTTATTTACTCGCTGGAGAAGCAAGACTCCTTTTTACTTTTCCCCTGTCTTTTTCTTTTTTTCCCTTCTTTGGCCTTACGCCCCTCCTCTAGTCCTCTGCAGGCTCCATTTCTGCTTCTCTCCTTTCTCCTCTCCCTTCTCTCTCTCTCTGCCTCTCACAAACCTTCCTTCTCTGCCAGTTCTTCTCGATAAATCTCTGCTTTTCACCCTCTCTCCCTCTCTCTCCCTCCGTCTGTCTCTCCCACATGCACTCTCTTTCTAACCCTCTCTCTTTCTCGCTTTTCCACTGTCCCCCAACCCATTTCTCCCATTCTCATTCACTGTTTATCTAAGTTCTCTCTCCCTCTCTGCCCATCTCACCCCCACCATTCTCCTCCATTCTCATTCAGTGTTTATCTACCTCGCCCCCTCCCCACCCCCCGCCCTGCCGCTGCCTCCTGCCTCTGCTCTCTGCCACTGCTGCTCTCTGCCTGCTCCCTCCCTCCCTCGCTCCCTCCCTCCTTCTTCTCCCTTATCTCCTGTCCAGTGGGCCACATGGACCTGGGCCTCTCCGCATTAGTTATTCTTTTGTCCGGGCAGGTGAGGGAGCGACAGTCGGTACAGAGAGAGAGAGACAGAGAGAGAGACAGACAGGGAAGAAATAAAGAACATTTAATCTCGTCTGGTCTCGTCTCACCTCCCTTGCGCTACTGTCGCCTTGTCCATCTGGCAAATGAGCGGCGGCCTCAACCGAATGACGACCATCGCGAAGGTGGCAGGGCAGGGGTGGGGAGTTGTCTCGTATGCTGGGTGGTCCTGCCTAAATTAGCAAAAACATGTCCTTGCAAACCTCACTAAGTTTTTTTGTTTTTTTTTGTTGTTCTTTTTACTAAAGAAGTGCATGTTGTTTATGATTTATGCAAAGAGGTTTTTCTTGTCATTCTGTAACAGTGTTGAGAACGCTTAATGAAAGCACAGAGGAGTGTTTTTCTAGTCATTTAAGGACACTACAGTACAGCGTACAGAATCCTTTGGTATGCCCTTTCTTTGCGCAAAACCTTTTCCCATCATGCACTTCACACTGCTCCCTCTACTCTCTTCTCCTCTGTTCTTCTCCTCTCCTCTTTTCTGCCCTCTTCTCCTCTCCTCTCCTCTAAACCATTAAATACAGCTGTGGCGGCACAATGAATCGATTCCTGCCGGGGTTGGGGTGGAAAGACGTGGCCGCTTTTAAATGGCAAAAGCCCCGGCGAAAAAAGCAGCAGCGGAAGGCACCTGGCTGGAGATTGGCCAGACCTTTATTTTGATTCCCACTCTGAAATGGGGAGGCAGGCGATGAATAGGCGCTGGCTTCTAAAGCCGCCGGTGTCTGCAGGGCCAGATAAGAGGGGATTGAGCGGACGCTGCGAGAGAGGGAGAGAGCGAGGGAGCAAGAGAGAGAGAGAGAGAGAGAGAGCCGGCATGTGTGTGTGTGTCTGTGTGTTTGTGTGTCTATGTGTCTGTGTCTGCGCACATGTGTTGTGT
Source organism: Setipinna tenuifilis (assembly GCA_030347295.1). Lineage (NCBI taxonomy): Eukaryota > Metazoa > Chordata > Actinopteri > Clupeiformes > Engraulidae > Setipinna > Setipinna tenuifilis. The sequence continues at coordinate 15,643,136 of CM059273.1, forward strand.
GTGCGAGTGTGTGTTATCAGGGTAAACGGCGCTGACATTTGGGAGGAGGTGATGGCTGAGCTTAGGGCACACAGTGTGTGTTTGAACTGCAAATTAGCTCCATCGTCCGGGAGGGGAGAGGCAAGGGCGTGTGTGTTTATGGTTTATGGAGAGCCGTCCAGGGCTGTGGATGTGTACACACACACACACTGGATAGGAGCACTTTCAGTGCCTTTCATTCACAGCTATTTTTATTTTCTTTTTTATCCACAGTGGCCCGTGTGTGTTTATGTATGCATACACGTGTATGTGTGTTTATGTATGCATAAACATGTGCGTTTGTGTGTGTGTGTGTGTGTATGTGTTGATATATGTATATGAATGTGGAACTAACTGACTTTTGTTGTTTTGAGTTTACACTGGAGCATGAGCACATGAGACACTGGTGCCTGTGTGTGTGTGTGTGCGCATGTGAGAGAAGTGTGTGTGTGTGTGTGAGTGAGAGAGAGATTGACAGTCAGCATATATTCATGAATGATTTGACATGTCAAAGGAGAGTGTAAAGATGCACGGAGGCTTCTCGGTCGTGTGTTTGTGTACTCTTCCTCCCTCTTCACCCCCCTCTCCCCCCCGCTGCCTCCTCTCTCTCTGTCATCCTCCTGAGGTGTGCAAGACGGAGACTGGTTTATTTATCAGCCCTGTGTTTGTCCTTGAAGCCCTGAGCGCTCCCGGACTCGTGTTTGTTTTTACCTCGGCCTTAAACCGCATAGGTTCGGGCAAATCCTCCATCTTTGCAGAATCAGGCAGAAATCTAGTGGCTAGAGGTTGGGTTGTTTGCTCCCTCTCTCTCCAGAGTCACATCTCT
>CM059273.1:15646479-15736479 GCA_030347295.1 Setipinna tenuifilis
TCAGGGTGCACCAGGCTCTTACCAGAATGCTGGTAAAGGGGGATAAGGCAGGGAGGGGATGGAGGGGGGGGGGGTGGATATGGAGACAGGGGGGTGGAGATGGAGAGAGGGGAAGGGAGGGAGGGATGGAAGAATAGACGGATGGAGAGAAATGGATAGAGAGAGAGAGAGATGCCACAACCTCTGTGCCCTTGTCCTTGATGATGGGTGTGCTCCGGTTAGTCACAGGAGTGCTGGCGTATGGCTGATCCTGTGCAGGCTCCTTTCCTGTCTGTCTACCTCTCTGTTGCTCTATCTTTCTCTTTCTCTCTTGTTCTCTCTCTCTTGCTCTCTCTCTCTCTCTCACTTCCTCTCTCTCCATTTCTCCATCTCTCGTTCTCTCACTCTCTTTCTCTCTCTGTCGCTCTATCTCTCTCTTTCTCTCTCTCTCTCTCTCTCTCTCTGTTTCTCTCTCTCCCTCTCTCTCCTTCTCTTTCTCCTCTTTTGCCATGTGTTCAGTATAGAGCCAAACCAGATTTTATGGGCCATAGAAGCTGAACTTGTCAATTTCGGTATCCGTATTTGAAAGGGTAAAAGATGTTAGCTGGGCCATCTGTTGTCAGTTGTGCATGTGATCCAGTGTGCTACACATACTCCCTAACCAGCTAGGAACCTTAAATGGGAGACTGACTGACGGAGAAATATCTGAATCTGAAGAGTGTAATGTTGCTCTGAGGTATAGCTACATTAACAGACAAAAAATAGTGTGAAATGTCCAATAAAACATACCCTTCTTGTGCTTTTTGAAGCTAAACCAAGGAAGACGAACACTGATCATTCTTCCACTCTGGCTAATGTGTGTGCGTGTGTGTGTGTGTGTACAGTAATCCTCTGCTATGTTGCGCTTCACTTTTTGGGGTCCCGCTATAGGGATGTTTCAAGACTTAAACTATAAAATAATTTTTTTTCTATATGGTCTTGGGGGGTTCTGGAGTGTAACTACTGAGATAGATGGGGGGAATACTGCAGATGTGATTCTTACCCCTGAGTGTGGTTCCTCTGTGGTTCCTCAGGTCCTCAGTACCGCCTGGAGAAGCAGACGGAGCCCAACGTAGCCGTGGACCTGGACAGCACCCTGGAGAGCCAGAGCACGCTGGAGTTCTGCCTCGTCCGAGAAAACAGTGAGCACACTCTCCATTCAATCATAACCCGAACACACACGCACGCACGCACACACAAACACACGCTCACTTAACATGGGAATCCATCTGCTAACATTTATATGTAGTAGTTTATCTTATTACTTCAAAATAGCTGTTGGAAGAGGTGTTGTTGGTAGAAAAAGAAAGAATTGATGCAACATAGACTGAAGACTGAACTGGTAGCCAACATGAACAGAATGACGCATAGACACCAACTTTCAGTTTTATTTCCCTGTTAGTGTTGGCTACCAGTTATCATTCGGTCTATTTTGCGTTACATTTTCTTGCTGTTTCTCGCCTACCAACAGAGCACTGTGACCTTAAACAACAGGGCTATGAATTGATTTACACTGAACTTCTTTATTGCTATGGTATATTCCAAAAGATAGAGAGGGGTTGTGTGACCATCTTGTAGAATTAGACATAGAATTACTTTGCTGTTTTTCTTTCCATTTGTTCAACTGTGTTTTTGTCTCTGTTGTGTGTGTGTCTCTCTCTCTCTCTTTCTCTCTGTCTTTCTCTCTGTCTCTTTCTCTCTTTCCCTCCTTATCTCGCTCTCGCTCTCTCTCTCTCTCTCTTTCTCTCTCTTATCAGGTTCTCGAGGTGAGGAGAGCTCAGAAGAGGACCCTCCCATAGACATCACCACGGTGCAGGATATGCTGAGCAGTCACCACTACAAGTCCTTCAAGATCAGCATGATCCACAAGCTACGCTTCACAACAGACGTTCAGCTAGGTAAATACCTCTCACACACAAACATCATAGTTCACAACCAGAGATGTGCTCTGCACAAACTGCAATGGGGCCTCCGCCGACTGAATGTTCTCTTGAATGGTTGCAGAAATACACACCCACACACACATACACACACACACACAGACACCATTCACTCACAAACACACATAATCACACTGACTGCACAGGCTTGCTCTGGCACAGGCAATTCAAAGGACATTATTTCTCTTAAATTTCTGTCTTTCGCTGTAAGTTATGAAGCAATTGGCCCTATATTGTGCTGCCGTTCTGTGCAATTGAATCCATTGTGCTTCTCCCGCTATTGCTACCTAATGTCTCATTTGGCCTCGATTGTCACCACCAGCATCTATTGAAGACAGCGTTGGAGAGCAGGGTGATGGGCGAAAGGCAGTCGGCAGTGATCACATATTTTGCCCTGTTGCCTTGTGGACACTTAAGCTAAAGATGCTAGTTGGGTCTAGTACCTCTCTTCTCTGTTTTAAAACCAAACCCATTAGTCAGCCCATTAGTCAGCAGTAATTCATCTAACCCCTCTCTCATTCTGAGAGAGTTTTGGTGAGGTGCTTGTACCTTCTTCCTAATCCGAATGGCAGTATTCAGCTTGTACCTTTTCCTAATCCGAATCGCAGCGTATCCCAACACTGTATGTATGGAGCTTCCTGCAGGTGAATGTGTGATGTGGCGATCCTAAGGGCTTCCCCGTACCAGAGAGTACTGGCCACTCCAGCCAGTGCCTAACCTCAGTGCCTACCCTCTGGAGGCTGCGGTCAGTACTCCTGCCAGCGCTCGTGCCCTTGCTTAGCCCACAGTGCGCGTAAATGACGAAAAATGGTGGAGCCGACAGCCGCCCGTGCCGGCCCGGGTCAATAAAGCTCATTAACGGCATGACAGAGAAATGGAAGGAGGGAAAAAAAGAAACAAAAGGCAAAGGGTGGAGGGGAGGTTGTGTGTGTGTGTGTGTGTGTGTGTGTGTGTGTGTGGGAGGGAGGGGGGGGGGGGGGGGTGATGGCCATAGGGGTTATCGGGAAGGTGTCGCCTCTCGTTAGCGCTGGTAACGGCTCACTCGCCAGCGGGCCCTCTCAGCACAGGGAGGACATCACAGGAGAGAGATGTGAGGAAACGAGCGAGAGAGAGAGAGAAGAAATGAAAGGAGAGAAAGAAAGAGAGGAAGACAAAATAAAGAGAAAGGAGGAGGAAGGTAAGACGACAGAGAGGAGAATGAGGTGAAGATATCAAAGGAGAGAAAGAGAGAGAGGAAGACAAAATAAAGAGAAAGGAGAGGGAAGGTAAGACAGAGAGACAGAGAACAAGGTGAAGATATGAGAAAAGAGAGACAGAATTGATCTGAGAGGTTTTGCCTGGTTTCAGGAGCCCCTCCTCATACTCCCCCCCCATGAAGCCCGAAGCAGCAGGGAAGCAGCAGTGGCAAAGCGTCAGGTTTTAAAGGCATTAACATTTTACACTCTCTCCATCTGACAGCACTGGATATATAGGTGTTGACCTCCATCAGAGCGTTAGTATGTGGAAATGTCATAACTAGCAGATAATTTATCATGAGCAGACCCAGAGTGTGTGTTTATAAATCTTTTAGGACTAAGTGTGTGTGTGTGTGTGTGTGTGTGTGTGTGAGTGAGTGAATATTTGTGTGAGGGAGTATTTGTGTGTGAGAGCGTGTGTCTGTGAGTGAATATCTGTGTGTGTGTGAGCTGAGGCCCCTGCTGAGAAGCTTTCCAAGAAGCCTGTTTTTAGAACAATTTCCTATGATTGCCCTGCTGCTTCTCATCACATTCGAACGAAGCACACTGTTGTTTCCTGCCCTGTTTGCTATGGCAACCAATTCCATATGGTCAAAGACAGGAAAAGAAAGGATAGGGCTGCCGAATTGAGGTTCATGTTCCTTTTTTCTTTTTTTTTTCCATCTTCCACCTTTCAACACATTCAATATCCTTAGCAGATGGAGGACCTTACCCTTCATAGTGTTCAGCTGTAGCTGATCTACTAATGCATATTGTTTCTCGGTGATGCACAGGAACCCCTAGTTTTGAAGAATGGTTCAACGCTCGCTCACTTTTGACTGATGCTTCAGATGCCAACCCCAAAATGGTCGTTTACTGCGAGCATCGGTTGATTATTCTGTTGCCGTGCCGACTGTGATTGACAGCCGGGGAGTATTCGGGGGCACGCTGATCTTTGCCAGCAATATTTCGCGTCGGGGCTGCCTGATTGACAGCTGTCAGTCCTGTCAGTGATGGGGGTAGGGGGGCTCCCTGTGGTTCTGTTTTTTTTTTTTTTTTTTTTTTTGGGAGGGGGTGCGGTGTTTTTCCCATGTGTGTTTAGAACAGAATATAGGATGTGAGGGTGTGTGTGTGTGTGTGTGTGAAGTGAAATGGATGGGATATGGTGGGTGGGTTTGGCTATCAAAGGTTTCTCTTGTCATCTACTTCTGCAAAAAAAAATGCGTCTTCCCTTGTGTCTGTGTGGTGCGTTCCCCCTTTTTCCCCACTGATCCAGTGGACCGTCTGGTTTAATAATTGAGAGGAGGCTTTTCAACAAAAAAAAAAAAAGAAAAAAAAGAAAAGAAAAGGGACGGGGAGGCGTTGTGTGCCTTTGGTACACCGTGTCTGTCATCAGCGGACTGGGCTTGTATGAGCTGGCAATATCCCCGAGCCTTTGTTCCGGCTCATTGTGGATTCAGTGCCTTTTGTGTAGCCGCGGCACACGGAGGCGAGAGCACAGGCAATCCTTGGCCAGGCGTCTGCAGCTCGCCACACAATTGCAGAGGCCACGAGAATAGAGTCTGGAAATCAATTTGAATACTCCGATAAGGCGCTGTGCAAAACACACACACATGCGCGCGCGCGCACACACACACACACACACACACACACACACACACACACACACACACACACACACCACACAACACAGCTGCATTCTCTCCCACTCATTGTCTGGTTCTTTTTTTTTTTTTTTGTTCTCCCCATTCTCTTTTTTTGTTTGGTCTCCTTTTCATCACTGTGTCTGTTGGCTTTATCGCTCTCACCATCCCCTCCCTCTGTCCGTCCTTCCGTCCGTCTGTCCTCTCTCTCTCCTTTCGCCAGGCATCTCGGGAGAGAAGGTGGAAATCGACCCGGTCACCAATCAAAAGACCAGCACCAAATTCTGGATCCGGCAGAAGCCCATCTCCATCGACTCCGACCTGCTGTGTGCCTGCGACCTGGTGGAGGAGAAAAGCCCCAGTGAGTAGACCTGTGTGTGTGGTGTGTGGTGTGTGGTGTGTGTGGTGTGTGTGGTGTGTGTGGTGTGTGTGGTGTGTGGTGTGTGTGTGGTGTGTGTGTGGTGTGTGTGTGTGTGTGTGCATATGGAAACTGTGTGCATGTGTCAGATTGTGTGTGTATGTGAGCGTGCATTTGCGTGTGAGTGTGTGTCAGTGAGAAAAGCATACCTATGTGTCATTAGTCCTGCCTGGCATTAGTTTAAAAGGAACTGTGTGTGTGTGTGTGTGTGTGTGTGTGTGTGTGGGAAAGGGAGTGGTTGCCTTTATGTTGTCACACCACTCCACTGTTCCTTGCAGATGGGCCTTAAGGTCTTGCCATCTGCATCTCTCCCTGCTCTGCTAGACTGTCTCATGCAGTCAAGATTAACAGTGGGCATTCACAAGGAAGAGACTCCCCCTCCCCTCACACACACACACACACTCACACTTACTGTCTCTCTCACACACACACACACACACACACACACACACACACTCACATTTACTCTCTCTCTCTCACACACACTCACATTTACTCTCTCTCTCACACACACTCACATTTACTCACACACACACACACACACATTTACTCTCTCTCTCTCACACACACTCACATTTACTCTCTCTCTCACACACACTCACATTTACTCACACACACACACACACACACACTCGCATTTACTCACCCGCACTTACTCACCCACTTTCTGTTTGCCACTCAAGGGCAGGGCTAAATTGAAACCATGTCATTCTGTATTCCTCACCTGCTTTCCATCTGCTCAATGGTTACGCACTCATCCCATGCAGCAGTTATCTTGGCTGGCATGGCTTTAAGGAGGGTGGGGCTGGGCTGGAAAGAGATCAGGGGCACTATGTGTGAGTGTGTACATGTCTGGGGCCATGGAGGGCGTATGAATCAGGCAGGTGATTACTATTAAGCACCCCAGTGGCAAGCAAACCAAAGAAATGTAGTGGAGAGGGTGCTCGCAGCCAAGAGGGATTGGCACATCACATGGCAGGCATAATCTCATGAATGTGATGAGTGTGGTGCTCTGAACACACACACACACACACACACACAGATTTAAATCAGCCCTCAGCTAGACCCAGTATTATGATGTAAAAAACCTTAAGAGCTGGGGTAGAACTGCTGTGCAGTAGAGTTTGATGATGATGACAACACCATAGTATCCCATTTACTAACTCTGTTTCCACTAAGGTTCAACTCACGAATTAGCGTGAGGATTTTAAAAGTACAAGTAAAATATCCAAGAGCAACATTATGTTTTTATGTGTTTGCTTCCTTGGTTACGCTTTACACTTCAAGAGTAAAAGCAGCAAGTATTGTTTCGTAACATTATTGATTAGGCTTGTTTTTCTTCTCTTAAGATCTTTCTTAAAATGCATGAGGTCTCGCCGGCATGCTGAGTGTACAGTTTGAGCAGGGCTTTGATCGGGATGCCTTTGCCCTAATGTTTGTCGTGAAGTAGTAACTAAAGCATTCATCATTAATTACCCCAAGCCACAAGGTCAATGGAGAACAATTTCAGCTTTCTTTCATACATGTATAGCCTTAAAACACACACACACACACACACACACACACACGCACAAATTACCTAATTTTCATTCCATTGTATCCCTTGGTATATTAACAAAGCTTTTTAAGTTTCTTATCCAAAATAATATAATCTATTGTAAGCCACAAAACGGGTTACATTTTCTTTGGCATTGCATTTAAAAGCCCTATTTATTCTCTAAAGATGCACTTGTGGGTGTTGCATGGAGTCTTGAGCCTGACCATCCCCGTGTCTTCTTCCTACTGCTGTCTTGTCCATCAGTTCTTGTTGTGTTTTGATTGGGGCGGTGTGCCACAATTGACATAGTGACACTTTAATGCATGATCGTTTCCATCATATCAGATTCCCGCTGTGTTGAGTGTAGGTTTATACACTTGTCTGCTGATGTGGACTCCCAGCAGTGCTAGCAGTGTACAGGTAGTACCACCATGTAACAGGATGTGACAGGAGCTCTTTCACAAGATACCATTAGTTTCCCCTAATACCCCAGCCCCCCCACCCCCACCCGCCATTTCCCCTCTGTGCACACAAGATGCTAATGAGTTGCATTCCTGTTAGTCCATAGCTGTATTTTAATATGGATTGATTTGTTTTAGATGGGTAAAAAGCAAACCCTTAAATCAGCGAAGCACTGCCCTTGGTCATGACCAATCTTCTATTCCAGTCTGACACAGTTCCCGGGAATTAGTCATTTGGCACGGAAGCCTGATTCTCCTGGGCCCCGGCTCGCTCCTTTGCACTCTCGTGACCTCCGAGATGAATGAAGGCTCGGCCATTTCCAATGGCCTAAATTGATCGTCACCCCCCCCCCGCTGCCCGGTCCCCGGGCTAGCCGGCAGTTGGCCTAATGGAAGGGGGACAAGATTAGCATAGGCTAACCTTCGCTGGCTTATTGAGCACGCGGGCTGATTTAGACCCCTGCGCTGTGCATTAGCACTAATGAATGGGCAGTCCCGGATGCAAGGCATCTAATGAAATATGAAGGAGGGAGGACCAACAGATGTTTGTTTCACTAGTCAAAGAATATTTATTGAGCGTGGCTTTTATTGGGGTAAACAGAATGTCATTGATTCTTGCTCGGTAATTAATATCAGAGGGATTATGAGCAAATATTGTGTAACATTGTTGGTTTATGCACTTGCTGTTGTTTTACTTGTCACAGTATACCTTCTCATTATTCCTAGTCATATCTCTCTCCCTCTGTCTCTTTCTTTCTTTCTCTCTCTCTCTCTCTCCCCCTCCCTCTCTTTTTTCTCTTTTTCTGCTATCCTTGCAGGTCATGCAATATTCAAACTCACATATCTCAGCAATCACGACTACAAGGCTCTCTACTTCGAGTCTGATGCTGCTACAGTGAACGAGATCGTGCTCAAGGTAAGACCAGTTTCCGCCGCATTGTCCTTCACCTGCCACCCCACACACCTGTGCCTCTCCTCAACGCTGCATCTCACAGGGACGTTTTACATCAGATCACCTTCACAAACTTCTCTTTGCGAGTGTGCCAGTATCTTTGTCTGTATCTATGTATAGTGTAAAACGGATGAGGCCAAAATAATTCTGCTTGTGTCATGTGCAGTTTCCTATCCAAGAGTGTATGGATTCCATATGCATTTGATGATGTGCTTTTTTTTATCCTTGATTACAAAGCCAAGTGGTTCTTCACCTTCAACCTTCTCTGTGTCCGTCCGTCACCTGTAGGTGAACTACATCCTGGAGTCGCGGGCCAGCTCGTCGCGCGCCGACTACTTCGCCCAGAAGCAGCGCAAGCTGAGTCGCCGCACCAGCTTCAGTTTCCAGAAGGACAAGAAGTCGGGCCAGTAGGCGACGGGAACCCCCAGCGGCCTAAACACCCGCGTCGCACCTGCGTCATGAGTTCGCACAGCCGCAAGGCACAACCTGCAAGGAAGAGAAGACGACCAGGCGACAGAGAAGGCTGGTGATTTAAAAAGAAAAAAAAAGAAAAACAACAGTACGAGGCTGAAAGATTTAGAAAGGGAGATCAAGGAAGAGGGGAATGGGAGATGGGAGGAGAAAAAAAAGAAAAAGAGGGTAAGGGAACTCTACAGAGGAAGAGTTGGGCCTAAAGGTAGAGTTGGAGAAGTGAGTGCTGAGAAGGAGAAAGGGGTTGCGAAGGAAGAGAAGAATGGTAAGGACAGGAAGTTGGGTTGTTGGTAGTGATGATGATGATGATGATGATGATGACGAAAACAAAATGTGTGTGGGTCTCATGTGGCTTCTGACACAGGGCCACCAGTCAGCCATATCAAAAAACTCTGAACTCTTCCTGTTCATGCCTGGCTATGATAAATGAACTGACATGAAGCGAATGAAACAACAAGTTAATCCTCATAGTGAGGAACAAGCAAAAAAAAAAGCAAAACAAATTTAAATGTCATTAGTCGCACTAATGTTTGGTTGGGGCAAGAGGTGAAGGGGGGTTGTCAATACCAAGTAAATCTGCAAATCCTAATTACATCCACTGCCTGCAATGAACTGTATGAAAAAAAAGATATCAACTGTTTAAGAACGTAACATAGTGAAACAAACAAAAAGAAAAAAAAACAATAAAACATGAAAAAAATCTAACTTGCAATGATTAAGAAGATCATACTGATTCCCCCCTGCTTCAATCCATATATGTATCACAAATGTTAAACTCTATGAAACTGGTGGTGTACGTTCTTATGTAAAGGGAACATCCTTGCATTAAAAAAGGCAAACAAACATGTATATAGCAACTGCATTCAGGGTAACATGATAAGACTAAAACCTGCTACGGCCATAGTAACTTCAGTGCCTGATAGCGTTCAGTAGAGCGACACTTGGGTTCTGTGGAGTGTAAGGGTTTTAATGATGAAATTCAAACAAGGCATTTCCACAGTAGAGGTAAACATCAACCGCGAAACCTCACTTTTTAAGTATGTGGAGGTGGGACAAGAAAGGCAAAGGCAAGATTTCCTTTTTTTTTTTTAAATGATCAAACAAAAATGAAATTATTACGAGTACTTTTTACTGTGATCTATAAATGTTTTTTTTTCTCTGTGCATTGTATCTATGGACTGTAATATATCGAAACCAAGCACTGTCTGTTAAACAGATGATAAAATGTTTGTTCCGACTGTCCTATTGGGCTGCAATTAGGGAATGTATGACATTTTTATTGCATTGTGTGTCTCAAATGTCTAATGTTTCAAAGCGATAACGTGCGTTTATGCTCTGCTGGTTTTCTGCCTCGGGATGTGTTTTTTTTTTTTTTTTTTTTTTTCCTGCTTTCACTTTCGTCTCTGTTTCCATACAACAGGGACCCACAAACAATGTAACCAACTTCAAAAGCTGCTGTCTAAATGGATTCAGGGTGTGTGTTCAGATCCAAACCGTGTTCCGACTCAGGTCTCCTACTGCCATGTTATGCTGACTGACTTTAGTGGGTTTGTTTTGTTTTTATTTTTTATTTTTGGTTAGTTTTTTTTTTTCTTCCCTCTGTGTGAGTGGAAAGAAGACATTGTACTCAGTGCAGCCAAGCCACAGTATTGACAGATGGATTCTGCTGGAAGAAGTACTCCCATGTCTGGGGACACAACAGTGAATGATATTAATACAAAAGACATTTCAAATGAAACTTTATTTATAGCGTGGAAGGCTACGATGGACTGGTGCTTGATATGCACCTCACAGAATTGACTTTATTTGCTACAGTACATATATACTGTATATAAGTAGATTTTCTAATTAAAGAATGAACTTGAAATTCGCCTTATGTGTTTTATTCCTAGACGTTTCATTGTGGGCGTTATTTCCCTTGCAGGTTGTCTACTTTGATAATACGAATCTGAGTAGAAGCAGATTTATTCCAAAAATAGGCCCAACCCTCTGGGTGGCTAACTTTCAGATGGTATCCACTAGAGTATTACGTCAACAGAGGTATTTGTGGTTACTGTTGCTGTACAAAAAAGTCACTAATATTAACAAAGAAGGAAGATTCTTACTGTCTTGCATTTAAATTAAATCCTTAAACTAGATACAGGCAAATCTTTTCTTTATTGCGAACATTAATTTCTACATGGTGATGAATAAAAATTAAGTAACTACTGTTATCATGTTTGCTATTGTTTGAGACTGTCTTTTTTGGCACAAACAGATTTTCAGGCTACAATGACTGCTGGCAGAGTAATTGATTTATTTGTATTGGCCAGATGCGATCAGATCAAGAGGACCACATGGAACACCAAGGCAATTCGGTCCGAAGAGATTTCAGTGGGAGTTAAGAAGAATGGCAGGTGCCTTGTATGTTCTATCTCGCTCGCTCTCTCTCCCCCTCCTCCCTCTCTCCCCACCCGCGCCCCACCCCCACCCTCTCCTACTCTCCTGGCCGCTGGCACATAAGTGATGTTTAATGAATGGGGCTCCTGAGGGCTCTAACACATGAACCGTGCTGTCAGCTCCATCCACGGGAAATAACCTGCGGCTGCTCCATGATGTAGTGGCTAGAGAAGTGCTTGCGACAGTCTGCCTGTCCACCTCTCTCCTCCCAGGCCTGCGCTAACTCGCAAAGTTGATGAAGTTGCAGTTCATCTCCAGACTCCGGCTCTGATAGGAGACTTTGAAGAGGGAGAGAGTGCAGTTGAAGTCCACTTCTTGATACTGTAAAACCGAGCGGTTGAGGTTTTATAGATAGACGTACACATTTACCTTGGCCAGGGTGTTGTATTTCAGGAAATGATCTTAGTCATGAATTGGTCTATCTGATGTGTACAATGCTTAATCCAAAAGAAATAATGAGTGTGATTAGATTACAGTAATAAACATGCTATATCATTATGTAACTGCTATCTACTATACCACTCTGGTAATATTAGGCCTACCTGTTTTTAAGTGACCTCTATACCTCCTGTGCCTGCAGCCCCTGCCCTTTCAGCAGCACCTCTGCAATCCAAGAGACCAACGTCTGTAATGCTTGACACCTGTTTTTGATGCCCATGTGCTGGATCATACAGCAGACAACAGCACAGCATCTTGGGTGTTGAAGGATTCATAAGTCTATCTTGATGAGAGGCTGCTGGTTTGCCCTAAGGACATGACCCTGTTCCACCAGTGTCATGTGTTGAAACCCATCACGGTGAGCCTGCCAGAACATAGGCTACAGGACCTCCTCAGGGAGAAAAATCCACATACACTCAGTAATAAAAGTACCACATAGTTTGGTTAATGTAGGAGTACTCCTATATTAATCACATTTGTTGCATTTACATTTATTTATAATTGTCACCGGTTGGGCCTGATATTGTTTACATAAAAGGGTTTGCAATTTTTTGCTAGCACTTTACAGACTGAGCCTACCCGGTTTTAGGCCACATTTTTGACGCCATATAACTATTGAATGCTAAAAAAAAATCATAATAATAATAATAATAATAATATAATACATTAAATAAATTGGTTTATGCGTAAAATGGCTAAGAGGTCGGCTGGTTATGACTGTCATCAGCTGGCAACCAAGAGGCTCTCCGTGTGTCAGCAGCATGTCTCGAGCTCCCCTAAAGTTCATCCGCAGCTGAGACCCCTCGGAGAATTCTTTCTCTGCCCTTCTGCCGAGACGATAAAAATATCTCGACAGACAATAGCGGTAATACGTAGTGACAAGCGAACAGATCCCAAGACGATTTTTTTCCGAAGACTCTTTCCTCAGATGTAACGTTAGGAAGGTCTTTCTCGTTTAGAGCTTGTTGTCATGCCAGTCTGGAGTGCCTCCGTAGTAACCTTTCAGCACCTCTGGCGCGAGGGTTCTGTCATGAGGAGAAACATCTACCTTCATGAACCGTTAACACACATCAACTCACATTCAAAAACTGCCGCCTTTCTCTAGACTACGATGCCATGGCTTTCACACACATTTACACGCAAGTGAATACATAGCACAAAAAATGCCATTGTTATGTCTGTGTTGACAGTGTGACTTGATAGACCAATCCGCAGGCTGGCAAGCTCCATCAACCGATGTCTTAGGCCTACCAAATGTGGTTAAAAGGTCATGTTGCTGTGGAGAGCCTATTATCATATGGTCCACTTGCTTCTTTACTATCACTGCAACATGATTGATCAGTCAGAGCATTGTAGGCCTATGCATGCCAGTTATTTTTGCTGTTTGGACATACTACACATGTATGATCCCCAAACGTCTTTTTAATTTTGCTTTCCATATCTTGCAGGTCTCACAAACCATAATAATGACATTAATACGTCTGATCACCTCTAAAATTAATAACAACACGGCCTTTGTATTAGCCACACTGAACATAAAGGAGTATGAATTTACGAAATACCAATGCTGCCATCTAGGGTTTATTGGATGCTTAGCCATAGACTCAAACAGCCAGCCACTTACTAATGAAAGAAATTTAAGCATATGGCAGAGGGATGGAGAGAAAAAGCAACTATGGTAAACAATACAATTCCCATCTTGCCCCCACCACCTCCTCTTTTTTTTTTTTTTTTACCTACAACACCGACACCCACACGCACACACACTTTTCTTGTTCAATACATCTTCCCATTTGGATTCTGCTTTTTGTACAGATTCTATGACAGGTGGTCAGGTCAATAATCAGGAAGCACGCATACTTATAAGAATTGATAGTTGTACTGTACAGCACTTTGCTGTAAATCACTCTCAATATGAAAAAAAAAATGATATGCTGACCCTACAAATCAGATTTGTATGGATGAACCAAGCTCCTGAGAGGAACTATTGAACTGGCAGCATCCTATTCAGCAGATTGATTCCCAGGACAGAGACAGAGCAGAAAAAAGCAAGAAGTTCACATTAAATAACTGACTATAGTGTAAATTGTCACATGTTACTTGATTAGTTTATTCTTACTCACTTAAGTTATGACCCTTTTCTTATGTTGTGATGCTGTGTGAAACTCATAAACAACTGACTAGCACAAACAGAACATCTGAATATTCAAATCAATTTCAATCTGATTTGGTGTTCACTACTAAAGACATTGTCTGAAATAACATCCCACTGCCCATCCTCCTAAACCGATTGCCCTTTTTATGAGGAATGGTGTCACTTGACAGCAAAGTCGATGTTGTGTTAATCTTTGTTGTTGTTGGTCCGATGGTGATTATCTGTCTGTTGTTTACTTGATTAAACAAATAAGACCTGTTGTGTGTTTTGTAGTATTTTGTAGTATATTGAAGTATATTATAACAAAAGAGCTTATATGTGAACACAAGAGCTCACATAGAGACAGACTAAATGGCTCATTTATTGAAGAACACAAAGTTTAATTAAATGAGAGCATTTTCCCAAAAAGTCCTGAGCCAGCCCTTTTAAACTGCTGTGAAAGCCTTTTGCTCATAGTTCTGTTTTTCTTTTCCTCTATGGAAAGCCCACTCCCCCCGAGGAGAAAACCTAGAAAACCTGTAGACTAAAACATGCAGGCAGTCTTGAGGGATTTCTGTATTAGCCCTACAGCAAAGCACTGAAGTAGCCTAGTATCTATTTGCAAAGCATGAAGTTAGGGTGAACACCTGGAATCTGGGAGTCAGACAGAAGAACCAAAGATCCTATATTCTCTCCCTCAATGTTCTCTGGAAGAAGTGGCCTGTTTATAAAATAAATAGATAAATACATTAAAATACCAAACCTCTGTTAGGGGTCTCTCTTGTTGTTCCAGGAGTCTGCTTGTACCTGTCTGTAAACTATGCCCTCCCTCTGAGTAGGAGCCAACCCTACCCCAGCTTCAAACTGTACCCTGTTCCAACTCCAGCTTCTATTTGTGAAGATTCCTCTCTCACAAGCACATTCACTTTTTTCATGAATTTCGAGGGTCTCTTGAGGTGAAAGTCCCAGTTGGTTTCTACCTTTGTTTTCTTTTTTGTATAGCACTTTCCCTGCATCAGCACTGCACAACCAGGTACACCAAACAACTGCACTTCCACCCTGGGGTTTGGACTGAATATGTCACAATCTTGTTTGATATAAAATCCATTCTTTCCACACAGCTACTTTTGTTCCCCTATCTATAGCCTGATTCACTTTACAATAAAGACAATGGTCTTTTGTTATAACGGCTCCTCCTGTACACAAACAGATCCATTTAGATGTATACAGTATTTGCAAAATATGAGTAAATAAAAACAGTCTTATGTGCCCGTTTAATAATGCCAAATATGCAAACATTATTTGTATTTGAAACCGACATTGCAAAATGCAGCTGTTAGTCCTCCCTTACAATTCAACAGCTTAATTCATGTGTAGTAAAACACATATTGAGGAAAAACAGACACTAACTTGTACGTACATACATATTTACATAAATACATAATTTATCCCGAGAGAAATTGAGGCAACAGCTTCTGCAACACACCTGGAAGCAGAAACACTTCCAATACTGCAAGCATGGAACAGAGCACAAATGGAGTGGAATTACTGTCATGCTGTGATAGTCTATCCACTAGATTCAGATTGCACTAAGGGTGTTGGCAGAGTGAACCAGGAGACAATGATATGGTAGAGTGTGTGCCATCAAGGTAGTGCCAGAATA
This sequence comes from Setipinna tenuifilis, assembly GCA_030347295.1. Taxonomy (NCBI): domain Eukaryota; kingdom Metazoa; phylum Chordata; class Actinopteri; order Clupeiformes; family Engraulidae; genus Setipinna; species Setipinna tenuifilis. The sequence goes on from CM059273.1 coordinate 15,661,808, forward strand.
GACAATGCAAACTAGACTGCATTTTCGAAAAGAAAATGCAAAGTGTGCTTGCCCTAATGGTGCTGAGAGTAGCTTTTACTGTGTTTTTTGCTGTATATTGAGTTCAGTAGTAAATACATAACTTACCAGATAAAGTCAATAATGCTATTTTCTGCCCATTTTATATACAGTATAGAATCATGGTTGAATAGAGATAGATAGATTGTGTAGATAAATGACAGATTGATAGATATTATTTTTTTGATTGTTGAATGAATAAAGGAATGAATAAATAGATGAATATTGATTGATGGATGGACGGGTGGATGGATGGAACACACACACACACACACACACACACACACATACACACACACACCACTAGCTAGAAGCCTATTTAAGATGTTTTGAAGGGGAGATCTTCCTGTTACCCTTTTACATCATTTACATCTTAATTCAAACGTTCAGACAGCTTTAGGGTTCAGAGTGTAGCTAGAGTGGATGATGTCAGTGCACCAGTGTTCTGCCAGACATTTGAAGTAAAAAGCAAAGATTCTTTAGTAGCGCTCTAGAATCTATGGTGAAAACTACACACTTTACAAATCTTCACTTTGGCCAGAGTTTTTAAAAACCATCGTTTTAGTGACTTACAACACCATAAACGTGTGGACGCAAGGCCAGAACACATACAAAAATATTTGTCTTTATAAATACCTGGCTTGTGTACAGGGCCTAAGAACATTTATTAAGAAAACTATGCAATGAAGTTCAAGACAAAAAAATATTTCAAGTTTGATATAGGATGAGTGGATTATACATGCATTCTATGTATGATTTCAGAAAGGGCTGTCAAACCAGCTCTCATAGACACCAGATGTATAATGTGGGTCAAAGAGTATTGTTAACCATCCACATTTACTGATTTCCACTGCTATGTAGGCAAAGAACGCAGACAGACATGAGTTGCAGAGGGGGTCTTGTAATTACTACACCAGCAGTTCAACATGTTCGCCTGTCTCTCTCTCATGTAATTACTACACCAGCAGTTCGAGTCATAAATGCAAAGGATGGGCTGGCCCTCTTGAGTGCCTCCATCTTGTAGCATGTCAGCAGCTCCGTGGGCTGCTGTTAGAAGTGTGATGGACATGAACTGATTGCTCCTCTTAAGTAAAAGTGCTGAATGTCTTAACAGACGTGCTGTTCAATAGCTGAAGTTTAACATCTGGTGAACGATGCTGTCACAGCTTCTCATAAACGAGACTGCCTTGCCTTCAGAAAACTGGCGTCAGATGAATTACAGAGGTAGGCCACTAGGCGATCAATAAAAGACAATGCAAACACCTTCCACTATCAATTCAGTAGAGCATATGACTGATACTAAAGTTTTTAATGGCAGGTGGTAAGTATCTTTTATATCCTATATACTTGTGGAGCCTTTTGGTAGTGTTTTGTAACCATCATCATGTTGGGCAGTTCGAGTACCAGCAGTCTGTTCATTCATTTGTGAAAACTCCGTGAAAGCTTATTTATTTATTATGTGATAACAAAAATAGCCTTGTTGCATATTCTAAACCTGCGGGCATCACCTAAGAGGAAGGAGCGAGCGAGGCATCACCCATGAAAAGAACTACTGAGCCTAGCGAGCCTGAGTAATGCTACCATGTCACCCCTGAAATTGGGTTCGTTTCCTTTGGCGCTGCTCTAAACGAGGAACCTCCACTGAATAATTAATTTTCTCCCAGCGTTTCTAGGCAGAGCTAGCTACATAAGAGTTCAGCTGTGGGTGTGGGAGGCACGCAAGCTTTTGCTTTTACACTGACGGGCCAGCAGGTGTCAGTGTTTCACTGATGTCAAATTCATGCTGCATTGATGGAGGATGTGCAGGGAGTTGTAGTTTTACAGGGATCACCGCAACCACTCCTGCTTCTTAAAAACGACATATCCATGATTTAGGCTTACATTTGTGTTAGCTTATCAGATCTATCACTATCACTGGTGGTCTCATGGCAGTTTTCACAGACCATCTACACCCTGCAACATAGCAAACAAATCCAACAATAAGATGATTAAAATGATAGAATAATAACTTAAATTGCTAAATGTTCTCCCAAACAATAGTGTGTTAAAATAAGGTCTGTAGTCAGGAAAGCTTTAATGTCTTCTCCCAAAGGTACTCAACCTAGGTGCAAAAATACCTTGTTTTTTTCTAAACTATGATGAACCTTCTTATAGCTTGGCCCTACTAACATACTGTTCCCTGCTCAGTTTTCACTGGAGACACTTTAGGTCTGTTACAGCCTACCAAGCCAGTCTTGCTGTTCCTGCAGTTTTTTTTTCTAAATAGCCCCACCTCCTCACAATGTACTGTGAAATGTTATACTGTAAATCATACCAATGCCATCAGTTCCTACCCAAGTCACACAGCTGCTGTGTATGCTGGTCTAGTATATGCCTTTCTGGTTTTAACCAGTGAATGTGCGTGCATGTGTGTGTGTGCTGGTCTGGTTTCTGCTTGTTGCACACTTCCACGACCGGCTCCCTTCCCCCACCTCACACACCTCTCTCTATTACTCTGGCCTGTCAAGCATCCTCCCTGCGATGCTGGGGCTCTCGTCTCGTCTCCTCTCGTCTCGACCACAAGCACTCGGGGATGCATGTATCCATCCATTCAGTGCTGAGCTGAAGTAAGAGGAGTACCCTCACTCACGCACACATGCACTTAATACTCCCTGTGGGTCCTCTTACCTCATTCAGACTGCCCATTCACCTACAAAATTGATTTCCTCCTTCTTGTGTGTGTGTGTGTATGTGTGGTAGTCTTTCTGTTCTATGTGAGGTACAAACAGAAAGAAAGACAGAGAGATGGAGGGATGATGGGGTTGCTTGTTGTAGCGTTGGATGTTTTTTGGGTTGTGTGTAATCGTTTTTGAAAACATGAAATCACTGGCCTGATTTTGAGTGCCTTAAGCTTGTGTGAACCTTTTTTGTTTTTTTTTCCACCCTGTATGCTATGTCTATTCAGAAATGGTTGCACAAACACACACTCACATGCAAATGCCCAAACACAAAAAAATGTACATACTACATGCTCAGCAAAGAGCATGTATGTACAAAGACATGAGTGTGCACACATATACACGCATGAACACACACACACAAACACACACACACACACACACACACACACACACACAGAAACAAGGCAGGCATCTGTTTTGATCCATCCTTCTGTCCCGTTTATTAGATATGATTTATAAACAGCACACAGTCCAAAAAAAGAGGATGGACATAGAAAAAATACAACAATGGTTTAAAGAGTTTTATTTTTAATATGAGGCTTCTTCTCCATATTTTTTTGTGTGTGTGTGTCAGCATAACAGGAACAGTTGCACAATGATCTTAAAAAATATTACTCATTAACCACTACTCCTATATAGTTTTCCTTCATAGATTTTCAAATATCAAAGAGTCAAGCAGGTTAATAATCATCATCGTCATCATCAATGTCATGATAAAATAGAAAAAATAGAATTACATGCAATCAGGTCTTCCCTCAGGTCTTCGCACAGGTTCTACAAAGCAAGTGAGTTCAGAACATGTGCCATGGAGGGGTCTAGCAGTGCTCTTGTACCAGGACATGTGAGAGAGTTGTGCTATGCAAGAGACCTTGATGAAACAAAACCAAACAAACGAGGGGAAAAAAGGTATAGCTGCAAAGTCTGACCAAGCCGGAGGTGATAGTCTTTCTTTATGTTCGATTCATTACAGACAGCAGAGGGCACTGTTTCAAAATAAAAGCAGGGCATTTTTTTTTCTTAAAATTTATAAGGTAACAAGAAGTGGATTTAAAATATGGACCAAATTCTGAGTAAAAGGTCACTTAAAAGTGCAACTCTGTGCAACATAATTCTTAAGCACAGGTGACCCTTTTGAAACCCCCTTCACTTACCTAGCCTGTGTGTTCTTGGTGTAGCCCATCTCCCTTTACAAGAAACTTGTCCTGAATGCCACCACTGCTGTACGAGGCAGTTATGTTGGGAAAGGGACAATTGAATGTCTTAGTTTTCCATGAAAATACCTTTAATAAACTCAAAGCAAATGTCATATACTCAACGCATTCAAACACACACAGCAAACTTGTTTGCGAGCTTATTTAAGTACAAGACCACACAGCTATTGAGGCAAACTGATCACAAATGTCTATGGACAAAAAGTACAGCAGCTGTGTTAAAACATCTCAGTTCATATTCAGTACAGATATCTAAAACTTGGACTTCAAGACTAGTTTAAGAGACCGCAGGAGTACTCTACGATGAACATCAGATGTCTCAATTCACAGTGTTTCAAATCGAACAGTACAGGCCAACACCTAGTGTGTGGAGCATGATTCCATACAAACTATACTTTTGAGTCGACTTCGCCTTCAAGTTCGGTTATTGCTCAAGTAATTCTACCAAGCATACATTAAAGCACCAGTGGATTTACTTCAGTTGAAACCCATACAGGATAAATCACTTACAGAAATGAGATACTAAATTACAGCACTAGAGCATCTCGCCATTAAGACTTCGTAACGTAATACTCTGCCTCCTCATCTGCAGACGTTTCCAGCGGTACAGATTTATCATTCAAATAATAAAAACCATCCTCTATGCAAGATTTATTAGATTTAAGAAAATCATATTAACGTTTACTCTCATGGTGAATTCCGCATGACCGTGTTGCCATAGAACTTTTTTTTTTTTAATCCATAGTGATTTTTCTTTTTTCACATCTGTCAGGAGGAGGATATTATCTGATTGTGGAATCTTGGTTAAATTTTCAAACCACAATATATTATAATAATATTATATATCTGAATATAGTTATATACCATACCATTTCACAATATATCTCAATGTCTTATAATATAATCAATATTTAATATTTTCATATTTTCATGCGTGTATAAATATAAAATCAATTATTTCTTTTCTTTTCTTTTTAAAAGTAAATAAGCTTTAAATGGAGTTCCTCAACAGATTTTGTTGCATAGGAAAAAATATTTTTTTTTACTTATAGGAAAATAACAAACTCCCTTACAGAATGATATCCCAAATAAGGTATGATAGATTAGACCTTTAACCAAACCTAAGTAAAACCAGTTGGAAAACTGGTTTTGATGAAAATGACCTCCATTTAAGTGCATCAATGCATGAAGAGACAGCATGACTGTAAGCTATAAAAAACAGAAATGGTCTCTATTTCAAAACTGGACCAAGGCATTTCAAATCACAAGAACACGTATGTACAACCATGAAAAAATAATGTGCTAATCTGAAAAGTAGGAAACAGAGTGAACAAAGATTGGTATGACATCATGACAACAATCAAACTAGAAGTTACTTCTATTCTGCATTTGGCAGGCAATATTCTAAATATGAATAATACTGACCACACGCAGACAGGAATATATCTCTTGTGAATAATAAAATACATATCTACAAACATTTATAATAAATAAGCCCGATATATAGAGTTATGTACTGTATCACAATATATATGTATTTCTATACATATATATATTTTGTTTTTATGTACATTGGAAGGTGCACTTGCTTAAATGATGTCATCAAGGAGATGAGGGGTGCCTATCCAGTCCAGTGTTCTGGGCTCCGAGGCAGCCATGATCATGCACATGAATTGTTTTCCTGTCCGCTTGTCGATTGGGTAGATGGTGGTGGGCGTAAACCTCCTGTTGTTCTCTACAAACTCACAGAGCTGCTGGTATATCTGTGGGTACTCGTGGCGCAGGAACACCCCTCGCATCCTCAGCTCGCGCTGGATGTTGATGAAGCAGATTTCTCGTGCCTTCCTCCCTTCCTCCCCTTCCTTGTCGATGTCGGCCGTCCCTGGTGGCGGTGTGAGGATCAGCGTCTCCATGTCGTTCTCTTTCTTGTGAACCCTCTTCTCTGGGCTGTACGAGGCCAGAGCAACCTTGGCATATTTCCTGACAGTTGGGCTTTGGACCCGTGGTGATGGTCCGTCTGGCACTTGGTCGCCAACGGCGATGGATACATTCAAGAGGAAACATTCGTTGGGATCATACTCCTTCCCAGCCTCCTGAAGCTCTTTGCAGTACTCCCCCAAGTTATCTCTGAAGCTGTCTAGTTCGCGGAGTGAAAGATATGTCGGGGACATGAGAAGGCTATCTAGGCCATACTGAAGGAAGTTTGTAGATGATCCTGGGTTTGGGAATCCTAAAAACAGAACCCCTCTCCCTCGAGACAAGTAGCCCACCTTGGCGATTCGAGAGAAGGCTTTGTGGACATCAGCTGTCTCGCGGCAGTACTTTATGATGTGGCGACAAATACTACCAATGCGCCCGTACAAGCAGCTTTCCTTGTGAATGTCCCAATGTTCCCTGCGGCAGTTACGGGAACAGTAGTATGTGTAGCAGCTGTGGCAGGATTTAAAGTACAGACAAGCGTTGAATAGGGTCTCAGTCCGCTGACACCTACTGTTGGAGCACATCATAGTGTCGTCTTCGTCAGGACTCTGGTCTGGGGAGCACTCATCCGTGCTTCTGGTGTTGTCACAAGTGACTGTGTCGCTGTCTTTAAAAGAATCTGTCATTCTGATAGATGTGGGTTGCTTGTCCAGGGGACAACATCCTTCAGACCCTGCCTTTGAATCCTTTCTGGCCAAAGATGCGGCTTCCTCCTCATCGATTAGTTTCTTGAGTTGGCCCAGCAGGTCTTCACTATGCCTTCTGCCAGCGCCGGGTTTGTAGTCAATGACCAGATCAGCTAAAAGCTCATCGAGCTGCTCTAGACTTTGCTGAAGTGACGAGCTGTGGTGTGTCTTTTCTTTGGTAGAGTCCACTGAGCAGGACATCGTGGCCTCGTGTCTCGTCTCACTGTCTCGGCCTGGCACACTTTTCGAATCGAGCACGTCCCAGCTGGCTGAGCGTCCCTCTGATTTAGTGAGGTTTCCTGGTCGAATGTCGTTGTCAGTGATGGTGATCTCTGGTGTGACATACCAAAGTTTTCCTGAGCCACTTTTCCCGGTTTCTGTTGGGCTCTTGTCGATGAGGGAGTTCTCAGACAAAGACAGGGCTGCATAGCGTCTTGGCGAAGTCGACAGGTTGACAACCACAGGCTTTGGTTTGTCTTCCGTGGCCTGTTTCTCCTGATTCAGGAGAGTTTCATAGCTACGACCACGTGGTGCAGCTTGAGGTTGCTCTCGCTCCACGTTCGTGTTGAGGATGTTGTCCCAGGACCTCGAGTATGGCCTCGGCTCCTGGACAGGCCTCGTTGTATCGATGCAAGGGTTAGCATACCAGGTGGTGTGCGCTGGTTCTTGCTTGACTCTGGTCGGGGTGACCTGAGAGACGTAAGAGGAAGGATAATGTGATGAGTAGCCAGACACATCAGAGCCATACCAGTCGTCTGACTGGGGCTGGACCACTCGAGCACGTTGGCGGCCCTCTGTGTAGTATGCCCTTGCTGGAATGTGATGCTCCATGGGTGGTGTGTAGGGATCACCTGTGTAGAAAACGCGTGGGGGGGCCGTCTTGATCTGGTATGTCCTTGGATCGTCACCGTAGAATGTTCTAGCAGGCGGTGTCTGAACAATGTACGACCCAGGTTCACTAGGAGGATAGGATTTTTGATACACCTGTGGCGGATACTGGCATGGGTCTACTTCACCATAATATGGCCTGGCAGGCACAGTATGCACGAGTCGAGTCCTTGGATCCTGCACATACTGGACTTTTTGGGTGAGGTTTTGGCTGGGAATGCTGAAGTGGTCCTCATGGTAGTAAGTCCTTGCTGGGGGAGCTGCAGGATTAGCGTATCTCCCCATTTCCTCTGCATAAAAGAATTTTGTTGGCACATTGGGGCTGGAATGAGCCCTTCTTTCCCTTCCGTAGTATTCCCTTGGCTCCCTTGGAGAAGGCATCCGTTGCATTGGTATCTCCACAGGGTGCATGTAACTGTTTGGCATACTGTGGGAATACTGGTACGCCTGCCTGTAGTCTCCACTGAAGGACTCCGTTGGTGTTGGGGTCCTGGACAGTGAAAAATGGCGGGGCACTGTAAGACTCCGGCTATGTCCACTCGCGTACCTCTGCCAAGGAATGTCCATCCTGGGCGTCGAGTGTTTCCGCCCGGACTGCTGTGAAGCCCCGTCATCAGGTTTAATGTCCACCCTGCACCTGACGTGAGGGCTGGTGGCAGGCTTGTCTGGCCGGCCGTCATCGAGCCCCTCTGGGGTGAACACTGGGGAGTACCCGCTGGTGTCAGTGCGCTGGGGCTGAAGCTTAATGGGGTGCACCTCGTTCATGAGCGCTCTGGTCGCAGCAAAGGAGCACTCCCTGCGCGGTGACACCTCTGGCTTCCACTTGGTGTCGCGGGACGACCTCTGCGTCTCTCTTCCCCTTCGTGCCACGGGCGGGGAGCCCTCGAAGGACACTGGGGTCAGGCTAGTCTGTGCCCTGGAGGCACTTTTCGACCGGGTCCTTCTCTTCATGTCTGTCACGGCCATTTCGCTGGCCATTTCAGCACTGACTTGCTGATGGGTCAGTCTATGGTTGTAAAGGTCGGGAGAGGAAAAGCGATATTGGCCTTGCTGGCGGCCCAAGGCATTCCAGGCTACATCTGGGTGGGCTACGTAGCGGTCAGCCCTCCTGTGTGGGTACTCCATGGAGTTAGAGTTAACTTTGGGCCTGTCAAGTGACCCGACAATATCAAAACTACGGCAGTGCCTCTTTTTGCTCTTGTTCCGATTGTCCTCCAGTGTGCTGGCGGATGAGGAATTACATTGTTCAGAGGGACAGGAGGACTGGGTGTGCGTGGAAAGGGATTTCACTTTTATGTCTTGATACACAGTTGATACCAGTATGTCAGGTGGGTCTGTGCGTGTCATCTTAATGGGACTCCTCTTGTTTTCTCCATTAAATCGTTTTCAGGGTTCTTATACCCTAAGAGAGAGAAAAAGGAAAAAGAGAAAATATGATAAGCTTTTGATTGATTTATCTTTATAAATTATGCCTTTTTTGTTTTTTTTTATTAACAATTTTAGAAAATGGACAAACAGAAAAAGAACACAAAACACCCTTAAATATAAACAATATTTTAATATGACAGAACTGAAATAAACAGATTGGAAATACATTTGTTATACAGACACTTTAAAGCCCTATTGCAAAAGCGCCAATTAATGTTTCCAAGCTGAATATTAAAGAACATAAATCTAAGGCTCAATACATCACTGAACCACATCACCTCTGTCAATTCCACAGAACTATTATTTGATCAATTAGATCTTTCTTTAGCAAACAACACAATGTTTTTAGCTTTCCCTAAGCTTGCAGGAATGGCACAAGTCAGTTCTGCCTTACTAACAGACAGGCCCCAGTTTAAAAGCACACAAAGGATACACCTACTGAGATGACCTGAGGGGAATTCATAAGCCATGACCAATTTTTCTAGATTACTAGTAAAACCTGAACTACGCTTTTGGCTATATATGCAATTTACACACTGTTAAGAGTATATTACAGGCAATGTTTGAGACAAATGAGAGTAATAATATGTAATTACATACTAATCACAAAATGAATAGGCTTTTTCCTAGTTTTTGAAACATCCAGTTTCTTTGCAGAGAACAGCTACACTGCATGGTTTCTGTGTAGAACTACAAGATAAATTGGCGTCTTGTTTCTATACAAACAAAACACAAGGCATTTAACACCAACCATAACAACTGTGTACTGATCTCAAATGGCTCATGATAAAATAACCTCACAACATTTCACCAGCTGTTCTCTAGAACAGCATTTCAATTGCGCATTTCAATTCATCTGAGCTCTTCACCTCACTAACAGTAATTGGTGCCTGAAAAGCGCTGTGCATTTTGGACATTTTCTGTTGCAGCTTAAGATCTACACTATGAGTAATGTCCATTATTTAATTCTAAGAGGGTTCAACAGGTTATATATTTTCTTGATTTGAAATGTCACAGGTTAACTGCTTCCTGTAAGGTGGCTTTCTTTCACATTACATCATGGAAAAGTTATCAAAGAATAATATGTTCTGCATCCCAATATATAAAAGAAGAAATGTATGAATAACAACCAAACCAGAAATATGTATTTTGGACAGACAGTCCTGTGGACTGCTAAAGTTAAAAGTGAGAACAGTTTGGGTGCAAGGAGCAAAGGTGTACTTGAAGAAAAATAACACTTCTCTAACTTTTAAGTTCAGGGACGGATTGATCGTGCTATAGGTTTGTGTTGCAGCTAATGGCTTGGAAGGCATTCCGCTGGCAGGGGGGAGAATGGAATCAATTATATACCAGCGATTTCTGAAAGCAAATATCACACTTCCTTTACAACAAAATACTGATCCTAGACACACCTCAGCATCCACAATGGCCTACCTCTAGGGGCTAAAGCTGAAGCTGTAGTCTAGTGACTTATACAAAATCTGAGGATAGATCCCATAGGAGCAGTGCTTACAAGACAGCTTGTGCATCTCAATAAAAATTCTGCTGCATGGAAGAATGGGCAGAAATGCAGAAATCCCCAAAACAAAAACTGAAAGACTTTTAGCTGGCTACAAAAACCATTTACAAGTTGTGGTACAAAGAGGGTATTACTGAATACTGACCATGCAGTGTTCCTAACCTTTTTCTTCAAACCCTGTTTCCTTTTTTTATTTCAGTGCTGTAAAAATGGAAAGAAATTCAGTTTGTTTTCCCCTAAAATGTGTCCATGCCCTCCTGCCCACCTGGTATTCACTGTGATTTTGAATTTTGACTAAGGGACGCCCATACTTTTGTGTGACACTATCTATTTTCATAGGCTGCAAATACCAAAATTACTCCCTTCATTTTTGAGGTCTCATTGTGTTACATAAACTTTGCAAAACTGAAATTGGTCCTTGAGTGTTGAAATGTGCATCAAATTACAGGCCTTTGACAATTAGAAGGCAAATCTAAAACAGACAGGAGGTGGGTTGTGAGTGCTACTAAAGAGCCATCTGAATGCATTATCTGCTGTATCAGACCACAGTTTAAAATTGCATAGCAAGGCAAATTGCAGGGCACGGTCGCCACAGTGGTATCATTATCGTCCAACTCATACCAAGGTACGATGGTTGCTAATGGATGCTGTTACCTCAGCAACAGTACAGTATATAACTGTGATCGTTTAGGAACATATGGCAAGACTTGGCAAAGAAGAATTCAGAGAATTCCTCTCTACCATAGGGTGGAGAAAATATTCCATTACAAACTTAATCAAGAGTGTTTTTCCACAAAATGTTTAATCAGCTAAGTTTAGATTTCACAAAAGAACAGTGCAATGAGTCAAAGCACATCCTCTGAAGTTGGGGTTTAGAGGAAGAAAGCACAAAAGGCACAGTCTAAAAATATCTTTTTTTTTTTCTTCGGAGTTCTGGGCCATCTTGTCACTTCTAATGGCGCTGGATTTCATGGGACAAGGCTGTCAGGGACCAAAAGTAATCATATTATTCATTTCCGACAGCCCTGACATCAAAATACCCAGGAAAAAACGCTAAAAAATACCCCACCCTTCAGGGGTGGGACATCACAGAAACTCACACACTAAACAGTGATGAAATGCCACGGCTTTCACATTAAATATTCAAAGAACTGCTGGCTGTATGCTCCTGTAAACTACTAGTCTGGAAAATAGCAATGGTAAATGCACATTTGGTCTTTATATGACAGTGTAGAACAAGTATATCATTACCTAGACAGCAAAGTGCAATCCCCTCACAGTATCGAGGTGAAGATTTGCCTACAAAATAAGTTGGAGGCAGTGGCAGATGCCTCTGCAACGTACTGTCAGCACAGCCGGAGCCCTGACATCACCAGTGCAAGAGGTAAGAGGGCGTCCTCTCGGGGGACGGAGGGGTGAGTGAGGCACACACCACACCTGTGCATGGCCACCTGCATCATAGCAACATCCCCTTGTTGGGCCCTCCGGGGAGCCCACTATAGGCTGCCAGATGCCCCAGAATTCCCCTCACCACCACATCCTTGTGTCTGTCTTCCTTTTCTTTCTTTTTTCCCTTCCCACTGCATGTATGACAGAGGTAGTGTTTACCGCAACAGACGTGCACCCCCGCTGTGTACCAAACAGAGACCATCAGACCAACAACGGACATCTGCAAGGCCTCCTGGCGACCTGCACTTCGAACATGCCCCGCTGATTATTATTCCAGACTCGTGAGAGAAGAGTTTGGTAAAGACTCGCTGTGAAACAGAGCAGACTCCACTACATCCTATTGAGCACAGCAGAGCATAAAATCTTATTTTTTTTATAACCAGACAATCAGTCATTAGCAAACAAACTTTCTAAGTTAGAGCAAGACCAAGAGTTGTGAGACTGTCAGGTATTTCTGACTACATTACCAAATGAGGGAGGAGGAACCTTGGACTCCAGAGGGAGGCGTCTTTTGTCACACCCCTGTCATATGCTAATGTAAATCCTGCTTGCTCCCTTACAAACATCCTCTCCCATGACGCTTACGCACCAAGTCTCAGTTGGCACCTTCCCATGATCTCTCCTGATCATAAGACGGCGAGGTGTGTGTGTACATAACAACAACAGCACACACTTCCTCTGTGCTGACACTTAACCAAGACCATGGCCAAAAAAAAGAGAGAGAGAGAAAGTGACGGGATAAGAAAATGATGCTGCATGATGCTGCTGGTTTCTAACGGCCTCTCCAACGTGTGCTGTCTGGACGGGGGCTTGTGCGGTGCCGCACCGGCCCTGCATGCAGCCAGCCGCAGGGGGGGACGTGCCAGGCTCCCCTAATAGGATTAGCCCCTTCGCCGTTTGGCAATCAGCTTAGCACAAGTGCAAAAGGGGGGAAAAAAGTGAAGCGAGGAGACATTTTCGGGGAGTTTTCAGCAGAGCGGCGGTTGTGTGATGAGAGCACGGACTGTTACTCACAGCGCTACGTGTGCTCTCTGTGGCCCCTCGAGGCACGCTCGCCTTGTCGAGCCTCCCGCCTCCTTGCTCCCTGCATTTTTCTCTTCAACCCCCCCACCCTGTATTATTTGCTGTTTTAGAGTTGCAAGTCATGCGAAAGTGAACAGTGAAGATGGGCTTTTTTTTTTTTGCAAGCTGGCACTCCGTCAAGTCAAGCACAAAAGCGTAACGTTTTCTCCCGGATAATAAATCACTTGCTGTTTCTTATCGTGTTTTAGTTTATAGTTATTTTGAGGGCCCTCATTAGTTCACGTGAAAGGGACAATTTATGTTTAAATAAGAGCTGACTCGTTCCAGATTCCCCTTTTTCTCTAAAAGGGTACCACTGCAATTACAATAGAATAGATTGCCACTGTTCGGCACTCCTTAACCTAGATCCACATTTGCATTTTCTAAACCATCTGATTATTTGTGCTGCTGCTTCTGCAGTTGGGGGCAAGTGTTGCCCACGTCATCACTGAGGCAGTGTTACAGACGGTCAGTTTGCCTGTGTGGAGATGCTGATGTGACTTCTGTGCTGCCAGCTGGGCCACTACTTTGACCCTTTTAACCTGTTCAGCCCCTACAGATGGGTGTGAATTATTTAATAGGAGTTGCATCTTTGCAGAACACTGCCTCCAGTCTTTTCATTGAACATCCGCTATCTCCAACACACATCAAACGTAAACTACCTCCTTCTGGAGCTGGGATTAGATGTTTATCAGTCAAGTAGTCCATTTACATCTGCACAGTGTCCATTTTGGATTTCTGTTATAATGTATAGGCTATTAAGGCTACTCTCTGGAGGCAGAGAAGAAGATGTTTGGATGCCTGTGCTGTTCCTGGACTGAGCATTACTTAAAAAAAAAATCAGAACAGGCTGTGGTGCATGAGGGCTCAGCTGCAGATGATTTTTGCAAATCCTGAAGCAACTCATCGAGCACAGATGGGCGAAAACGTGCCTCCAAAGGCAAAGTGGTCATGCCATCACGCCTCCACGTGCTGGACCTGTGATGGCCATTTGGGCAAGGCATTTGGCTCACAATGCCCCTCCCTGGGAGGAGAACGTTTATGGCCAGTCTGAAACTCTCCAGTGGTCCTAAAGGGGTGATAATGAGAGCTTAACAAATCTAGTGGCTTATCAACTCCCGCGGCCCACCCGCGAAGGGTGGGAGGGCCATCATCATGCGAGTGTGGGCAGACCTTCAAAAGGCAAAAACAGAAAGCCAAAATGCTCACGCTCCCCAACTGACTCAGGGGTGTCGTTCATACCAGCACTCATCGGACAGTCTGTGGCAATCTGTGGACCCGACGCAAAAAAACACAAATCCCTCTTTTACATCAAACGAGTTGGGGCATCAAAGCGGCCCATTCTGAGCCCTGCCACTCCATTAATGTTTGTCTAATTAGTCTGTCTGTACCCGAGCACAATGGGCTGTGTCCTGTGAATGGCACATTTTTCTATCGCAATGAATCAACCAATTACAATAAAAAATAACAACTGTAACACAACCTAGGAATGCCAGTTATAATTGTCCTGCATACAATGTGTGATCCAGACAGACCAGGGGGGGGGGGGGGGTAAAAAAAACAAAAAAACAAACCCTGGCACAGACACAGAGGCTGTGTGATGTGGAGGATGGGAAAGAGGGCAAAGAGGAGCCAAGGGCTACCACAGAGCCCAACAGCATGCCGGGGGAGCACCGAGCTGTGTCATTCACTCCATAAAATGATGATGACAGGCACCATACTAATGTCCTGCCATTGGCATCCTCCTGGGAGCGCTCTCGCAGGACCATCTGTTAAGGCCTGTGATCTGGCAACCGTGGCCCACACCCAGAACACACACACCCACCCACACACACACACACACACACACACACACTCCTTCAAGAGTTCCTTGGAACATTTTGTGGTTTAGAGACATTGTAGCACAGAATAGCATTGCTTTAGCCACAGTCTATCACGGCCTGAAATAAAAGGTCTGAAATATGCCTTTATCCTAACCCACGTGTCATATTTAAGTATGGGACCTTTTGTGTATGTATGTACAGTATGTATGTATGTATGTATGTATGTATGTATGTATGTATGTATGTATGTATGTATGTATGTATGTATGTATGATAGGAGTCAAGCATGAAATTAGATCTAATGAAATGAGTATTGCCCTTTGGCATAAAGCAAGTACATGTTGTAAATACTGTTTAAAAAAATATTGCACAATATTATGTTTGTTGTGTTCCATTCCAAGGAACACAACTCATAAATGATTAAAGTCTCTTGGTTAAACCTCAAGGCAGTTAGATTGAAGTATTTTTAAAATTTTAAGCCAGTGACCAATAACGTACGTTAAGGATAACTTATCTATCATTTCTTTTCCAGAATACTGAACGTGGGTGAGGAGAAACATATGCATTTATTGGTCTCAAATGAGCCAAATGAATCCTCTGTTAACGGCCAGAAAAATGTTGGTGAATATCTGCCTGCTGAAAACAAGAGTGCTCTGTTTTAACATAGCCAGATGAAATGTGATCTGTTTCACCATGCTGCTGCATAGCATGCCAGATTGTGTGACACGGACATTTGGCTGAGAGGCCTTAATTGCTAATGCAACAACAGTTATGACTGAGGCTGTGTTGTTTTCGTGAAAAATTCAGCATAACTGGCAATTCCTGCCCGGTAAGGCAAAAGCTGTTTTATAGTCACCGAATGGAAATTCAATTTGACAAGATAAAGACGTCCATATTAACAATGTGTTAGCCATTCATTAGCTTTGACAGCTGTCCACCCGTCTACAGGACCGGAGCTGGTGACTACCCTGCTCAAGCAGGACGACTAATCATGATGACATCTGCCAGACGTCATTGTTAACCTACAGATTTATGCTTTTATGGTCATCTGACCTTAGGCTGATCCATCCACATTTTCATATAAACCCCATAACACGATACAGATTACAGATTACAGACTACAGATTCAGAATTCAGATTCAGATTATCAAAATCTGAAACCACAGGTAGTTAAAATGTGACTTGATTCAGTTGTTAATATTCCCACACCCATCTGTTTATTTTGATACAGGTATGGAATTAATTTGACTGAGCCTGTTTCATAAACTCATCAAAATGACACTTTCACAACAACTTTCATGTCTTAAAAAACTTCATGTTTCTAGATGTGTTTCAATTGGTATGACATCCAGCACCAGCACCCCCTTTTGACAAAGTATCTTTAGTGAGGTACTACAGGGATTCTTACCAGCTCTGGCTAATAACCCACCAATAGGTCATGCATTATGCTAAAAGCTAAATGCTACTGCCAGATCCGGATATCCTTCTGGCCTACCTGGCGATCGGCTGAATGGATTCAAAAACAGCTCAACTCAACTGTTTTGACTCTAAGGAAGTTGGAAAATGAGCCCATTTCCCCC
The DNA here is from genome assembly GCA_030347295.1 of Setipinna tenuifilis. Lineage (NCBI taxonomy): Eukaryota > Metazoa > Chordata > Actinopteri > Clupeiformes > Engraulidae > Setipinna > Setipinna tenuifilis. The sequence continues at coordinate 15,678,211 of CM059273.1, forward strand.
CCAACAAAGAGTGTTCCTCTAACATTGTGTTTCTCTTTGAAGGCCCCACAGTGCAGAACCACCCCACACTCCACCCTCCACCCCCCTTCCTGCATCAGAAGATAATGGGAGACCAGGCATGAAGTGGTAGCTGCTGGATGGCCCAATCATTCTCCATTAGTCTGTCTCCCTATCTCCTCTGTTCTTGTTCGACTCCCTTCCTCATCCGCCGACGAGGTTGTCGTGTTTAATCCCCTGCCATGCAATTCTATGGCAGCACTCTGACCTGTTTATAGCCTTGTCTTGGTCCGATGTCTGCACTGTCATTCTCTCGCTGACCCCCAATCCTTAATCTCTCTAATCCACTCACGCCCCAGGATCCAACATGAAGTAATTTAATAGTACTCCACGGTGCCATGCCGGAAATGAGGACACTCCAACAAACACTGTCGTCTCTTTTTTTTCCCCCTCATCTTTTTTTTTTATAAATAAGAACAGCCATATCCATAAACTCTATAGACAGCATCCAATATAAATGGCTGATTTAAAATGTCAGACAGCTGAAATATGGCTATAAGCGCCATCACAGAAATATTAAATAAGACTTCATTCCAGCTTGTACCCAAGTCAAATTACTCAAGGCTGCTGTAGATACTCAGCTGTGGAGCTTTCAATCTAAAAGGGTGCCCATCTATATGCCATAGTCAGCACAATTTTACAAATTAAAACTGTGTTTGTTACTGTTATTGTTTTAATTTCTCTTTTCTTCGTTGTTAATTAATTTTATTATTATTATTTTCCACACAAATTTATCACAATTTGTTTTGATTGTGAAAGTGTTCTTAGACCATAGATTTGGTGATATTGCACTTTAAATAATAAAAATTAATTGACTGATTGTTTGATGGATTGATTAATTGGTTAATAAGTGAGAATCATTTTTGCATTTCTTTGAATTGTCACTGAATTGAACTTCATACTTAAGTTAAAACATCTGTATCACTGGAAATAAGAACTTACAAGAGCTAGTGCAAACATCCCTTATATAATGAACTCTTTTTGTAAGTGCAAACATAATCAACAAACAACTGGCAGCAATTTCTTCATCTTGGTTTTTGAGCCAACTCTGAAATTAAGGCTTATTCTCAGTTCTTAGTGCTGACACAGAAAGACCTCAGCATGAAGCAGTTAACCACAGCGCGGAATCCTTAGTCTCTCCATCATCAGACAGTACCATGCCCGTAGGCGGTGAGGATGTGTGTGTATGTGTGTGTGTGTGTGTGTTTCTATGTGTGCCTGTGTAAGTGTGCGCATGTGTGTGTTTCTATGTGTGCCTGTGTAAGTGTGTGCATGTGTGTGTTTCTATGTGTGTCTGTGTAAGTGTGTAAGTGTGTGTGAGAGATTGTGTAAGTGTGTTAGTGTGTATCTCTATGCTCGTCTGTGTGACTGTGTGTGGGTGGGGGGGTGGGGGTTAAAATCCCATCCCTCAGTGTGTTGCAGGAGGCTTCCCCTGCACCCCTCTCCCCACCCATCTCCTCCACCTCTCTACTCCTCCTCACCCCCCATCCCTTTCCCTCTTTCTCTCAATCCCGAACACCACCACCCCCCTCCCCCTCCCCCTCCCCTGGTCCACGGGCTATGCAGCTGGTTGTGTGAGTCAGAGGACTGCTTTTTACTCCACGCTAACGCGTGGCAGGGACGCCGGCACACTCTGTGCCACTCAGCCGGTCACCGGCGGGCCCACTCCAGAGCCAGCAGCGGAGAGCCGGGCTTTGTTGGTGCTTCGTGACCCATATCATCGCGGCTAAAAAAAGGGGGCACGGTCGCTGAGGGCCACACATCAAAGCGCTCATCTGTGCTGTATGATTGAGAGAGAGAGGGAAGGAGCAAGTGAGAGAGAGAGAGAAAGAGAGGGAAGGAGGTAGGGAGAGAGAGAGACGGAGAGAGGGAGAGGCAAAGAGAGAGAGAAGGAGAGAGAGCCCTGAGCTCCCATGGTCCTTCACAAAACCAGGGAGAGGAAACGGACTAAAAATATCGGCTCGCGTCTGTGTTCTGCGCTCAGCAGTGCCATATGCTTTCAGGGCAAGGCTTCATGGGGCTGGGTCGATACTGATCCTATCACGGGCCTCTGCAGTGCCAGCATATAGGCTATACAGTCACTCGATGCAGACAGCGGTGGGGGTGCCTTTCCCAAACACTTCTCAGGTGCAACTTATACTTGTCTGCTTTCTATCAGAGCATCTATCTCGACTTTGCAAATGTGAATTTGGCCCTGATAGGACATTATAGGGTGGGGTGACACAAGACTCAATCTGGATGAGAACTTTGGAGTTCTCTACTTTGTGTATGTGTGTGTGTTTCTGTAAGTGTAATAGTTTGAGCTCATGACAAAACTAAAGAAATGTATGGTAAAAGAAAGTGACTAGGACAAATATAGTGTTCATACAAATATAAAAGTAAAAGTTGCTGCATCAGACAGTTAATAGATAGATACACACATAGATGACCAGTAAGTCCTTCCGAATGTAAAGCTTTTTTGCTATACTGATGAAGATCACCCGATGAAATCAACCCGAGTGATGCATGTTCGAGTAGATCCATGCCATTTCGCCTCCACCACATCAAATGTGCTCTCAGAGCATGACGTATACTCCCTCAGCATCCTCCACCACGTGACTCGCGCGAGCCATTTCATCACGCTCGGTTTGAGGTTAATCTAGTTGTAACACTGGGATGCCCACAGAAGTGTATTTTCCCTGTTCTACTATCACGTGATTTCTAGTAACGCAATTAAAAGACAAGCCAATCTTCAAAGAATCAGGCGTCGAACAATCCATCATTATCTTAACCAACTACTACCCCGGCAAAGCCTATGGCTTACATGCAAACGTGACTCGTACAAATGAACATAACGGTGTGCACGAAGTGTGTAGGTCTGCAGTATCGCTGCAAGACATCTCAACATTAACTGTGCAACCACATAATGCTGAAAATTTCACTTGAAACAGTGCCTGTGCAGCACACACGCTCAAGCAACGACTTGCGCAGCACATTCATTCGTGATAGGGCAGAGCTTTGACAGATGTGCGCACCTCTCCTAAACTACGAAAACTAATTTCATTAGCATCGGCAAAGAAGCCGTGAAATAACTGCATTTTGCTAAGCGCACTTGAGTGTCCTCACATTTTCGGTAAGTGACCGGTTCTCTGAGGTGAGCATACTAAAAAGAGAGATTTCCCCTGACTGGAATTCTGCTTGGCAATGACAGCATAACAAGGATGCACATATGATGTCTATAACGATTTGGACAAATCCTTACCGTGTCTTTCCAATCACCATACATATATCCATGCTTTAAATGTAAGCAGTGGTGATGCTGTGCGTTGTCATAGGTGAGATGTTGCATTTTATGAGTAAAAAATCGTTTGTAATCCGTCTTATCGGTCAACCATGTCGTCCTCCGCGCCTCATCCTTCTGCTGTGCGTATGTTTCGCACTGCATACGTCGGGTTACTACCCGCTCTCCCCGGCTTACGGTGCTTCCAATGCGTCTAATATGCATTTAAAAGGGGCGTGCCAAATGAGAGTGAGGGAGCGAGAGAGAGATGGGTGTAATCATGTATGATACACACTTGCCTACACTTTCCTAGGTCTCACGATTTAAAACATGTAAAAAAAACAGCCTACATTTTAATAAAACTATTCGAATAAGTCGTGCCGACGTAGACTGGCATAAAAAGACGAGTGATAACTTAATTCGCAATGGTCATTGCACATGCCCAGATTTAAAGATGAAGAATCGCACGATGCAAGCAGACTCTTTGACATTCATAGCCATAGGGAGGAGAGAAAAGATTAGAATCGCAGATTTCGCCACCAAATGCAGTGTAGCACTCTTCCCCTATCCTATCCGGGCAGCTAGCACATTACCTCATCATAAAGCACACTCTGCACTTTTTATAGTAACACACATCCACATACCTCAGTCAAGACTGCTCTCTGTATTTCCGGTAAGCAGGAGTTCAATCTGTGTCTCCCCACCCTGCTTCTCTGGAGAAATGAGGCGTCCCGTGATTGAGTTTTTGGGTCATAGGTGATAGTGGTTGTAACAGCCACCTCACACATATTTCCCTAACTGCACATTGTACCGAGACACATGCTGTTTTTTCCTGTGAGTGCAACATTTCAGGGGAGTCATGTTTCAATATGGATCCTATGCTGGAATACAAGTTCAAGCCTTCACACATTTGATATTATTTTTGTGCTTATTATAGTGTTGCATCGTTTGTCATCCCATACGGTCTATAGAATGATTTTTTCCAAATTTTATTTTACTAAGCACTGTTTATTATACACAAAGTAACGAACCAATATGCCTTTATTATGCTCTTGTGTGTCTATCAAAATTAGGACAGAATTCAAGACAGTAAAATTTAGTGTTAGCTATGTATCAACCTCCTCAGCATGGGCTAACTCCTTCAACCTCCCACTGAGAGCACCATAGGGATCAGTCCTTCATAAGTGACATTACCCAAAGACAGAGAAAGCACAATTAAAAAATCAGCCCACCTCTGGTGAAGAACGAACTTCTTGTGCTTCCCTGAATGACAATCATGTCACATTGCCATCTCATTCATTGTCACCATCCCTGATAGTTTCTCACCCGGAATGCAAAAGTACCACACACAATGATGAGACTCAGGGTGGAATTCAACATTCAGCTTTGTGTTATTGAACTGTTATTGAAAACTCTGTTGATGGTGTCATTAGGTAGGAATGCTTCAGCTATCCACTATCACCAGCATAGATCATATGAGTGAGCAGTTAAGGGTTAATCTTGTTTTTTCTGTTGTTGTTGGTTTACAGGTATTCTCAAAATAAATAAAAAGATGTATGTACAGTAGGATGTTTTTCAGCTAGTAGGAATAGCTGACTCAGTGCTACTGAACATTCCAGCTTTCTTCCATTACTGTATCAACTGTACTGTCATTACCGACAGAACAGCAGCGGTTGCTGTTGTGTGTGAGCTATGACCTTGACACGGGGCATCTTGTCCAAGCCAACGCAGCCCACTCCTTCCCATGAGTGGGTATTTAATTCCCCAGGATCGCTGCTGCAGTGTGCCGGGCTTCCAGGCCATGGGAGGATCCAGTGCTGCGATATTGATCTGATTCTGGGCAGAATGAGAAAATCTGCTGAATGGCACACACCTGCTCACATATCACGCCCAGGGAGGGGAAGAAGAAGAAGAAGAAGAAGAAGAAGAAGAAGAAGAAGAAGAAGAAGGGCTTGCATCTATCTGGGGCATAATGTCAATACGTGACCCGGACATCCACGCACACACACACACATGACCACACGTGTGTGAACACACATACACACAGAAAGGCAGACAGACAGACAGACACACACACACACACACACACAGTAAATGTGTGGGTGTGAGTCTGTGATATATGTACACTCACAGGTTTGACAACAAATATGCCTCTCCATATGCCCCCAGATACACATACAGTATCTATAGTACACTACACATAGTTAGTGGCTGATGAATGCATACATCCATGTTTTATATATCTCTTCATTAGGACCCCAATACATATCTCAAGTACAAGGTAAAAACTACCCATCAGTATAATTACTGTTAAGTCGTCATTAACCTCCACTGAATGTGGACCTGGCGACCGAGGGTTTTCCCGACTGGCGGCTAATCTGTCTCTCCGGATGCCACGCTTGTGGTTGGGCCATGCATTATTAAAGCCGCCCGCTCCTCAGACCAGAGGCTGCTGCTGCTGCTGCTGCTACAGCTCACCAGCCGGCGCCTCGTGTCCTCAGCCATGCCGTCCGTCCGCGGCAAAGTGGACGCCGTAATGAATTGCATCAGTCAGCAGGTGGAGAGGAGAAAGAGGAAGAGAGAGAGAGAGAGAGAGAAAATAAGAGAGAGGTAGGAAGGTGTCTTTACTAACCTGCTTCCCACATCAGGCACGCGGTGTGGATTGATTTGCTGAATGGCAGTCCTGTAATCCCCTCGTGTGTATGGCTCACTCAGTTTCATTCATCAATCACTGTTAATATGGGCGAGAGCATATGACTGTCAAAGGCATATTAAAATAACCTTGCTAGGCTACTAGTGGTTGTAACCTTAAAGCATATGAAGGCGTGCTAAAATAATGTTGCTGGGGTACTAGTGGATGTAACCTTAAAGCATTCACTCAACCACACACCAATCTCATTTTGCATCCTATGCAGAGGACAGTTTAATCAAAGGAGATGTGTAAATCACTGCTATTCGACCATAATATTAAGTCAATATTCTAATATCTCATAAATTTGTCGTACACTAACAAAGCCTAGGGCATTTGCTAGATGTACTAGTATGAAGTCTGTGAAGTTACATGGTTCCTCAGTAAAATGACAGTGTAGAATCAGAATCCCATTTTATTGGTGTAGTATACTTACAGTATATGCACAAGGAATTTGACTATGCCAGATATCGACTCTAGTATACACTGAACATTGAGACATGTAGTGAATCAATCGATAAAAGAGGTGTATAAGACTTGAAAGTCACATACCGGGCACTATAAACACAATGTACAATATAACCATAATGTAGATAGTGTATGTACATAATGTACAAAGTCAAAGTCAGTTGGCATATGGTCCAGCCTGGTGTAGGCATGGCAAAGGATCAGCTTTTAGCTATGTTGGTAGAGATTAACCCCCTATGGTGCCAGCTTACTGACCTTCAGGTCTCTCGGGCTGTCTGGACTGTCTGGACTTCATGAATTCTGCCCACAATTGCCGTTTTGTACAGTATATGTTCAGATGATAGAGGTTTGTCACATCTGTATTATGTAAATGCAAAAATGTATATATTTGCATAGAAATTTACTTTGATTCATTCATTTTACTAATGCACAAGTTCATACACACACACACAGACACACACACACACGCACCTGCATATGAGCACAAAGAACCAGACTGATTACTTTTGCAACGAGATGCTTATCAGTTGACAAGGAAAGGGAATCTGGGCTCACTACGGAACTGTTCAGTTATTAAAACGCACAACAGGATGTGGTATTGTAGGTGTCTAATCCAAATAGAAACATCCCATTGGGTGCAATGGAGAGGCTTCATTTCTTCATTTCTTCATTCATGGTACTGCCTGAAGTTTTTTTTTCCTCAGAAGGAGCTAGATCAGAACACTTGATGTTGGTGTTGTTTATCATTACTTATGAATGGTAACCATTTAGTGTTTTTTGGTCTAAGTTTTTGTTTTTTCAAATAGTACAAGCTGGACTATTCGAAAAAAACATGTAGCTTTGGCCAGTTTCATTTATATTTCAGGGCCACTCTGCTGGGTTTTGGTGGGGTGGAGAGAGAAGTCGTGACAGGCTAATGAGAGAAACACACTCGGCAGAGCCCTTGAGCCTTAGAAAGCAGTACATCCTATAATCTGAACTCCCCAGCATGGGTGGCTAACTTAGCCTCATTTTTGAATTGTGTGTGTGTGTGTGTGTGTGTGTGTGTGTGTGTGTGTGTGTTCCCCTCACGGTGGCAAGGTACTCTCCGTGTAGAGTGTAGAGGTGGGCTGTCCGCGGGAGGTCTGCGTGTCACTCTGACAATACTCCAGCTTTGTGACTCACTCTGGCTGTTATGTAAGGGGTCTGAATGTGCTCTCGGATGAACAAGCTCAGGCCCAGCATTAGCAGGGGTAGTTTTAAAAAAAACAAACAAACAAATTGCCCAGAATGATGCTGCTCCATAGAGCAAAATATATTTAAGTTCTGGTATGTTTTCTTAATGGAAAAAAGGCACAGTGTCACAGTGGTGCACGGTTGGGGTTGGCTGTATAAGCTAAATGATGTCATAGAGTCCTGGGGAGCATTTATAGGGACTTTATACACTTAAATAAACACATTCTATGAATCAAATTAACATTCAGAAAGCACACCAAAACACCCTGCCTCCTTTGCATCCGTATTTAAATTGAAAATGGCCTGGCACACACACACACACACACACACACACCACACACACACACACACACACACACACACACACACACACACATAGCAGGAGATGTCAGTGATCTGAGATTCGCTCTGTGATTAGTCGGTATTTAAAATCAGTGAAAAAATCACCCTGAGGGCAGCCTGAAAGAGCTCATGACCTACCTGGCAGCAGAGCAAATCTGAGGATTCTTGGGGGTGGTGTTGGGGGGGGGGGGGGGGGGGGGGGGGGGGGGGGGGGGCTGTGGGTATCACCAGAAAACGTACTGATCCAGAACCCACGCTGGCCCCACCATTCACATGAAATAATGGGCCTGTCAGCCAATAGAACTATCCTGTGCATGTCAATGCCAGTGCTTCTGGGCCCTGCTACAAGACAGTTCCCAGAGGCCAAGGCTGTGTGCGAAAACAAGGCCAGTGCAGAGAGCAGATTATGGCAAAAAAAAGAAAAAAAACAACATGAACTGATGGGGGAGCCTGGGACTTGAAGAGTAGATTTTTAGCCCTTTGTAGCAAGCGGCTGGACAGTTAAGCCACAGAGATGTTGGCTGAGCCTCTGTGCTCTCTAATCATTCGTCCTTCAAAGAGTTTCCAAGCGTTTCCATGTTTAAGTCAGATTGGCTGGAGCACTGTACTTTTCACTACTACTGACCAGGACACCGTCAATTAATATTTTTTGGCACTGATCACCAAGTTAAGCCTATTCATTTTATTTGGCCCTACCACTTGGCTTTCGCCCTCCAGTTTGCCCCCTCCCGCTTAGCCAAGGTTGCCCCAATTCGTCGGGGGACTGAGGGATAGTGGTTATCTAACTCTCCAAATGGAGAGGGGTTTTTTAGACACGCACTTCAAACAGAGTAGACGATGGAAAGTCCCACAATGCTTTGCAAACTGAAGCAAGGGACACATGCAAGATATTTAAACCAATGGACGATCTCAGCTTAATGTGAATACAAAAGAACATGAAATTGGGCTGTTGATCAATGCATTTCTCCATAATGACTATTATTAGACCATGTAAATGTCAGATGCTTATGAGTAATAATGTTCTACATGTCTTGTGTATGACTTGACAAAATAATCCTGCAGTAAATTTCCTTTATATCCCAACTCATCTGATGTCAGTGAAGGGCAGAATTGAAGGGGTAGGACTTCTCAAAAATAGCCGGTTGTCAATTAAAAATTTAAAAAGCTATTAGATAAGGCAGTTGATTAATCTCTCTTGTTCTTTTCTAAAGAATTGCTCAAATCATAGTAGAATCATGTTATAAAGTTGGCTTTAGGATAGCATTATACTGCTAAAAAATGTTGAAAAAAAAGTTATCCACTATTTTATTTGTGAATAAAAATGTCTTATTTTTTTCATCAAAGTGAGCATGCTCACTAACTGTAAGACCTTCCTGCTGAGGTGTTAGGTATGCCACATAGTTATGGATGGTGTGCTATCTTGGCTATGGGTGATGTAACGAGTGATGTCCTTGTTCCTATGTAAAGATTCATCCCCTACGTCCTCAGCTTTGTGGCCTGATCCTGAAGAGGCCCTACTCCGCCAAGGACACTTCAAAACTAGGGGTAGGGCCACAGAACCAGGAAAACTGTTTCTTTTTCCTGTCAACAAAAGTGACTCAGATGATCAACTACTCTGTCCTCTCCACTTTTGTTGAGGTCACCTTTTCCACTACACAATTTAAAGCCAGCGACTACTGGGTTTCATAGAGAATGTGTCTAGCATGATAACACCCACTGCTTCATCTTGACGGCTTGCACACTGGAAATGCGATTCCAGCTGTAGATTATGGTCTACACCCAACAGCCAATACTATCTCTGTCCACTATGCTCTAAATTATCTTTAACATGGATATGTTATGGCCCTTCATTAAACAAGGGCCTGTTACATCTGGGTTTTTAAGATCACATGATCCTTTCCCGAACATGTTTATTTTTGGTTGTTTTGTTTACTGACATTCAATTCTTGGCATCTTATTCTGTTTTGTTTATAGTCAATTTTCATGAACTCAAAAGGAAAGATTAGAAATGTCAATGACCCTCTGCTAAAATTTGGGAGTATTCAGTTCTGCTGATATCAGACAAGGCAGCCACTTGGCACGCCATGTTTGTCCAGTCATTCTTACATTAACAGCTCCTTTTTATTTAAAGCAATACTAAGTAGTTTTCGTCTTCAGTCGCCCTACAGGTTGGAAGCGGAATTGTATCTCATAGAGAACTGCAGAGAGATGGTCCGCTCATCCAAACTTACTTAGTGTGGATATAGCCCATGGAGGGAGGCAGAGTGAATTTAGGAGTGCCTGTCACCCTGTAACAAGTTAATGAACCACTGAAATGATTTTGGAAACATTATTGTAAGGTTGAAAAAACTACTTAGTGTTATTTTAACTACATGCCTCGGTGGTAAACATAATGAGCTTGATAACCAGTTCCAAATCTGAAATCTGTGACAAGTTAGCAGAGATCAATAGTATTGTGTTTACTGGAAGTGTAAACATCAGCCAGCTGTCTAATGAAGACCAGGCTTTTGCACAGGCTTCAACAAATGTGAACAAGAACACATTGAATGGTATGCATATGTCTTGCCAGCTCTTGAATTATTCCCTTGTCACCATTGCCATGTGCATGTTGCATTCCTACTACCCAAGGCTTTGCCTAGCCCCTCTTCAGATAATTCTCATTGTATTAATATAATGCTTCGCTACAGATTAATTACCTGCACTCAATAAAACACCTGTAGCTCAACTGGGCACAGCAACCACAGAGTCGTTTAATGGGAAGGGTGTGTGTGTGTGTGCGTGTGTGTGTGTGTGTGTGTGTGTGTGTGTGTGTGTGTGTGTGTGTGTGTGTGTGTGTGTGTGTGTGCGTGCTGAGGAAATGTATGCACATGCACTGAGGATACGGGTCAGCTGTTTGGGATAATGGCTGCTCAATAGTTGACTGTAAAGGTATAATGTGGAGGATTTTACTGCCCCTGTCCTGTCCATCCGTGATGTAGTGCTGCATTGCAGGCTTTTCTGCAGCTGCTGGCAATTACCAAACCGGGGAAAGGAAGTTTTGTCATCGTCTCCTCTCCTGACAGCCACATAAAGAGCTTGGGCACAAAAGCGAGCTCAGCTGACGGGATTGCAATGAGAGATCCCCGATAAGCTCTCACCTTCCCACCCAACCAAGGGAAGGGAAAGGAAAAGACAGCGAGAGAGAGAGAGGAGAAAACAAGCCAAACTGTGCCGCCAGAAGCCGTTGTGGAAGACAAATATTTGATGAACGTACTGTGTGCAGGGAGCAGAGGTGTGTACCTGAAGCAGCCTGCTGGACCAGTCGTGGTTGTCACTGCTCCTGTGCCCGAGGTGCAATGTGTAGTGTTTTACATTCACTGGAGGGTGGAGGCAAAACAGTCACGAGACAAATACAGTAGGTAGAGTGTGTGTGGCTGCCTCCCCACACACACCCCTGCAAAGAGCAGGGGAAAATTGAGTTCTTTTAGCCCTACTTAACACACATGGCCAGGTTTGACAAAAATAAGGACAATCCCCTCTTAAAATTGCTGGCCTATTGAAATTCAAGATTCTCCCTCCGTCCCACTCCCCACAATCCCCCCTCCCCTTCCTGTCGCTCTCTTTCTTTCTCTCTCTCTCTCCCTCTCTCTCGCTCTCTGTCCCTCTTTGTTTCTGTGTGTGTCTGTGTGTAAGAGAGAGTGAGACTCTCCTTTCAGCCAAGAGTTTATATAATTCTTAAAATATTTATATTGCAATCATCATTTCAGTTTTATGCCTTTCGGTGAATTTGATTTAGCGGTGGACAATTTCCTTTTAAATTAGATCATTATTCTACGGCTGTTTTGGCATTCCAGCCTTCTCCTTTTCTTTCCTAACAGTTGCACTCCACTGGATTTCATGCTGCTTTCAGTCTGTTAGAAGCAAGACAGAAAATAAGGGGTGAGTCTCCTCATGTACCCAGCCGAGAGAGAAAGAGAGTTAATGTCAGGGGTTTAAGAACCTCGAGTTCATGGCCAGTGTCTTCAGTGTCAGAACACATCAAGAGAGAATGCCCCTCCTTGCAATGCTGATTTCCATAATGGTTATGAGGCAACCTGAACGTGAATCATTAGAACAAGCCACGTCAGAACAAAGCTCGGCACATCAAGGACATTTCAAGGTCATTGCCACACTGTTTGCAGGCAGATAAGCGACCTCGGTGATAATTGCTATCGCCCACCACCACTGCTTCTGCACGTGTTGCCAGCGAGGGACGGCTTGAAGGACAAGCCTTCCCCGTGCGTGGGAACAAACAAGAAAAATGGTGGGTCGAATTCCTGTCTTGATTTTTTTTTTTGCCCCCTGACAGACTGTCAGCATCCGCAGGAGCTTGACACATCAGCAGAAAATGTCTAGGTATCATGGGAATACACCACCTCAGCGCCACACCACCTCACTCCCTCAGCCCACCGTCTGATGGGCTTTGGACATTTTTGTGTGCCAACCACAATTTTTTGGCCCCTGTGGAATGTTTTTCTCAGTACTTCTGTTTCTCTCTCTCTCTCTCTCTCTCTCTCTCTGTGTCTGTCTGTCTGTCTTTGTCTTTTTTCTCTTTCTCTCCCTTTCTTTCTCTCTCTCTCTCAATCTCTTTTTCTATGTCCCTCTCTCCCTGTGTCCCTCTCTCTCTGTCTCTCCCTGCCCGCCCCACTTCCCATATATCCCTTACTAATGGGCATTTTAATTGGAAATTAATCCATTCATTCTCTCTTATTGTACCACCTGACTTTTTTCATTTTCTCCCTTCTTTCGTCTCCTCTTGCAGTCCTGCCCGGGCGCCATTGTGAGCGTGTGAAAGGGAGGAGGAGGAGGTGTCAGGGCATGGGAAGGGAAGGGAAGGGAAGGGAAGCTGGGGACAGGAGGATTGAAGGGGTGGGATGGGGCTGGGGGTGTTGTGGGCTGCTGGGGTGGAGGTGGGAACCGCTTTGGCCGCCTGGAGGCCTGTGGCTTTAAATAGACAGGCGCAGGGAATGACCAGAGAGCCCTTAGTGCGGACTGATGCACAGGGTTTCCCTACCCCCTGCTCGGGCCATTATACCCCCTGCCAGAAACGGCTCCATTGCTCATCATGGACACTGCACTTACATTTCCCTCACTTCCATCAGCTCAGACTAATGGGAATCTAATGCCTAGCCTGCACCTACAGTAATGCCTTCAGCTCCAAGCTAGCAAGTCAGAACTCTGCACAGAGAGAGACAGACAGGAAGAGAGCGGGAGAGAGATAGAGATAGAGAGAGCACTGTTGGATGGAAGCCAGTGACATGCGTTCATACACACTCAGAATAAATTAGGTCAAGATATACCGCACTTGTGCAAACCATTTTAAGAGAGTTTGATTTTTAGAGTCTCAACTGTTCCCACAGGGTTTCTGTTTTAACATGCCCTACGATGTCAAGTCAAGTCAAGTGGGTTTTATTGTCATTTCAGCCATATACGTGCATAGTACATAGTGATTCACCAGGAACAATCAGTGATACACACAACTGTTAAAACACAGTAGAGACAGATACAGTACAGTGCACACATTCACACACTATTAAGATCCATACATACACACAGACACACACACCCACACACACACACACACACACACACATTAGGATACACATGTTCGTACACATATTTACAAAAGGTGAAAAAGACAACAGTGAACAGAAAACAAACACACTATGTTCACACTATTTCACAAACGATGTGACGTGTCAGAAGTAGTTTGGGAACCAAATATCATTTTCAAGTATTTTTTCAAGTAATTTTGTTTGTTTTTACTGTAAAAAAGGGGTCTATAAAGTTTACAGCAGGGGTCGTCCTGACAGTCCCAACACTGGCAGGGACTCTGCTGTAGTGTAAAGATATAGTGTACACCAAGCGAGTATGCCAAGGAGCATGGGGGAATAGCAGAAACTGCTGGTTTGGGAGGAGGGCACAGAACAGCAGATGTGGATGCCCACCATAAATCACTCCCTCAGCCCCGAGCAGGTCACCTGAGTTAATAGCTCCACCTGGATGACAGTGCAGTTTTGATCTCCGTCTCGTGGGAACTCTCATAGCCATGTGTGATGGCTGGTGCGTTTGCATGCCTTCTGCTGCATATCTAAGGGGCGGATGAATAGAATAGAAGAGCGTTGATATATGGAGTGTTGTAAAATTTTGATGACAGGCCCCTCGGAGTGCTGGTGAAGGCAGCATAAATGTGTTCACTTGTCAACATTCTTCAACGTGTCACAAGCAGCCATGTTTGTTTATGTGTTTTATTCAGTGTTATTGATTTGCTAGACAGGGAACAGGTGGGTGTATATTTGAGTTATTACCATCATCCTCATCATCTTCTGCATTTTTTTCCTTAAACATGAAGATAAGCTGAGCTTTCTCTTTAGACTTTTTTTTCTTTCTTTTTCTTCTCATACCTTCTTTCACATTTTCTATTTGTTTGCCATATCTACCGCTTTTTATCCTTCCTCCCCTTGTGATTATGTCATATCTAGATTGGGAATCTCTCTCTAAATCACCATCATCTTGGTTGGTGCCTCAACTTTGACAACTTCAACAACTTTATTGCACTCTACCCCTAAAACTTATTATATTTTACTTCCTACACTCCCTCTGCTCTCTCCACATTTTATGAAATTTCTCTCTGCTTCTTGTCCTTTGTCTCGTCATCCTCATGACTCAGGGGCAATCGTGACGTTCTCTCGCTGAGTTGTGTTCTCCTCCACCTCCTCCTCCTCCTCCTCCTCCTCCTCCACCTCTTCTTCATGCAGTTGCTCATTAGATGACCGTGCTCTGGGTGGCATTTCCGTGGAGGGATCGGGGAGGCTGCCTGGCTGGCAAAGCCGCCTTTGATGATACTCTCGTGATACTCTCCGTAGGATGTGTCATGATGTGTGTGAACACATTGGAAGAAGACAGAGAGATAGAGAGAGAGTAGGGCAGAGGGAAAGAGAGACAGAGACAGAGAGGTAAAGAGCAAAAGAGAAAGAGAGACAGACAGACAGACACAGAGGGTGAGAGAGAATGAGGGCCAGAGAGTGACAGAGAGAGTACGAGACAGGGAGAGAGAGGAAAAATGTGAGAGAGAGAGAGAGAGAGAAAGAGAAATAAAGAGAGAGAGAGCATGAAGGAGGGAGAGTGTCTGTCTGCTTTCCTGTGCTGCACAGTGATAATTAGTGTGTCTGGCACTGAATAGGAGGATGGGAGTGGGAGGTGGAGGGGAGGTGGGGGAGGAGAAGGGGAGGGCTGGCTGGATGGAAATGAGTGTTGATGAGGCAGCATCTTTGTTTTAATCCTCCACACATGATGTCAGCCGGCTTTTCACTTCTCTTTTTGTCCTTTCAAGTTCCTGAAGGTGGCTGTTTTTTGTGGGTGTGTGGAGAGAGAGAGAGAAAGAGAGAGACACAGAGAGAGAGAGAAATCAAGACTGACTTTGCTCCGACTGACTGACTGACTGACTGACTGAATTTTTGTGTGACAGAAGGCAGCAGAGCAGAGCATCCATCCAGACCTGTGGAGGACAGTGATGGGGAGAGGCTGGGCTGGGCTGGGCTGGGCTGGGCTTGGCCTGGCTCGGCTGGGCTGGGCTGGGCTTGCTTTCAGTGGTGCCTCTCTGGCTCCGGCAGTGCTTGGCTGTTGCTGCACTGTCCCAGGGATTGCAAAAGATGGAGTCTGTATGTGTGCGCGCACACACACAAGGACCCGATGCCCTACAGCCAAACTGCTGACAGTGTTCCCATGCAATCCCAAGATGGCACTAGGGAAACAGATGAGACGGATTTTTGTGTGTGTGTGTGTGTGTGTGTGTGTGTGTGTGTGTGTGTGTGTGTGTGTGTGTGTGTGTGTGTCCTCTGTCCTGCTGTATCTGTGTCTGGGCCTATACATTAGAGTTGCAGTACCTGACTGAGAGACAAAGGGATCAAAGATACAAGCTCGTATTTCACTTTTATGCTGACACGGGGAGTCAGTGAGTTTGTGAAAACATCTGCTAAATTTCAGGATATTTTTATTCAGATATACCATGTTGAGCCAGACAAAGCTGAACAAAGCCCACTGCCCATTGTGAGGACGGCTGAATGGACGACAAAAGGGAGAGACAGAGACGGTTATCCTCTCGAAATTGCGGGGCTGTGTTATTTTTAACCCAAACCTGATTTAGGGTGTGTTGTCATGACGCCGGTGGGTGTGAGTCATCAGTGGTGTTCTATCAGTCAGAAGGGTGGCCTGTTGCAGGAGGTGGCTGGCCAAGTCAAACCGCGCCAGCACCAACCAGGAAGTGACAGAACCATCTGTTCTCAAGCCAGCTTCTAGCAGGGCTCTGTCTGGGCACAGACCTGCAGCAAGATACACACGCATGCATACACGCACACACGCACACACGCACACACACACACACACACACACAGACATACGCATGCGTACACACACATACACGCGAACACACACACAGACACACACACACACACAGACATACGCACAAACAAACACACACACAGTAGTGACAAGGACACTCAGGTGAAAAAGAGTCACAGGAGAATACCATCCAAATTACAATGATGAGATTCACATACATCCTATAATGACTCCACAGATTAAGATGGTCAAAGACAGCATGTGCTCAAAATGGATGAACTGGATGCTTTACAGACAAAAATCACACCCCCTCAGACACATACACACACACACACACACACACACATTAAGAGAGAGAGACATCGAGACTGGTAATGGTGCCCCTCCCGTTGACTAGATGCCATCTGCTAGCGGCTCGTTGCGTTCCTCTACTGAAGCAAACTTTCCCAAGGCCTTGGTGGTACTGAAGAGGGAGAAGCGCATTTCTCCGTCCATATGGTGTGTCACCTGAAAGCGCTGCACAGAACAGGTGGGAGCAGGATCCTTGTGGGAGTCAACAATGCGTTTTTCAACATCTCTGTGGTTACCTGTCTGTGAGAGCTCAGCCTTGAAAACACAATGACAAACAACAAAATACGTATGGGGGTGGGGTGTGTGTGTTTGTGTGTGTCAGTGTGTGTGTGTGGGATGGGGGGGTGTACTTGTCAAGACTGGCTGCTTGTTCATTTTTGGAGCATTGGGAAAACAACGTGTGGTCAAGAGAAAATTGCATCTGGATCGATCATTCCATGAAAGGGATGCGTTTAGAAGTGAGATGTGGCAAGATGGCGGCACGCTTGTGTGCAGCGGCTTTTCGCTCTCCAGTCTGTCTGTTTTTTTATGTGTTTATCCTGTCAGATTGTCTGTGTTGTCTAGGTCTCACTTGTTCTGTTCTGTGTGATTACGCATGTCCCTGATGTGTGGTTGTATAATATGCATCTCTTTTTTTAAATACCACTGGATTGGACAGCTGTAATTTCATTGTGTCTTGTATACAGTGACAATAAAGGTATCTAATCTAATGTAATCTACCTAATAAGTGGGATTCTCTGAACAGCATGTGTGGCGTTTTTGGCCTCTATACCGACTTCACCTGCAGCATAGCTGTGTCATGATGACTCACAACACCATAGGGTCATTGCCACTTGGGTACTGATATGTCAGGCTACATAAGAATCATTTCCACTACGGGCAATGCTGAATTGCAAATGAAGCACTTTTCCTGGTGAGCACATGAAAAAAAAAAACAACAGATCACAAAGTTCATTAACAATTTGTTATCAGACAGTGAAAAAAAATGCATTTTACAATAGCCCAATCTCCCTCACAGACACAGACCCTTGGTGCAATAGTGCTGATGGAGCAGAAAGAAAGGAGCATATAATTAGTTGAGCCAGACCATGGAATCTTGCCCAGTCTCTCAGAGTGCCATTGGCTCAGCTAAACGCTTGACTGATTGTCACTTGCTCTAACATTGATGGAGATCATTTAGAGCATCTTAATTAAGCTTCTTCGGCCTGGCTGGTCTGACCGCTTTCGGTCAGACTACAAGCTTTCCCTTTTTTGCCACCTACTTCCACCCCAGCTGTTCCTCATACATCTGACTTATCAGTGTTTTGCTGTCATTAACGCCTGCTTTGTTCTGTACCCTATGTGGAGTTGTTATCTTTGCTGCTGGTTGTACATGGAAGGGCAGAAGCTCCCTAAGGGGAGCCAAACTGCCAAATGTACATGACATGACATTACATTTCATTACATTTAGCTGACTTACAGTGAATTATGTACAGGAACAGTCCCACTGGAGCAGCGTGGGGTTAGATGTCTAGTTCAGTGGCCTTCATGCCCTTCAGCCATGGATGAAGGTGCAGGAGAGTCCCGCTTGTTTACTTCCCCACCCACATTTTTTCCTGCTGGTACAGTCGAACCTGCGACCCTCCCATCCCAATATTGGACGTCCTTAATCATTAGGCCACTGCTGCCGCAAATGTAACATTATGCAAATAGTAATAAAACTATTTCTTTGACAAAGTATTCACTACACTGTGTTTCATCTTAAAGGTCACATTTGAAAGAGGCAGGCAAATGAGGACAACTACTAATTCCTCAATTGTATGCTCCATCCCACACCATTGAACCTGTAGCCATCTCCCCACGGCACATTGATTTACCATCACATCTTTGGGCTGCAGTTGTGTTGGCTCCAGGGCACCATGTGTTTGGTACATAGGGCAGCTCTTAGTCACATGTTCTGTTTTTCACCTTTTTTCACTTTTTGCACATAGACTCAGGACAGGCGACCCTGTTGCATCACATGGGCTGCAGAGATAGCCTCAAGGCTCTAAGCTGCTGTTGCTGCCACTGCCACAGCCACAGCCACAGCCACAAGGGAGGCATTGCATAATGCTTACACACCCATCCTCCCTCCAGCTCAGACCAGGCACCGGTAAGCATATTAAAATAATAAAGAAGCAACGTTCATTCACACAAATCCGCCCGGTAATGTCTTGTCTGTTGGCGCTCGGCCCAGGGATGCAGTTGGCCCAGAGCCTGGATGGTGAGGTCGTGCCCTGCTTTGATGAAGGATTACCGACTGTGATCAGATTCACGGTCAAACATACAAGTTTATGGAAGGGCGACCGAAGAGCTTCCTCTCGCTGTTCTTGAAGCTATCTCTCCATCTGCTTTTCTTCTGGTCACCAATCAGATGATTTAACTTATTATTATCACCAAAATATCCACCATTCATGGCAAAAAAGGAATCAGTGGGGGATAATACATATGCAGGCTGCTGTTGAATTTACACCCTTTCAAACAGATGTGTGCTAGTATGAGGAGGCAAGACAAGTAGTGAAATATGCTGCTCTCCATCAGCAGTGCCTGACTATTGCATAACAGTCCTGTGGGAAGAGTATTTCAATACAGTCGAAGGCATTACGAGAGACAGGGCATTCCTTCGCCACATCAGCTAGCACACCTCTCATCAGCACTTGATTGGCTCCCTTGGCTGCCTATCAGGATGCAATCTGTTTCCCAGGCAACGGCCATAGGCAGCCAATCCACGAGCGCGGCAAGAAAATTGCAGAACCTCTGGCCGATGCAGAGTAATAAATTCCATTTTACTGAGAGAGGGGTGTACACCGTCGGTCAGTTAAGATTTTATAGGTTTGCAGGATGATGCTCGTTGTGAAGCACCTCGTTGTGAGATGGGAGTGCAGAAATGTGCAGTCATCTGAGGTCATTCCTGAATATCATTAACACAGCTCTTCACATCTCATTGGGCATATATTTGTCCTCCCTTCAATAAGGCCTCTGCTGCAGCAAGTCAGGATGACCTTGGGCATAATATAATGGAAACAAGTGGAATTTGTAAAGACCATTTGATTTTCTACATGTTTATATAACCTGTGCATTTAAAGTCAAAATCCAAATACAGTATTTATTAGGCAAATATCTAATTTGCAAGCAGATCTTTTGCATATAAAAACATATATTCCAGGCTCTCAACCTACAGGTTGACTGATGCTGACTATGTAACTTGACTGTGACTGTAGAAAGGAAAAGTTAAAAATATGCTGTATATTCTCTGTATAATTTCTATAACCTACAAACCTAATTAAATTAAGGTCAATGAAATGACGAACACATGGGCAGAATACTACAGAGAAAAGAGAAAGGAGGAATCATCAGCAGGATTCCTAGTGAAGTGGTTCCTGTGTGTGTGTGCGTGCGTGTGTGTATGTGCGTGTGTTCATGTGCAGACTAATTATCTGAGGAAATCGCCGCTATTAAATATTGATAGTCATGCCCATTACAAAGATCTCAGCTGCAGTTCTCTACATAAAGGAGCACTTGAAGAGAGCTGCCAGCCTGCACCTGTGTTTGACCACATGCTTTCAAGGGCCCCTCTGATTTAGATAATGACGCGTAAAAAAATGTGATGGCACAAATCTTCACGGTCATTATGACTCTGCTGTCGGCTGCCACACAGCCAGTTGACATCTGGCGGGGGGGGGGGTGATGTGTAAACGTGTGTGCTCACTCTCGCAGGGGTGGAAAGAGAGGGAGGAAAGAGAGTCAATCCCCATCTTATCTGCATCGAGTGGTGTGTTTTTTAAAGCTTGAGTGAAACGATGCCTTCGTGCAACTGCTGAGATTCTACTGTAATGCCTCAATGGTTTCCCCCTGTGGCGCTCGCTGAGGTAATCGATTGAAGCCAAATGAGGCGTCACAGTTCAGTGGAAGAAAAAAAATCCTGCTGAGTCCAACACCCCCCTGTGGCTGAAAATGGTAAGGACTGGATATTGCACATGATTTTTGGCCTTTGCTGTGGAGCTTGAGTGAGGTTAGTGTAGAATATATTTGTGTGTGTGTGTGTGTGTGTGTGTGTGTGTGTGTGTGTGTGTGTGTGTGTGTGTGTGTGTGTAACATCATGTGTAGCATCGCCAAAGCCTGTCAGTCTAACTACAAAATCTATTTTACTGGGCCTACATTTTACTTTGGATAGGTCAACCCCTTAAACCCTTAAAGTTGATAACACTGGTGAGGGAGAAAAGATGTTTGCATTTATTCAAACAGTTTGAACACGCCGTCACAGACCCACAATGGGAAGATGGAGGTATACCAAAGTATTTCTTTGCAATCAAATATTATTTAACACAACCCATCACATTGGTCTGAGAGATGGAGCAGAAATAGTACACATTCTTAAATTAAGATGTCATGTCAGTTAAATTGAGCACAAGAAAAAACAAAAAAACAAAAAAAAGCTTAAACATTGCACAATTGCATTTTAAAAATTGGTCATCCTGAAATCACTTTAGAACACTTTTTAAACAGTCTCTTTTAGAACACACACATAACAGGTTTTATGCATCTTTTCTGAACTTCATCTCCCCCCCCCCCCCAAAGCAGCCAATAACCTGCTTTCACTGCAACCCTTAACCACAGACATAGTATGCCAGCGAAGAGTACGTCGCTGTTGTCGTCACCCATAATAATCCCCCATCATCCCGTGGTCAAAGGGATCAAATGTGTCACAGCACCAAAGTCTGCTATGTTGCAGGGGAAGTTGAAGCACAGGAGGTAACAGACAGAGAGACAGTTCCCACACTGGCCTTTAGGGGGCAGCCCTGCAGATGCCTAAACTCTTCTTGTCACAATGGCCTCATTCGCCCAGTTGGCTGGATGGCTGGCTTGCTTAACGTGACGTCAAACGAGATCGGACGAAATTTGCAGAAATAGGGAAGCTGCAGCTGAATTATATTGCCTGGTTTTAGAATGGCGACATTTGAATGAGATTGCACCAGCTGCTCTCCGATTTGATGGCTCTGCTGGCAAATTTTGTTCTCGGTCTCGTTTGACGTCATGTTAAGCCATCTAGCTAGCTGTAAGACAACCAAAGTCGAATGAGCCCTTTGTGGGTGTCAAAGGGGGGGCGCCCAAACTTGGCCTGGTGTGTTGGTGAAAAATGTTGGAAAGTGGCATTTGATCCTCGTTTCTTTTGATTGGGTCGGTATGGAAGCAAACTGCCACAGAGCGACCATGGCCCTTAAGAGGGAACAGGGCTGTGTCTGAGATGGTATAGGCTTAGAAGACTGGTCAACAGACACAAAGGGAGGTGATATACAGGGCATCGTTTTGAGCAATACTGCCTGGCAGCATTACTAACATCTTGTGTATTGATTACTTTTCCACTAACATCAGGCAATACATTTAAATCAGGAGAACTCAAAATCATCAGTAGACAACTTTTCATGATCATCCAATCAGACCATTACAAGCCTTTCATGTTCACATTGCCTGGCAATATTGCTCAAAACATTGCCTCATGTATCGTCACCTTAAGAGAAACCTGGACATGTGATGTATTAACACATAATCACACAAACATATGGATTAAAAACAACAACAAAAAAGGACAAAATGGGAGCACACTGACAACAGCAACAAAAAACATTCCTCATTATAAATACCACAAAAATGGGGGGCTCTGAAAGAACACAAGTTTCCATTTTCCCCAAGACAAATATTCCCCCCCCCCCCCTGGAAGCAGGAGTAGGGGTGGGCCAATGTTCCAGAAGGGTTGAGATGACATTTGTGTTGCTTTTTTCCATCCTCACAGTGAGCATGCAGAAACCATCGGCTGAATTGTGGCTTCAGACTACAGGTCCTGATAAAGGCAATCTTAAAGGACAGACGGACAGACAGACACACACACACGCATACTATACATACATCCACACACACACACACACACACACACACACACACACACACACACACACACACACACACAATATCCAAACCAATCCACGAAGACAGTCCACCAACAAAACTGAATTTGAAAGACTTCAAACCACACACTGTCTGTGAGAAAGAGTTCTTGCACAGGGGAATTGCAGAAAGTCACTCAGCCTTCTGCTGTCAGAGCAACAAAACCAAAGTTCTCCTGTGTGTCCTTGGGTGGCTCTCTATAAAGGTGGGGAAGAGAATGAGGAGGGTGGAGGTGGGGGTGGGAGTGGTACAGGGTCAGACTCCACTCCATCAAGCCCTAACAAGGGAACTGGTCCACAAACCACAATCCCATCTGGGGGGATGCCAGGGACGGAGGTGTGTGTGGGGGAACACAGCTGGGAGTCTTCTGGTTCATGACAGGAGAAAGCTTCGAAAATGGCAGGTGGCATGTGTGTTGGTGTGTGTGTGTGTATGTGTGTTGGTTTGGGGAAATGTGTGTAGGTGGTCATTTCCTACACTGTGTTTAAAAATAGCCTCCAACATGAAAAAAGGGGGTGGGGGAGGGGGGTAGGTGTTGGAGAGGATACGCCATGAGAGGAATGAAAAAAGACAAAAAAAAAAAAAAAAAAAAGAAAAAGACACAGGTCACCTGGGGAGACCTCTGTGTTCAGACAGGCGGTGCAAAGGTGTTCACAAATATGTGTGCATATCATTTGCATTCATGAATACATTACTATGTAAACTCGCACAATGTCCCAAAATATTTCTCCACAAGTCAAAATAGACAAAATAAATAAATATGAAATGGTAGAAATGTGTGTATTCAAAATAGGATATGGATTTCAACATATTCCAACATTTCATTTACTTAACATCTTCATAAATATATTCTTTTTTTTCTTCCATGGCAGGGATAACCAAATCTAGAAAGCTCTAGAAGTGGCAACAATCAGATGTCCAGCTGGTCAGCTTTGAGCCCAAGTATGAGTTTGGATAACGGAAGGAACAAACACTGACCAGCGTCAGGCTCTCAAACGGTTGGAAGCCAGTACTGAACAACTTGGTTGAAACCTCCACAGAACCAGTATAAGGTAAACTCTGTGAATAAAGTAGCAGAAATGATCATTTAGTGTGTTTAAAAATGCCAACTCTGAGCTTTTTCTCCAGGAAAGATTTGAAGAAATGTGGGCACAGATGATGCCAAAAGTAACGCCACGCTGGCTCTGCATTTTTACTCGCTGCCAGCCTAAAACGGGCTTCTTCTACGGACGCAGATGAAAGGTATGACTTAAAATGGGACAACCAGCCTCTTTTCCACTAAACTACTTTTTTTCAGCACTAGGAGAGGGGGCGAAAGGTTTAAAATCTAAATGGGCCAACATCATGGAACATTACTGTACGCATTTAGCTTAGCTTAGCTTGGCTGCTGTTTTACTGTAAGCTACAAACAGCACTCTTGGGCACTGCTTTAGAAAGGCTTCTGTCCTGATGGTGTGTGTGTTAGAGGCTTTAAGGCATTGGATCAATGGAAGGGATGCAAGAGGAGGCTGTGGAGAAAAATAAACCTAAAAAGTCAATAAACAGCAGGTTGCCATTGGGAGAGGTTTGTTTCACCATGTGCGTCATGCATATTTGTTTCCTTGTTTTGTTCAAAACCGAAGTGAGGAAGACGGCTAATGTTAGCTGGAGAAAATACTCGGCAGAGATTAAAGTGTGTGTGCAGGTGGCACAATGTTGTCTTTCTGTTAGGCAGGTAAACTGTAGAAAAGTGTTATTTAAATGTGAAGCATGATGATAAAGTTGGTGTACATTTACTAAATGCAAAACTCAGAGGTTGAATCGGTATTTCGCATGAAAATTGAAATATCTTAAATTATATTAGAGATACAGGATTTATTTGTGGGGGAATGGTGAAAAATATGACCGTCTATTACAACTGACCCCTGGACCTATATCTGATTAGGGAAAACCATGAAAATATTGACTTAAAAACACAAGGACATTTGAAAAAAATGAAAAAATGTAGGCACAACAGAGTTGGGAAAAGTGAAGTGAGATGAATCTGACACGATGAAACTCCAAGAGATGGGTCGTGGCCAAACCCCTTGTGCGGGGGAGAAAAAAATAAACTGAAAACCCTGATTGGACGCTTGAGAGTTCTAGAGCTCCTCGTAGTCTCCGCCCCCGCCCAGGTTGAGCGTGTCCCCTCCGGCCAGGAAAGCCTCCAGGTCGTCCACTTTGGACGGCTTCTTGGTCTTGGACTTCTTTTTCTTCTTTTCCTTATCCTTCTCTTTTTCCTTCTCCTTCTCGTCGCCCGTTCCTGAGTCCTCTTTCTCTTTCTTCTTATGTTTGTGTTTTTTCTTGCTGCTCTTCTCCTCCTCCTAAAGCAGAGGTGCAAACATATGTATGGTGAAAAAATGGTGGGAAATGGTGGTCTGTGAAGCCTAGTTACAGATAAGTAACTACTATAGATAAGTAAAAATTAACAAAAACTAATCCAACTCTCTCTCTCCCATGTGGGAAGTATGTGTGTCTATAGTGTCCCTGCTCTGGGAAACTTACTTAGGCACATACATCTCCCTGTATGTATAAAGGTAGTCTGCTTACTCCGTGTTCCTCTACACCTCTGTTAGCTTATTATGTCCTCTTTTTTGTAAGTAAAAGCGTCTGCTAAATGTAATGTAATGTAATGTAAAAGTGCATCACTTAAAACAGTGCCAGACCATCCGAAAAATCATCGGGCTGCGGCGTGAATATAAATGATCTAACGAGCGATCTAACAGGCGAGCGCCAAAGCCTGTGGGAGATGACGTGTCCCACTGCGGGGAGAAAAAGTCTCCGCCGAGCCCATCCTCTCTGGGGCCCACCCTTGTGTGATGAGTAAACTGGGTTGTGTGGGCTTACATTTTTTTCTCCCCTCCTCCCTTCTTTCTCCCGCTTTCCTACCTCTTTACTCTTCTTTTTCTTCTTCTTCTTCTCCTTCCCCGAGTGCCTGCTTTCGTTGTCTGTGAAGGGAAGGAAAGGAAGCATCTGTCAGATTCGCTCGCTGTCCTGTCCACACAACCCCACACAAATACAGCCTGAATGGATCGGCTGTCAGATTGAATGACCGAGGGAGAGATTGACTGATTAGCTAGGTGGTGTGTGTGAGTGATTGACAGAGGGTTCTGCAGACCTTCCTGGTCCTCGCTGCTGTCTTTGCTCTTGGACGGCACCTCGTCAAAGCCCAGGCCAAACAGGTCAATGTCGCTGTTGAGGCCCTTGAAGGACGCGGCGCTGGCTTTGGGCGGCTCAGGGAGACCCGACAGGCCAAAACAGTCATCCGACCTGTCGGAGAGGTCATCCGGCACCGGGAAAGAATCCTGCAGGGGGGGAGAGGGAGGGAGGGAGGGAGGGAGAGAGAGAAAGAGAGAGAGGGAGAGAGAGAGAGAGAAAGTGAGAGAGAGAGAGAGAGAGAGAGAGAGGAGGAGAGAGAAAGGAGGAGAAAGAGTGAGAGTGAGAGTGAGTGTATGGCAAAAGAAAGAGGTAGGTGTTGGCCATGTCACAGATCAAGCCATAGTCAGGAAGACTGATGAGAGGAGACTGTAAATGCTTTCCCCCAAGGACAACAGAAATGTGTGTGTGTGTGTGTGTGTGTGTGTGTGTGTGTGTGTGTGTGTGTGTGTGTATCGAAAGTAGAAAGGGCATGTGTGCACAAATCTCATGTTCACGGTTTCCCATTGTATGAACTGTTCTGTTTCTGACCTAAGCACAGAAAAGCCAGTGTGCTGCAGAAACTGAGTAGTATTGATTCTCACAGTGCTTGCTTAAGCAGAGCTGTGCATTATTTTTAGTATCTATTTTTTTTATCAACTTATCATCTCTACATCATTTCATTATATTAGGTGGTGTAACAGTCTGTGAACTTTAAATTAAACTTAATAAAATGATGTAGCGATAAAAAGTAAAATAAATAAATAAATAAATAAAGAAAGAAAGAAAAAGAAAGAAAGAAAGAAAGAAAACAATGCTAAAAACAAAGCATAAACATGTTTAATGTCATTTACCTTCTTGGTCTTCGTGACCTCCGTGTCTTCACTCTCAAAGTCTGGGTCATCCATGACGAACGAGAGCACGGGGCCATCGTGGTCCGAGTCGGAAGACTGCGCTTCTGCGGCGGCCGCCGTCTTCTTCTTCCCGTGCCTCTGCTGGGCGGGCGAGGCTGCCTTGGTCTTCAGGCTGGCCGGCCTCTCGGCCGCTTTGGTCTTCGCCGGTTGGGGCTTCAGCACAGAGTTCATAGAGAATCTGGACAGACCAACCACATGAAGTTATCCTCAATGTAGGAAATATATTTATTTATTTACTAGAAGCTGCTATCACATGGAACATAACCTCAAGGAGAGAAAGCTAGGAAACAAGCACATGTATGCTTACCGTGACACAAAAGTTGCTTTCAACTTAAATATTGAGTTTGACTAATTTAAATTACCAAGTATATTTGTAAGCATACTGTGTGTATGACCGTATGTATGTATGTATGTATGCATATGTGCATGTATGTACTCTATGTATTTATCATTTGAGTACTGGAACACCTTCAGCAGGTGTTTCAAAAAGAGGGGAGCTCAGTACAGGCACAACACTTACTAGACTCCCATACTGCAGTACAAAAGCAAAGTGCAGTAACTGAGAAAAATGCCTTTAATGTTGTCATACTGCCCAGTCAAACATGTTGCATGCATAACAGTGGTGATGCTTTTATCTACTTTCGTAATAGCAAGAAGCAAGACATTTACTTACAAGACAAGGGAGGTGTTATGAAGTCAATTTCCAGTCAAAACTCAATTTGATAAAATATGTAGTTACTGCCTTTTGGCTTTGTAGGGCATCATAAGCCACTTGAGCCTCTTACCCCTTTGCGTCAGCCCCCATGCTCGAGGCTTTCTTGTCCTGGTAGGCCGCTGCGGCAGTAGAGGGCTTCGCCTCGTCCTCCTCGTCACTGGTCAGCGTGACATCCAGGCTCGGGATAGCCGCCGGTGGCAACGGCTTTGATGCGGTCACTCTGTCGTCGGGGTCCAGGTCATCTTGGAAACCTGAGACCAGGGGGTTGCCGCCTCTGCCCTCCCCATCACTGTAAAAGAAGACGGGGAAAATGTTTAGGCGTGTCTGTACCTTAAAAACCAGTTCCTGGCGATCATCTATTGTGGCAATAGAGGCCTTCAAATGGCAAACCCATCTAAACAAGATGTGTCATCCGTAACCAAAACAGCACTTTGAATAGCAACTCAAAGGTATGCTTTTTAAAGAGAGTACGCAGCAATTTCTGCTTCATTTTTGCTCTTTAATGTCATATTCTGCCAAGTGATGCTTTTCACCTGGCCTACAAACTGAACCTTAATGCAGCAAAGGCCTCACAGAGCAACAGCTCGCATGGGAGGTGAAAGTGAAGTCTCTTTTAGACTGTACTCACACAAAGAGTCTCTTTGAAACGCACACCACACAGAAGACCAGATTCAGGAATCTCGTGTTGATTTTTTTACTTTGCGGTCTTTTTCGGACAGTTTCTCTGTGTAAAGTGGTGTATTGTAGCAAGGCAGGTATAAATGTACCATGACGGTGTGAAGTGCAGTGTGAGAGGGAACTGTCTGGTAGGGTTTCTCCTAAAAAACAGCGAGTTCCTCAAACTCTCCACGTATCCGATTCCTTTCCCCCCTCTCCTGATATTTCTTTTCTTAACTGGAATCAGGACCCCTGTGCATTCATGCGACATTCTCGAAGCCAGGGAAGAATGATTAATGACCTAGATTTGATGCGTGCTGACAAAAAAAAAAGGAGTGTAAAAAAAGCAGTTTGAAGACTACTAAAATAGACTTCCCTTTGTCTGTGTCAAGACAGGAACTTACAGTGACATGCTAGGCATCACACCATCACAAAATTTCACTGAATGTTACACAACCCAACGTGTCAAGGGCTTCATTGCACGCAAACCTAAGTGAAAAACTTTATTAAAAGTGTCATAAAATTTAAATCGATTTCTCACCTTACCAATGTTGATAGGTTTGAAAAGAAAACAATATTTAAACATATTCTGAGTCTTAGTTGAGAGGCAGAACCTTCAGATACATATGCTTTCTTTAATAGCAAGTTATTCTTACAATCCTGAAAAATATGCACTATTTATAACCACCAAGATTGGATACCTCTTTTGGGTACAGGGGTCCTAAATAGTTATTTTTGCGTCACCTGTGTTTGTGTAAAGCGACTGCTAAGTATAATGTAATGTAAGATATAGTAAGAACATGCATGTGGCCAGCTGAAAGCTATTCTGACCCATCACTATGGTGAGGTGTTAAAAGGAATGAAAGTCTCAAGTGAACATCTAAAGTCAACAAAACTCTGTGTTCCTCTTTAGCCCATCCTACATCATATTCTTTTAGAATCACACCCATGTCACAGACATGCATGCCTTTGGAATCACACTTACTCTGTCATAAATATGCGAGCATTTACATTTCTAAATGACAAAAAAACTATTTTGCAGCTCTAAGCAGTCTGATAAGCAGCAACCTGTGCCTCTCTAGCCCGCACCTGTCGCTGTCTAGCGTGGTGGTGGCCCGGCCTCTCTCTTTGGACTTGGCAGCGCTGGAGCCGCCGTCCTCCAGGAAGCTCTTGTCCAGGCCCAACTCTGGCACAAAGTCGTCCACACTCTGCACCTTGCCAGAGGCCTGCACAGCACCTGAAGCCCCTGAGTCTGGGGAGAGCGAGAGGGAGGGAGAGACAGAGAGAGAGAGAGAGAGAGAGGGAGGGAGGGAAAGAGAGAGAGGGAGAAGAAGGTGGGGAGACAGAGAAAAAGAGACAGAGAGAGAGAGAGGGAGGGAGGGAGAGAGAGAGACAGAGAGAGAGAGAGAGAGACAGAGTGTGTGTGTGAGAGAGTGTGTGTGTGTGAGAGAGAGTGTGTGTGAGAGAGAGAGTGTGTGTGAGAGAGAGAGAGAGTGTGTGTGTGTGTGTGTGTGTGAGAGAGAGAGAGAGAGAGAGAGAGAACAAGCAGAGATAACAACATTATTTTTTACATAAGGGTCTTCTCTTCCAGTGTATCTCCAGTTTCAAAGCTAATGGATGGAAAGTTCCTTTGATGGGAAGTCAAGAAAGGCATAATGCTGCCTTTTAATACTATGCCAACAAAAATCAACTCAAAAGCCTGGAATAACAGATGTTCATTCGGTGTGTGTGTTTTGAATACAACAAGGAATGCTTGTGTTTGACTTAATGCTTGAGTGAGCCTCTCTTGGGCGTGTATGCATGTGTGATATGTGAATGTGTTTGTATGTGGGTATATGTCCATGTGTGTGGTTGTGTATGTCTGTTAGTGCAAACGGCTTGGGAAAGTGTGTATGTATATTGTATGTGTGAGTGCAAAGGGCTTGTGTGTATGTGTGTCTGCGGGTGTGAATGTATGTGTGTGTGTGAGTGTGTATGAGTGTGCATCAGTGCAAAGGGCTTACAAGTGTGTGTGTGTGTGTGTGTGTATGCATCAGTGCAAAGGGCTTGCCTCTGTGTGTGTGTGTATGCATGCATCAGTGCAAAGGGCTTGCGTGTGTGTGTGCATATGTGTGTGTGTGTGTATGTATGTGTGTGTGTGAGTGTAAGGGGCCAGTAATGGCCAGTGTCTCAGGCTCCATGCCGCTCTCCCCCAACCCCCTCTGGATCTGCAATGCAGCAGCGGGAGCACTGGTGCAGAGCACAGACAAATGACTGACTAACGGACTCACTGACTGACTGAGCGCGTGCCAGAGAGGGACTTACAGCTGCTGTGCAAGTGTCTGGTAGTGTGCATGAAGGGGCCTGTTACACACACACACACACACACACCTCTGGTCTTCTCTGCGTGTAGAGTACTTTGTGTGCGTGCGTGCCTGGCGTGCACATGTGTGTGCGTACGTATGTGTGTGCGTACATGTGTGTGTGCGTACGTGTGTGTGGGTGTGAGTGAAAGAGAGAAAGAGACGGAGTGTGTGGTGGTATGTAATGTGCAAGCTCCAGAGGTTCTTCTAATGCAGGGGTGCTCACACTTTTTCAGTGTGCGAGCTACTTTTAAAATGACCAAGTCACAAAGATCTACCGACCCATAAAAGCGTATGTTATTTTAAAATGTATTGAAAATTCCAAGCCAATATTTCAACAAAATAAGCTCTGAACATGTTTTTGTAATTGCCATATAATAATAATAATAATAATAATAATAATAATAATAATACAGTGACAATGTATAATAATAGTATTAATAATTAGTTCAGAGTTTAATTCGAGTAGAATAATGAGTAGTAGTAGTAGTAGTAGTAGTTTTTAAGGACAGTAGTTGCGCACAGGCCTTCCCTTGCGTCTCCAACTCTGACTGCAGGTTCGGGAAATTTGCCAAGTCATGGCGCTGAAGCTTTGAGGACAGATGTTTCATTTTTCGTTTGAAGGCATTGACTGAGCTGATCATGTCGATCACCGTTTTGTCTTTTCCTTGCAGCTCTTGATTAAGGTCATTCAGCATGTTTGTCAGATCGGTTAAAAAGCCAAATCCAGCGGCCACTGCTCGTCATTCAGCTGTTTGCATTCTGCATGTCCACTTTCACGGAAAAAACAGAATTTCCCGCGACTAAGCCACCTCACGTCAGTGTGTAGCAACAACTCAGAGTGGTCGCTGTCAGCCTTCTGCCCGTCTTTGAAGTGCTCCAGCTTTAATCGAGCAGGCGATCTTCGTTGCCACGTCCATGATCTCTTTCATGTTCAGCATCTTCGCGCATAATGCTTGTTGGTGGATAATGCAGTGGTAATTCACGAAGTCTGGAAAAGCATCGTCCTGTCTGCACCTGGCAATGAACCCATTCACGCGACCAACCATTGCGGGCGCTCCATCCGTGGTGATGGACACTAACTTGTACAGTGGGAGCTGAGTTTTGTCGCTAAAGTTTTTAAACGACTGAAAAATGTCCTCTCCTCGCGCATGTTCTTTCAAGGGAATCACTGTCAATAGCTCGTCCTTTGCAGTCATATCACTGAACACCATACGAATGTAAATGCACACCTGTGCTGTGTCACTCACGTCCGTAGATTCGTCCAACTGCAGTGAGACCTGGCCCATCAACTGGCTCCAGCGCAAAGGTTGATGGGTCCAAATGTTTGGAGATAGCCCGCTAATGGCTGGGTGATCGCTGTCTGCCGGTGGATGCGTGAGGGGCCATCAGCTAACTAGCATGTGCAGGATAAACAGGGAACTTTTTTTTTTTTTTTCAAAGTTGTATGCGATCTACCACTATTCGCCTCGCGATCGACTGGTAGATCGCGATCGACGTATTGAGCACCCCTGTTCTAATGGTTCTTCAGTCTCCCCTTTTTCATTTCCGCACCACCAGCTCTACACACACACACACACACACACACACATACACACACACACTGCACACCCTTCATTGGCATGCGTTGCGAGTGTGAACTCCCAACCCCACGGCGTTGCTGCGCCGTGCCACCTGACAGCGCTCTTCCATCTCCACGGCAACGCACACTGGGTGCTAAATGCAGCCGGACATTAGTGGGACTGCTGGCCAATGGCAAGGAACCGCTGGAATTCCGTCTTCATGCGGCCCGCTAGAATTCTGTCCCTTTCTCTCCCAAGGTCGGCAAAAACAAAGGCCAAGCAAAGACAATGACCTGACTCAGTGAGACAAGTGGGCTTTTATACACTATGTATGTAAGTGGATGACCACCTCTCATGTGCAGCGTTTCTGCTGGCTTGCATTAAAAATGGCTGCTAGAGAATGCAACGAAGGAATTTCAGACATGTTACCACAGAAGCATACTTTCACCTTTAGGATGGAACCCACACTGGCACCTCGCACCTCCAGTAGGCACTGCTGCCATATTAAAGTCCGACTGGACTCACCTGGTTTGTCTGGGGTTTGTTCTGGAGTGGCTGAGCCCCCAAACAGGCGTGACATGAAGCCTCGTTTCTGGGGTGCAGCGGACGCAGCTGCAGTGCTGGGTGGGGACGGTGCAGCAGCAGCAGCCGCCACGGCGGTGGAGGAGGAGGAGGAGGAGGGGGCAGTGGCGGCTGAGGGAGGTGGTGCCGCTGGCCTTGCCGGAGGTGTTGGTGCTGCCTGCGTCTTTAAGGCGGCCTTAGGTGCGGCCGGGGGAGGGGCGTGGGGCCCGGTAGGGGGGTGGGGTACCGGGATGGGCTGCGTCTGCGGGGGCAGGGGGGCTTGCGGGGTGCTGGGGCTGGAGATGCTGGGCGAGGCGGTGCCAGGGGGCACCACGGGGGACTGGGAGCCCGACGAAGGGCTCTGGCCGTTGGTTGGGCCTGGAGAGTTGAAGCCCTTACCACGGGTCTCCATCACCTCCAGGAATCTGTGGTGAAAAATGTTGGTGAGATGCTGGCTGAAGCAGAACATGGCTGCCTGAAGTCACTAAATAAGTCTGAGAGTGGAATACACAGTGATGGACATCATGGCTTCAAAAGCTACAATCCAGTACTAAGTACTTGGTCCAGCCATTCACTACACATATACAACTCTTCAGCCAGGTAGAGCAGTTAGCTGTTGAAATCATCTGTATTAAGTGTACAGGTAGAACCAGGTGATTTGGAATATGTGGTATTAGGTTGTAGCCTCTGAATCTGGATTGCCTATTACTAGCATACATAAATACAAGCTCTCTAGCAAAAGCAGAGTAGTGAAAATGGAATCTTATCATTTGGAAAAAAGCAGAAGTAAGAGTTGGACTGAATTTGAGTGTGTGTGTGTGTGTGAGACTGTGGGGGTATTAGTGAGTGTGTATGCATGTTAATAACACACATTTCATAGTTCTGATCCTCAGTCTCCTGCTGGACGTTGAGCTCCTCCAGAGTGGCGTCGATATCCAGTTGGTTTGTCTCCAGCTGCCTCAGCAGTGTCTCTCTCTGCAGGAACACACACACACACACACACACACACACACACACACACACGCTTATTTTTATGATCCTTATACCTCAGAAGCTTATTTTTATGATCCTTATAACTCTATAATATTCTAATTAACTTAATCCCTGCTCCAATCCCAACAGTAACTCTGACGTAATCACAGCTTCTATAGTTAGAGACAGATTTAAGGGAGATCAAAGAATCATAAATACTAAAATATGACCACATATTTAACTTAAATGTCAACTAGTTTTGCAAGCCTCTGTTAACAGCAGAGTTTTTCGCGAGTCGGTTCTCGGCCGGGCCAAACCCTTCTCTGTCAGCAGTGGGAAACAGCACTCCACCCACTCCAGTCACAACACTGCCCCTCCCTACTGCCCCCATCCTGACCACCCCGCCTCCATCCTGTACCCTGCTGAGGGGTAAAGTGGAGTGTGTTTCCCCACACCACCACACACACACACACTCACACTCATGTACACACACACACACACACTCACTCATGTACACAAATAAACATACACAAACACACACACAAACAGAGGGCCAACTGAGACTAACTGATTATAATGGCTGGCCAGCCTAAGCTCTCCCTCTAAATATTCCCTCCTTATTTACCCTCCTAAAGACACACAGAATGTGCTCAGGGACTTCAGTATGTCTTTGCCGATACCACTGCTTTACCACACGTCTCAATGTACATAAAGATTAACCATGGTTGTTTTTCATTTTATTTTATGGACAGTGGAGAGCGATGATCACGGCCATAAATAAAAACAACCAGAGGCTTTAATTTAAAAAAAAAAGAAGAAGGGAAAAAAATGTACGAGTGGCATCAATATTTTAGATCAATAGCGGAGCCACTGGCCGCCACGAGTCTGTAATAAACAGTTCCAGGAGCTCCACACACACACACACACACACACACACAGTCAGCCTCTGGGGTCTACTGTTGACATGAGCAGCAGAGGCCCTGCATATTTCAACTCTTCACCACAAACAGCATTGCACTGTTCTTCACTAGACTCACTCTCCCTTTCCCTCTCTCTCTATGGCATTGCACTGTTCTCCACTAGACTCTCTCTCTCTCTCCCTTGCCCTCTCTCCTTTTCCTGCCTCTCTATAGCATGGCACTGTTCTCCACTAGACTCTCTCTCCCTTTCCCTCTCTCCTTTTTCTGCCTCTCTCTCTCTCTCTCTCTCTCTCCCTCTCTATGGCATTGCACTGTTCTCCACTAGACTCTCTCTCTCTCTCCCTTGCCCTCTCTCCTTTTCCTGCCTCTCTATAGCATGGCACTGTTCTCCACTAGACTCTCTCTCCCTTTCCCTCTCTCCTTTTTCTGCCTCTCTCTCTCTCTCTCTCTCTCTCTCCCTCTCTATGGCACTGCACTGTTCTCCACTAGACTCCCTCTCTCTCTCTTCCCTCTCAGGGGTCCCAGAATAGCCCAGTGCTTGAACCTCAGCTGTGGCGCGGCAGGAGATTCATGCAGTGCTGCTCCGTATTCACCTCTGTGGGCCAAGGCTTTACTTTCATCGCCTTACTAATTCATGGACTCAGCAAGTTAGTAGACACTCCGAAAGATAATACGACGCCGCACAGCACCCGATCTCTCGGCGGACAGCAAATCTCGTTCGAAGGGACGGGACGGCACGGACACACAATAAACGAGCCGGGCGAAGGAGTGGTGGCGTAGTGGAGCGGAGCGGAGGTGCAGGTGCACTACTCTACCCGTAGCCGAGCGGAGCACAGCGGGGCGGATTGATGGGGCCACGGCGTGTGCCACCAAAGGGGCCGGGCGGCTGGGGAATTATTGATGGGAGGGAAAAGCGGTGGCCGGAGAGGAGAAGCTAGCTTGGGAATAATTCATGGCCCAAGGCCCGGTGCCACTGTGGTATATATCTCAGACGAGCCACGACATGAAACAAATACACACAGGCGGCGCTTCCAGGAAAGTCAAGGGAACACCGTGATGAGGGGGGGGGCAGACACCATATTCACCATAGCAGAGAACACACACGTGGATCTGGGCCAAACACCAACCACAATGTGGGTCAGGAATGACCAATGGACACACTTCCTGCAATTTTATGGATGTTTTGGATGAGTTATAACCTTGTTTGGTTAGAACCCAGTCATTAAACAAATAAGAGGTTATAACTCATCCAGAAACCTTTCATTATTGGCTTCATGACAACATGTACACTTTTCCACTCATTTAAAAAAAAAAAAAATCCCTTTCTTTAAATGATTCTTCTGGCCGTTATACATGTAGATAAATACAGGCCATTTCCACTAGCCGCCCATTCATCATGCAATTTAATGTGTGAAAGGCACAAAACTCTGCCAAAATGGGAACTTAACAGGCCAATATCAGCAAATTTATTGCTGAACTACATCAGTTAGTGACGGAGATAACTCCTCTCACTGAAAACGGTGCTGTTGGTGGTGTTTGCAAGGCAAGGTTTTTTGGGTGTTATCTTGTCGGCACCCTTTGTTTTTTTGGCAGCAAAAATCCTCCTCACTGCCGATAAGCACAGCTTTTAAAAAGTGGGACCAGTCCCAACTCATTAGCAGTCCATCAGCATGCTCTCTGACCTGTAGCTGCAGGAAGGGAATGTTGAAGAAGCGATGGAGGTACTTCAGCCCGAAGCCGTTCTTCATGGATGACTCGGCGTAGTGGATGTACGAGGAGCCCGGAGGCCTGTGGGGAGGAGGAAGAAGACACACGTTGGCACAGTGTGAGTGATGCTTTGCATGACTATATTTGTAGTAGTAGCAGCCGTGTTTGTGGCGGACTTGCCTGAAAGGTGGGAGGATGTCACCAAAATGTGACCAAGTCACATGAACCGAAAACTCGAGGGAGTGAGATGCTTGCAGGAAAATCTTACAGATCCTTGCAGGTGGTTCTACATAACTGCAAGGAACGAGCTAATACCTCCAGGGTGACGGAACATTGCCCTGGTTGTTTAAAGTTCACTGATGCCTGTGCAAGTGGGTTGTCCAACAGAACCACCTGAACCGCCTGCAAGGATCTGTAAGATTTTCCCGTGAGTTTTCTCAAACACCTCACTACAACCCCCTTGCAGGAAGGAGATTTGTGCTCAACTTGATTGTCACACGTTTAATGGCCAGTTAATGCCTCGTTGATGTATGCAGACAGACACAGACAGATGCAATGACAACTTGAACGTGGCTACGGTCACAGTTTGTTACCCTGTGCTTTCACACCGTTCTGATGATTACCCATGTCTGCGGTCATTACGTAAAGACAGGGGCCCGCCCTAGCTGTGTCTCATTTCAGGCGTCTCATCCCTTGAAAGTTACGTTTAAATCCCTGAATAAAAATGAATAAAAAAATGGGATTGCCCTTTGAGCTGAAATGCAGGGAACTAAAACATTGCAGAGAACTAAAACATTTATTAGAGGAGCTTTCAGAAAAATAAAAAATATACCCTTCACAGAGCTTTTAAAAAGGTTGGCGCTGGAGGTCTGTACCTGTTGAGGCTGGAGATGAAGTCTCGCGTGTCATCGGGCAGGATGACGCGGTGTTCGCCCATGTCCCTCTGGTTGCCAAGCACACACACGGGCACATGAGTGGGCACCTTGGGCAGCTCCCTCATGATGTAATTGAAGGTCCTGCAGAGAAGGACACACTTCTATTTATTTCTTCCTTTGTACTCTTATAGTATGTATGTGTATGTCATATGTCTGTGTGCCTATGACTGCGTTCACATGGTGGGATTGGTTTGGTTTGGGATTGGTTCACAACGGGTGGTCTGTCCCCCAAGTCCCTGTTCACATGCAGTTCGTCTAAGCGGATTCGGCGGGAGTTCCGTCCCTTTCCGCTACGCTATTGGGGGCGCTGTAGTCAACTTCTATCTTTCTATTATTATCTTTTAATACAAGGAACGTCTCTTCCACGCATAACTCTTGAACCACTCATCCGCTTGATCTCAAATTTGGACAGCGTCATCATAATGTTACCAGTGTGTGCAGTACCAAGTTTCGTGTTGTTTGGGCAAAAAATGCCAAAGATATCGGTCAAACCGTGCCGACCCAGCCATGACGACCCAGGCTGATAAGATTTACAATGCTATATGCTACAATGTTGGACATAACGCGACTAACGACACATAACTAAAATAATGGACATAACACGAGTAAACATTTGCCCACAACAAAGCTGCTACGTAGGTAAGATGTATCTTATCGTATACGCAACAGCAGACTACAGCACTGCACACATATGCCTACACATACAGACGACACGTAGAGGAGACTGAACTTTTCACCTCTCATTCCGGTTATTCCACATCGCAAAACAGTGGCTAAAGAAAATCTTACAAGTCAGTCAGTGCATATGTATTTACATAGCCTCCTCCTTTCACCTGATATTATTACCCACTTAAACAATAAGGTGGTTTAAACAAAAACGTAATACTCTGGCACATCTTCTATGGGCTCTGCACTGTTCCTACTAAATAAAGACAATAAACAAACTTTCTGGCGGCATACAAACATGGTGTTCCAGGAGTTTGACGCATTCGCGTACGTGTTGTGCATTCTGCTGTGTTAGAAAGTCTGTATGAAGGAACAAACTGCGTTTTTTATTTCGTTGATACATGCGCAATACATGAAAACCAATCCGATCCCGTTCACATGGCAGTCGAAGTGGTTTCGAAACAGCCCCGGCCTGGAGTCGCAGGGGGATAAGGAAAACCAATTCCAATCCAAACCAATCTCCGTTCACATGAAGCTGGTACGATCCCAAACCAGTTCCAAGTGGTTTCGACTTGTCCATGTGAACGCACTCTATGTGTGCCTATGTGTGCCTGTGTGTGTGTATGTATGAATGAATGATGTGTCTATGTGTGATGTGCCATATGTCTGTGTGCCTATGTGTATGTAAGTATGATGTGTATATGCTGTATACATGCATATGCTACTGGACACCTTAATTTCCTTCGGGATTAATAAAGTACTCTATCTATTTTATCTCCAGCACACATCTACCAAACATGTTGTCTCGGAGACCAGGGTGGGTGATAGAATGACCACCTTTAGCGTTAGCCGGCTCTATAAGCAGTTAGTAACAGGGTGCTGGTTGGCTAAGGGGTAATAAAGCGGCCGTCTCTTTAACCTCTTTCAGAACAAAAAAAAAAAAAAAAAAAACCTCACTTAATTTGAAATTATTGAAGGGGAAAATTGCTTCCTGGTTTTTGAAAAATGAAATGTTTCAGCACACGGAGGTGCTCTGCGGTCTCGACCAGAGACCAGAGAATGTTAAATGTATGAGCTCAAAGAGGACGGAACGCTGGGGATGTGACCCAGGCCTGGCCTCCGTAATGTTCTACCGAAGGGTTAAAGGGGATCTTTTGCGGGGATCAGCTACATGAGCTCTTGTTTGGCGTCGATCTCTCTCTCTCTTTCTCTTTCCCTGTCTTATATCTCGTGGTAGGTATATATACGGAGAGAAGTCTACCTCTTTGAGAGTCAAAGACCAATCAAGATAATGGTAACAACTAAAAAACGGAGAAGGTAGAAACCCAGAAAATAAAACAAATAAGGGCCCATCCTAAACCTATAAAACACATTAAAGCAGATTTGACCAGGGGAAGACACCTCGGAGCGTAAATAAAAAAGTTCTACCATATACTGTATTTGTTCCATCCGTTGAATAAACTAGCATAAATTCTCTATTCAGATACCCAAGATAACAAGTTTGATAATCTGCTTTATGTGCACAGGTGGAGTCAATGAATGGTGGGCCTTTCTGAAGCTGCAGTGTCCACCTCTGGAGCTCACCGATGTGCTAACAGCATAGACATTAAAAGAAAAGTGACAGAAGAGGAGCAAGAATCCCTCTCTCTGGGCCAAGTGTGGGTATTTGTTTATCTTTTTTAACCAGCATGTGAGTGACCGTGGCGCCACCATGTCCACCCAGCTGAAACCCAATGCCAGACAAAGAGCCCAGCCATGACACAGAAGCAGACAGAGAGGGAGAGGGAGCAAGAGCCAGAGGATGCTCACCACTGCTTGGTGATGTCGAACATCATGATCACTCCGTTACAGTTCTTATACACGTCCAGGAACTCCGCGTCCAGGGCCATCTCCGCTTCCTGTGACTAACAACACAAACACAAACATGAGCAGAAAAACACAAGTCCACGTGGTTCAGTAAAGGCTGAGAATGAGTCTCAACAACAAACTGTTTTATGTGGGTTTTTAAGTGTGTGACGTTGCTAAACTACAGCCTATCCACAGAACAGAACTGCCATTCATTATGGTAGTTCTGACATATGATGTGGCCTTGAACAAAAGTAACCCCCTGACACACACACACACACACACACACACCATCTCTCACTTCTTCTGAGGCTAATTAGGATGTTGTGACACTTCTGAGCACACTCCTTACCTCCTGAGGCTCGTTTTCCAATTTCAGGTTGTCTCCTCGCTTTTTGCCTTTCCCTGCAGTTGTAGCAAAAAAACATACGCACACACAGACAGACACACACACACAATCGAACAAATAAATAAACAAAGCAAATGTAGATAGTACGAATCAGTGAAGAGGAAAAGAAGGCCAACATATATTTCTAATAAAGTTGAATGGAAGAAAAAGAGTGTATAATTTTATGATCTGTGGCCAGCCCACACAAAAGTCATCTCAAATCTGTTTCAAGGCAGAGGAGGAGGGGTGGATGATTTTCTGAGAGAGCACACATATCATGTCGTTCACACACAATGTTCTGTGATTTTTCAGTTTGTTAAGAGCTTTAGTTGTAGTTATCAGTGACTAAAATGGGTGTTTACTGTGTTTTCAGCTGCCATCCCCGAAATATGATTTTGCCAGACAACACAATTTACGCCATGGGAACAACAAGGTCTCCCATTACACATATACTCTGGCTATCAATTTACTCAATAACACACTAAAACTGAAGAAAAAAAAGATTTATAGAGAGAATATTTATAAAGATCTATACAGGCTTATGTGACAAAATTACTGAAAATCTATCAACCACCCTTCCTCTGCCAAGGCCTACTTTTAAGCACTGTGTCAGAGAAATGTCTACAGTCTAACACCACTACGAATGCCCAATGCCATGCCTTGAGACATGTTTTTTTGGGGGGGAAAGCGCAGCGGAAAGGAAAAAAGAGGGTCACAGAAGCACCACACACACAGGCTGCCTACAGGTGGGCCACTAATGCCCACCAGCGCTCACCTAGGCCCTCGGGGAGAGGAAGCTTTTGACCTGAAGCAACCGCAGGAGGGGAGCAAGAATACTGTTAGTGAGGAAAGTACATAATTGCCGTTTTTACTTTAATTCATACTGTTTTCTTCCCTAGGACCAATCATAATTACAGATTTTTTTTCTAAGTGGAAGATAAGTAATCAACTTCCTACCACTACTGACTAAGAAAGTGAGTATCATACATCAGTCTCTCTACCCAGTTTATTTTCATCAAATAACCATTCTATTGGAGGTTGTTATGAATTCTCATGTCGACACCAACTAACTGTTTGAACACAAAGCTCTAGTCTTTGCCTCTAAGGCAAAATGTAACTCATACTGTTGTGTCTATCCAACAGCTCTTGAAGCCAAATCTTTTTACTGAAAGGTTCATGCAAAGACTCACCTTTGTCCACGACGTCCCACACCTCGACCTTCACCACGTCATCTGTAGCTGAGGACAGAGAGAGACATGAAATTAACCTCCACAACTCAAAAACCAGCACAAAAGCCACATACCTACTTTCTGCATGTGACTGGCAAAGGACAAAAAAAAATAGGGAAAATATAAGGAGCACATAGCATGACTTGGCAACAAAACGGCATTCACACTCTCAGTGACACCATTTTAACAAAAAAAACTGCAATATGCAAATGTGTTAGCTTTTACGAGGGTTGTGTTTTCAGGTCAGGAAAATGAGGAATCCCTGATTCATCAGGGAATCTTACATGTATACTACTGGGGCT
Source organism: Setipinna tenuifilis (assembly GCA_030347295.1). Lineage (NCBI taxonomy): Eukaryota > Metazoa > Chordata > Actinopteri > Clupeiformes > Engraulidae > Setipinna > Setipinna tenuifilis. The sequence continues at coordinate 15,719,779 of CM059273.1, forward strand.
AAAAACATTTATAAAGCAACAGCTCTGTTTTCATTTCAGCTAGTCTAGCATGTCACAGATGATTTTTCTAAGGCGTCCATCGAATATGTAACATATGCTGATTTATTCAAGAAATGATTGCACTGATAGTGAGAAAAATGGCAACACCGCCGCCGGAGAGGAGGCCCTACTACACTGTCAAATGCCACACTGCTGAGTCACCAAGTGCACCAGTACATTTGTTGACAGAAAGTGTGTTTCCCTCTGGCAGCGGCACTTAATGGGCAGCTAAGGGAGGGAGGGAGCGAAGGAGGGAGGGAGGGGGAGGAAGCCCGGCAGGATGGCACAGTGCCAGCCACACACCTCCAGTGAAGGAGGGAGCTTTGGCAGGGGAAGGGCAAAGCAGAGCGCAGCAGTAGGGTTTTTACACACACCGGCCACCAGCTACTAGTTTCATGCAGATTACGGAGCAGCGTGCGGAGGCCGTCAGCTCTACCACTCCAGGTTTAAATCGATGGGAGTGATGTTTGTGGCCAGCTATAGGCTCATATGAGCTTAATGGGACAATGGATGGGTGGGTGTGTTTGTGTGTGTGTGTGTGTGTGTGTGTGTGTGTGTGGGTGTGTGGGTGTGTGCGCAGTGGGCTGACAGATGGCAGTTTGATAGGTTCGCTCTCTGACCTGCAACATTAAATTGCTATTGTGAGGAACAAATTACCCTGTTTATCAAAATACAACACACATCCTACACAACGACCTTATCTGAAATGTTTACTCATTTACTATATGGTAAAATATATAGGATGTAGTTTCCTACATAGTGCGTTTTACAGTGAACGAGTGAACATTTTGGATTAAGCAAGTGTCTTTAATTAAATGGGTGGAGGTCCCTTACTTTTGTAGTTCCAATGTATACTGGTGACCTGGATCTCCTGGGTAGGGATGTACTCCTCCACAAACTTCTTCCCCTGCAGCCGGTGCCAAAGAGCGCTCTTGCCAGTGTTCCGGTCGCCACGAATGACTATCTTCACTAGGGGAGGGAGATGGAGGATTTTTTTTTTTATGTGACAGATGGAAGGCATAATTTAACAATCTGACTAATAGAAGAATACAAACACATCTATATACGGGAAGGCAGTAATTGTCGTGTAACTGTAATTTATGACTACTATTAAACATAACTCGTTGCCATTGTTTTACTCACTTAAAAACAACATTTATAGCAGTACAATTACATTTCATGAGCAATGTAACAGGTGTTAGCCTCAACGTTTAACTTTATAACATTTATTAACACTGGCATGTGATTGTGAGTAACTGAGCTGCTGATCATCCCCACAGCCACGCACACAAGTGTATGCTGGGTGACATGCTGAAAAGGTAAACAACTTAAGTCTGTAAGACTAAAGCAGACCTAACTGCTCGGGAACATCACTGACAACGAAAGAAGCCGGAGCCGACTGGAAAAATAGGCCAGTGGGTGGGTGATCGTGTATCAGTCATGAATCTTTAATGTCTCCAGAGATGGTATAACAGCAGTCCAAGGGCTAACGAAGGATCAATACAAGTACAGTTTACTGTCTGTAGGGGGAAACAGCCTGATTTGTCAGGGCACATGTCAACCATATCAAACGGCCCCCAATAATGCACCATGCGCTGTCAGTGATGACCACAGCCAGAACTCATCATACATATGCGGAAAGCAGCATACAGTTATACAAACTATTTGTTTTCACTATCTAAACACATACAACCTGTGGGCCATGCAAACTACAATGGCACAATTAATATCCGCTCTATTGTGTGCAGGCCTCCATTCAGCCCTGCTATCTGTTTTCACTAAATGCGAGGAGGGTGTGTCCAGTAATGTAAAGTGCAATGACTTACTGTTGTACTGCACACCCTTGGCGAAACGCCTCTGTAGACTCTGGTTCATGGACTGCAGGCCAGCCGGGATGTTTTTGTCCCTCAGTTGAGCTCCCTCAGAGCCAACAAGTTTCTTTAGTGCAGAAAACATCTTGACAGTGTTTGTTTGTTAGTTTAGTGTCCCTTACAGAAGTCAAAATTAAAAATTCTTCCTCTGTCCTGTCTTTGACAGAATGGGTCAGCAAAATCCAAAGGAGGGAGCCTTTCAGGAACTGTAGATGCAGTTTGTTCAAACAGGTGGTGAGGGTGCAGACCAGGATCACGTTTTGCAGTCACTGACAGTCAAGATCTTGAATCACAGGTATCGAGGTATAACCTAAGTAGCCAAATGTCTTCAACAGTGCGTAATCCTTCGAAAAGCCATCTTTTTCAAATAACAGTCTATTATCGTTACAACTGGCATCACCTGCAAACGCAAAAAATAACGTTAGGGTGGGTGATCATTACATACACGCACAACAGCAGGCAAACAAACACAATGTTTCAAAAGACCGTAAATGAGAAAAGCGTTGTACAAACGAGTGCATCAACTGTAGACGAGACATTTAAACTATGTGTGACTTTAACAAATATACTGTGATGTAACAAGCCATGATTTGCATAATACACAACGAGGTAGAAATCACCCAAAATCACACTGTGCTCAGACTGTTATGATCTGTGCACATACATAAAATTATAGCTGGTAAAACGCCGTGTTAAATGAATTTCATTGCAGCTACCCTCGCTAAAGATTACTTAAACGGATCCACGGGGTTACGCTTCTGCTGCTTCAAGAAAACATAGTCATAAATGTTATCTTAGAGTATACCATATGGCACTTGACACCTCACTGCCAGTTAAAGAGGAACGTTTGCAGGAACGTGAGAACCCACGAATTCATTATAACCAACCGTGCGGTAGAGCTGACATGTCTCCTCAGCCCTAGCAGCAAAGCCTCTTCGGAGCTAAAGCTAGCTGGCTTTCCATAATATCCCTATAGGCCGGTTAGCACAAAGCTATTTCCTCGACTGGATCCAAATGTAATGCTACGTGTCAGTGTTTTCTAATCCGGATCCGGTAAGATAGGGAGAGTAAAAAACAATCGATGTACCCTGCCTTCCAATTACAATTTTACCTCATAGATTGGCATCGCCAGCGCCATTCTTTTCCCATTCTGACGATGAAACCCTCCGGAGCATCATTATCCCGCGATGACAACCATTTCCCTAGCATCCCGCATCCCAACTGGAATGTATCATGAAGAGACAATTACATCTTCACGGCAACAGATGATGTAGCGCCTCTAGTGGACGGAAGATGAGCAGAGCTAACTATGAATGGTGGCCAGGTAAGTCTTTGGCCTAATATGTTGTAAAGCTGCTTCCACACTGCCCCAGCAAACGCCAAGAAATGGCAACATTATACACTTGGCAGTTCACCAGGACACCTGGCACCTGGCCATGGCCTTTAAAGAGATACTATGCAACTGAGTGCTTTTTCTCAACGGAGCTCCGCCTAGTGTCTCCAACTAAATGGAGACTCTCATAAAAATGGACTGTTTTCCTCTCCCCTCACCCTGTGCGTGTGTTTTCAACTAAACTGATCAGAGTAACGGGTGAATACGAAAGTAGTCATGTCCACCAAGGTAAGTAAAGTCTCTTTACATGAGACTAAAGTAAAAATTCTTCAGAATTTCATGTGATCCTGCTTCTTGCGATGTACGAGACTTTGTGAGTCTGAGGGTCCTGGAACGAACATCCAGTTATTGTAAGTGTGGAGAAATCATAGGCATGAAGATCTGTCAGCTTTTGCTAACTTTGCCTGATTTGCCCCTCAAGCTTTTGAGCAATTACTCCCTATGATTACTCCACTAATTGCCAGAAGGAACACCTCTGAACACCTAATAGTGACACTAGATTCTTGGCAACAGGTGAGATGCTACAATTACCAATCCATTAATAAAACACTTTAAGTGGAAAACATGGTTGTATAAGTTGTGTTGTTTTGCAGGAGTCACACTGATACTATACCATGGTGCACACACACACACACACACACACACACACACACACACACACACACACACACACACACAGACAAACAGGGGGAGAGAGAGAGAGAGAGAGAGAGAGAGAGAGAGAGAGAGAGAGGGAGAGAGAGGAAGGGAGAAACAAAAAAAGAAAAAAAGAGATAGAGAGACACAGATAGAGTGACAGAGAGAGAGATATATCTCCAAACATGCTCATCAGCAGTAATGATTTCTTATGTTATCATTTCTTTCTTTCTTTCTTTCTTTCTTTCTTTCTTTCTTTCTTTCTTTCTTTCTTTCTGTCTTTCTTCCCAGGGTTAGTGTCTCTTACTTTAGCTTTAGCCTACGTATATAGATTAAATGTTTTGGAGAATGATATACTGATGATGACACCGCTTGATGAATAGTGGTGTCTATTGCTTTTTATAATTTCCACAGCCACTGTGGCTCTAAAAGCAAAATGTTAATCAAAATGGGATGATAGTAACCACAGACCATAGCCTCCCATCACTCCCACACTTGCTGAACTGCACCTGCTGTGTCCTTTGGAATTGATTTCAAAGTTCTACTTCAAAACAATTCATTTTTGCACAGTCTAAAATGACAGTCGTGTTTGAGGTGACCCATGGTCTACAACGTAATAAAGATGTGAACGCCTGCACACCACCCTTTTGACAAGCAAGCTTTTATTCACATTTATATTCTTCTGTGAAGGTGCTGTGCTTTGAAGCCATCTGACGTCCATCACCAAAACGTAGTTCACATTTTTTACAAAGTCCTCCCAAAGTCCTGATGACAACTTCTAACTTCCACATCACGGACACCTTGCCCTTTAATGCGAGGCCTCAGGTCATCTTTGTCGTGTTTCAGACGATTTCGCTAGTCATGTTGAGCCATATGAAAAAATACAATTTTGGGCACGTTCATTATTATTTAAAGCATTCTGTCCTCCAAGGGCCCCCTGTCAATATTTGGCCCTAGAACCGTTCTTACTTAGTTCTTTGTTGGAGCACTTTGAGCTTGTGTAGGGAAAGTACTAGCAAAGCTTATTATTATTATTATTATTAGTAGTAGTAGTAGTAGTAGTAGTAGTAGTTTGTGTCCTCTATTGTAAGTTGCTTTGGATAAAAACGTCTGCTCAGTGTAATGTAATGTAGTCTAGTAGTCTAATATCACCAGCACCAGTGACACCATGCTACTAATATGAATCATAATTACTGTTAGTATGTATTGTCGTGTATTATTGTTATTATAGTAAGTACCGGTATTATTGGTGTTGTTATTAGTAGTAATATATCAGTCATAGCCTAAGATGTTATTAGTTTGCATTCTATTTGCACACCAAAACTACGCTACATAACACACAAGTCAACTAACACACTAAAGAAAGCTAGGGTTTTATGTATGCACTATCACTGCTGAAAATAAAATATTCTGTTCATTAAACATTTAAACATTTAACATTTAAGCTTTATCTTTCGGTGTTGGATTTTTTTTTTGGGGGGGGGGGGGGTAACTTGTATCGGAAAAGATTGCAAGGTTGCACCTTTCTTTTTTATTATTATTATTATTAATCTAACCTAACATCAAACGGCGCCCACTGGTGTACACCTTTAACAGCTTTCTCTGGAAACCATTGCATTTGACAGCCATCACCCCAGTGCGCATGTAGTCACTGGCTTGTTTTGCTGTCTGCCTATGTCGGTTCTTCTGTATCATGACGTAACCCTGTGAAAGAGCAATCACTGCTCCCAACAATGTAAGCAATCAACATATTCCAACGCTGCTTCAAATGTAGGCTATCAATAAGAGCCATGCTACATGGCTTGGGGCACTGTCCGTTTCGGTTAATGAAACATTCATCGTGTTTCTGTATTTGCAACGATGGGCTATACATTTCTCCTCTCTGCAATGGTGATTCAGACTGAAGCACGGGTAAGTAAGCTACATTTCCAAGTGAATGTTCTCGGTAAATGTATTTTCTTAGATGTAGCTTTGTCTAAATTGTTTCTTATTAGCTTGATACTGTCGAGGGGCGTGGCGGTTGGGCTTGAACATCATAGCATATTTAGTTTCCGAAAGGATTCTGAAATAACATATTCATACGGTTTACATTTATTGTGCATTTGGTAGCGTGGCGACAAATAGTGTGATCAGCAACACAGTCGCTTTACGACAAGCATCCCTGGCATGATGTGAACGTGGAACAGATGACCATTCGTGGTTGTGATGTGAACCTACCACCAACTTAGTCCAGGTGCGGCGAAGCTGAAAACAAAGAAACGTGGCCCCCAGCGGCCTGTATTGCTTTCTTCTCGCTGAGATAAAGCCGCTGAAATGTCATGCTTTTGGCTAGTCTAACCGAAAAAGCAGAACAGAACTGAAACTCATAACGGCTTGTTTCTAACCAAAATGCATGATTGATTTCTAGCAAATCGCCCACAGTCCGTCCCATTTATAACTCAACAGAAGATGAATGTAAAGTGCCCATCGTCTTCCTAATCTTAGAGAAACCGGGATTTAAAGCATTATCTAAATTGTCATTAGACAGTATGACCTCTTGATTTGTAAAGACTTACTGGAAAGACAGGTCTACCGTTCTTTGTTCATTTTAGTGGCTTTTACTTATTGTGGAGCATACACATCACATGCATATTTGGCAGTATATTGCAACTGAGCCTTATGGCAGAACTTGACATGTGGAGCAGTATTTAAAACAGTCATGTCATGTTTTTGTGTAGGACCACTGTGGGTCTGTGTATTTCCTTGCGGCATTGACGGTGTGTGGTGACATTGTTCATTGTTTTATGATAGACCCAGTGTCTGTAGAGGGAGCCATGGCAACACAGGAACCTTCTCCCCCATCATCAATGGAGAGCAACAAACCAGGCTTCCCCAAGAAGATCTTGGCCAATAAGCTGGAGGATAAGCACCTTTGCAACTGCTGCCATAACATTTTGAGGAGACCATTTCAAGCTCAGTGTGGCCATCGCTTTTGTTCCTACTGCTTCAACAGAACTGTCAGGTGAGTACCCATAAATAAAGCTTGCATAGGTGGACTTGTATGTATGTAGGCTATGTATGCATGTATCCAATTATATCTACTGCAGTGTATAAGCCATTCTACAGAAAACGACATGTCCACTTATTGTTCTCATTTGAACAGCAATGGACCCCAAAAATGTAATGCCTGTATCAAGGAGGACATATTTGAAGACCCCACATCTATTCTCAAGCAAGGCTGTGTGCGTATTTTCTGCCATTATTATTTTTCTTCAATAAGCGTATCCCTTGTATTACAGCTTATGCTAACATACGTAGTGTAAACTTTAGTATTACTTGTTTGCGTGTGTGTCCTTGTGTTCGTAGGCCTTTCCTGACAATGCAGCGAGGAGAGAGGTGGAGACACTGGCTGCTATTTGCGTCAATGAGGGTTGCACATGGAAGGGCAGCATCAAAGAATATGAGGTATGTCATTCCATCTGCAGGGACTCTGTTCTGCTCTGTTCTGTTCTGTTCTGTGTACTTTTTAATCCTGGTATTCATCAGTTATTTGATCTGCTGTAATTACCGCTCTATATAGACTGGATAATTAATTTTGTTTCATATATGTCATGTACTGTATGTGGTATATGTCAGCACTCTACAAACACATGCATGATACTTACCCTGTGTGTGTGTGCGTGTGTGTGTGTGTGTGTTTTGTTTGTATGTGTGTGCATGCGTGTGTGCACATGTGCGCATATGTTTGTGTTTTTTTTTTCTTAGCTAAGTCATGAAGGAAAGTGTGAGTTCATGATCATCCCCTGCCCCTCATGTAAAGAGCGCATCCGCTTCAGCGACCAGGAGAGGCACAATGAGCGTGAGTGTCCCGAACGAACACTCAACTGCAAGTACTGCAAAGAGCCATTCCACTTCAAAAACATAAAGGTGAGGCAACACACAGGCGTGCAGTTTTAATGCAAGAAATAGTGAGGCTTCCGCTTTTACTGTGGGTCATCATAGCTATCTTGAGCTGGTGTGTTCAGAGAAGCATAAAATAGCAAGCCTGCTATTCATGTTACATTATTTATCATGGGATCCTTTAAGCTTATGTAAACAGAACTATAAAACCTAAAATGAAGACTTGATTTTTTCATTCATTGCATCAAATGATTTTACCCAGCATTTATTTACTAATTACCAATTTACCAATGGTTACATCAATTTGTGTCATCGTGTTGAGTTACAATATGTATATAAATATTTTTAATGCATGCTTCTCTCACATTATTATTAATGTTTGACATGTGCACTGTGTTTTAGCTGCCTAGGCAGTGAGATCATTAAAACCAAAGGGCCTTTTTTTTTCAGGCGCATGACGAGATCTGCCCCAAGTATCCAATGATCTGTGAAGGCTGTGCAAAGAAGAAAATCCCCCGGGAAAAGGCAGGGCCTCTGAGCGTTATTTTTATAACATCTCTCCAAGTGAAACAGAAAGTTGTGTTGCTCACAGTGGGGGTGAATATTCACAGTTTTTGTTCTTGTTTTTTTCTTCTTATCTCCCCTATCCTGTCTTTTAGTATGTGGACCATATAAAGTTTTGCAGCAAATTCAGAACTCCATGCAGATATCATGTGGTGGGCTGTGACATGTTGGTAAGTAATTGTTTGTTCAAGAAATAACGATGCTTTTTTCTTTATTTCTTGAAAAGTTTAATCTTTTTTTTAAACTGCACCTGCACATACACCACCAACGTGTGCTGGCCCTCTCTGACTTTGTGAGGAAAGTCATTATTTCCAATTATTTTTGAATCCCTCTCATAGACATGCTTTACTTTTAGTGTGTCAGTAAGCAGACAGCAATAACTGAATACCCTGAGTCCTCCCATGCAAATCAGGCACCAACAGATAAAAAGTATAGTGACAATGACAGTAAAGCTATGTGCAGTGCACACATGGAGCATTACATGTGCATGGCTGCGTTTCATCTCTGCAGTGTTGTGTTCTTTTACATTACATTGCACTTTGCTGACGCTCTTATCCAGAGTGACTGACTTACAGTTATTTAGGTATAAGGTTTCAGTCACAGTCCCTGAAGCAATGTGGGTTTAGATGCCTTGCTCAAGGGCACTTCAGCCATGGATGAAGGTGCAAGAGAGCACTAGTTGTTTACTCCCCCACTCCTATTCTGCCTACTGGAACGGGATTCGAACTACAACCCTCCAATCCGAAGACCAACTCCCTAACCACAGCTGTCTCCTTGTCTTAGCTGGGACAAATGAAAAACAGGCTCCACACCCAGACTCTATGTGACAGGCAGCTGTAGCACAGCTAAGATGTGCCAGATATGCGTGTGACTCATGCAGTCAGCGTGCACACTGTAAAACCTGTTAAAATGGATGCTGGAATGATCACATTCATGCAGCTGCCACACACACCCACCCACTGTGGGTGTGTGCATGACCTAATACTTTAACTTCACAACACACCAGCTTCTGGAGTCATAGACTGTTCTCGTAGTTCTCATTCTCACTGTTCTCATTAATAGTTCTCATAGTTGAACAAACTATTAAAAAAGGATTAAACTACTGCTCACTGCTAAAAAAAGTTTTTGCAACTGCAGCATTGTTGACTGTGTATAGAGAGTTTATCACATCATCACAGGTATTTTCTAATAAGTCCATAAACCTTAATGAGCCTGGGTGGTCATGTGACAAAGGCTTGTTGTAAACTCTGTGGAGATGATGGACTTGATCTTGGTTCAGTAAAGGGTTTGTTCTTAGTTCCCTTTCTCTCTCTGCTCTGTTGTGCTCCACGCCCAGGTAGAGAAGGAGAAGATCCACGAGCACGAGCGAGCCTGTGCCCACGAGCACCTGAACCTGCTGCTGCACTACATCATGGGCATGAAGCTGAGCCTGGAGGGCCTGCAGCCCCAGAGCCTGGAGCTGGCTGGGCACAAGGCCCACGAGCTGCACCAGTCCCTGCGTGAGCTGGAGGTCCGCGTCAGCCAGCTGAGCGCCATGTCCACTCCCATCATCGGGCCTCCCGTGCAGGGGGCCTCCTCCTCCTCCTCCGCTTCCTCGGCCTCCTCCTCCGGGGCCGGTGCCGCCGCTGCCCCACCGCCCCCGCCGCCCACAGCCACGCTGCCCACCTCCTTCACCCCCCTGCCCAGCTCGGTGGGCGCAGCGCTGGAGCTCCAGCTGCACAGCGAGAAGACCAAGGTGGCCGAGCTGGGCCGGCGCTGCCAGGAGCTGGAGGTGAAGGCGGGCACCTTCCAGGACGTGGTGTGTGTGCTGAACCGGGAGGTGGAGCGCTTCGCCACCACCATCGAGGCCAGCAACCGGCAGCACCGTCTGGACCAGGACAAGATTGAGGCTCTCAGCAACAAGGTGCGTGACTTTTTTTCTTGGGTCGGTTTTCCTTACAGCGAAATCATTGTGCCACAGTTGCTGACATAAAGGGTAGGGGGGCGACATTAAAAGGTTAGGGACAAGATATTATGGTAGACATCAAGGAGTCAGGATTGAGGGAGACTGAAGAAAAGATACAGTTAAAAGTAAGTCAAACTTTTAACTGTTAGTTTAAGTGTAAATGTCTAATACGTTTAATGTTTAACCTCTTACCTTGATTGTGAGGACGCTGTGATAGATTATGTGTGTGTTCAGATAAGAGCTTGCCGAGGTAAAGTTTGGGTTTGCCTCTTATCATCTCATTCAAACCCTGGAAAGGAAAAAAACAATGAATTGTGAAAAACAGAAAGAGTATATAACAACTTCAAGTTCAAGTTTAAGTTCAGTTCATTAATATATCCCATTTTATACAGCAGAAGCTGACCAAAGTGCATAAATAGAATATATACAGTAAATACATAAAAATAATAATGGTGAAAAATAAATCAAAAGTAAAAATATCAAAAGTATTTAAAACAAATTACATTTTTTAAATAACAAAATAAACAAGCAGAGAAAGATTCAAAAAATAACCTACTAACACAGTCACAGTCTCATCCTCAAGAGTGATGTGAAAGTGAGTGTGACATTGCTGTCCTGTCCTGTGCTGTCCTGTCCTGTCCTGTCCTGTCCTGTCCTGTGTCTCAGGTGCGGCAGCTGGAGAGGACGGTGGGGGTGAAGGACCTGACGGTGGCCGAGATGGAGGGCAGGCTGCGCGAGATGTCCGCCACCACCTTCGATGGCGTCTTCATCTGGAGGATCTCAGACTTCACCAAGAAGAGGCAGGACGCCGTCGCTGGGCGAGCCCCCGCCATGTTCTCCCCTGGTATGCTAATATGGATGTAACACACTATATGTAATACAGCCATTATGTGGTGCATGCTGACCCAAAGCCAAAGCAGTGTGAAACTTTACATTTAATGAGATCTCGTGGTTCAGCAAAACCAGTGTTGATATCAGTAATTTGCTCAGGGTTTGGAATGGAAAGCTGATTATCCATCTGAAGTATGCTAATGTATGGTTCTGTAATTATGTCAACAAATAACTTTCGCAGCACACAGTAAATAAATGGCTGTTTGTCATCCCTTAGCATTTTACACCAGCAAGTACGGCTATAAGATGTGTCTGCGCATCTACCTGAACGGGGATGGAACGGGGCGTGGCTCACACCTCTCTCTGTTTTTTGTGGTGATGAGGGGCCAGAGTGACGCCCTGCTCAAATGGCCATTCAACCAAAAGGCAAGTCACTTTCACAGCAAGTCAAGTGGGAGTTTGTTCTTGTTAAGGAGAGTTTTTTTTGCTTCTGTGAATTGTCCTGAGTGATATGGTCTTTTGTAGGTTGCCGAGAATGAAAAATGCTTTTTTTAAAGATTTTCTTCTGGAACTTGTTTTGTGGTAGTGTGTTAAACAGTTTCCATTCACAAATAGTGTGATTTAGAGTTTAGGATCAATAAATGAGGAAATTAGGACCCTGTTAAAGATAAAAGAGGTGCGCACATTCAATAAATATCATCACAGGTGCTAGACAAGTGTAGCAAGTATTTCATAAGAGGTCACACACTGTTTTGCTCCAATACACACTGTTTTGCTCCAGATTTTGTTTAAAATGTAAGGCAACATTTCGATCCCATCGGATCTGGAGCAAAACAGTGTGCAGAACACCTCTTATGAAATCAGGACTCCAATGTCCATTGGTCAGAGCAGTCCTCTACTTTGGCCCACTGACCCTGTGGCTCTGCTGTCTGTCTGTCTGTCCCCTGCAGGTCACCCTTATGCTCCTGGACCAGAGCAACCGGGAGCACATCATCGACGCCTTCCGGCCCGATGTCACTTCCTCTTCCTTCCAGAGGCCCGTCAGCGAGATGAACATCGCCAGCGGCTGCCCACTCTTCTGCCCGCTCGCCAAGCTCGAGGGCAAAAACTCGTACATACGCGACGACACCATCTTCATCAAGGCCATCGTCGACCTCACAGGCCTCTAGTCTGAAGGCTGTTGTTGCTCTGAGGTTTCTCTAACGGTTCTGCCGCTGTGTAAACGTGATGGGTCATGCGGTCCGCATGCCGCTATTTCGACAGGGTATTTTGTGCACAGGGCTCGTTTTCTTTGTCGAGAGCCTCTGCGCTCTTTCTTTCTTCATGGCACATCTATTCACCTGCATGCCAATGCTGACCCAGCATGTGTCTGCACTGATGCTGTGATGTGTGGCAGGCTTTGACTGGTGGTGCCACTAGGTGGAGCCAGAGCTCCATGTGACACACACACACCCCCCCTTACAAGCACATCAGCACAATGAAGGGGTCAGCTTAAGCTAAGCTAAGCTAAGATGAGGTACAGTATGAAGAGGGCTACAAGTGACTTGTCAGCCATCAGTGTTGTTTACATTTGAAGAGCTTAAATTAGTAACTGCGACAATAGGCCAGTCCGGCCCATATCTGTCTGGTGCTGTGTACCTGCGCTTTGGTATTACAGGGTAAATTGTATTAAAATTCTACCTGTATTTCTATAAATAGAAGAATCATATCAAAAATAGGTTTTGGAAAAAAACAGTCCAGTCCTTAATGGAGATGCACCCATGTAAAGATGCAGACTGTAAGTGCCAGTAAGGAAAATGGCTGTTTTTGTTTTTTAATTGAACATGGATTGGCCCCAAGTGTTAAGCCTCAAACTTCAGCCCTTTCTGAAGGGCAGTTTCGATTATGCTTGCTTAATGTAGCGATCATGAATTTGCATAGAAGAAACGTGGAGTTACTGAAAAAAAAGCAATTGGCAGTTTTTAATATGTAGGTGCAATTTTGCATATTCACCAACCTAGCGTCTCTTTTCGTTGACCTTTGAGAGAGAAGTTTCATTGTCTTTAGCAGCTTGCACAGTCGATTTCTTTCATGTTCTTGTGGATGGCAACATTCCATTTAGTGCGTGCTCCAGGTCGGGTAGTGGTTTTAGACTTGAGGGCTGGTTTGTTACATCTGTGGAAGATACATTTGGAGTTATCAGGGTTCTAGCAGTAGCTCACAGCAGGGTTTTCATAACGTTCATATTTTAGAAGACTACCACAAATTAGTGTGTATCCTTCCACATTCTGCATTTTTTCCGACCAAAACGAACAGGGTCTTGGCGTTCCTGCTACAGTATAGCTTGTTGCTTTTGCTCATCTCTCTCTTCCTCTCTCTTTCTGGGAACCTTTGTCCTAGCAGATTTGGGAATGGAATGTAAACTTGTTGTAAACATATTGAGCGCAATGGGTTGGAGGTTTAATGAAGTTTCTCAAAGATATAATGAATTTGGATGTAAATGCCTCAGAAGGAAGTAACCTGTGATAGGTCACCATGTGTGCAATGTCTAACTAATTTGATAGGAAGTTAGGTTAGTTTTATGGTGGAAGTGTTTGGAAGAAGTTATTTGTGAAATTGTGTTTACAACTGTAATGTTGAGATGTCATATAAGGGTATTTGTATGTGTTACAAAGACAAGTGGTCTATATTAGAGACGTGGTGCAATTTGAAATTAGCTTTTATTCCATTTGGCTTTAACAAATTCTTTTGAAGTAATGGTGGTTATTTTTAAACCAGCCATGACAGGTCTTGAGGCTTCTCTGTGCATGAGAGGTTTCAAATAATATAAAGTTTTATTGTGCGTGTTTAGCTGTGATCTTACACAGTAGGTCAGCAGTGAACACACATCTTTATATTTTAATGAATATCACATTATTATACTATTATATTATATATGATGCTGCTTATATATTTTCTTAAAATATTAGCAGTAATAATTTAAATCTTTAAACTATAATATATATAAATATATACATATATACTTTGAATATTATGATATATGCTAATCTAGCATCTACTATGAAGTACATGTAAGAGAACCCTATTCAGTGAAACTGTGTGATATATGTTTTATTATGGATATAGCTACATAGCTGATTTTTGTGCTGTCATGGTGGTTTAAAAATGTTTGGGGGCATCAACAAATGCTATACCTATCGCAGTAGTAAACTTTATTGTTGCCAAATGCACACAAAAGTATTTAGGTCTTTATACTCAAAGTGATCAAGAATCCCTTTGTAGGTCCTGTATTGCAATGACTGGTAGAGTTTGGGCAAATAATATAATGGCGTGCAACTATTTAAGCAACAAATACCAAACTTCAATAGAAGCTGATGTACCTTTTTTATTACTCTTGCTATTTGTTATTGTGCCAAATGTGTAGAGCAATGGAAGTTTTAACATGGTTCGAAGCATAGTTTGAATGTAAGGAAGGCTCAGTGCAATTTTTATGTGTTTACACGTTCAGTGCAGGCCATGTTAACTTCTTTTTTCAAGAACTGTGTCCTAAAATTGATGTTTGGAAATTTATTTTCAGTTTTAGTGTGCTATTATCAATGTTATTCAAAGTTCATATCACAGTTCCAATTGTATCAGTGCTGTATTTTACCATTTGTAATCAATAAAGACACTTAAAGATGATTTTTAACAAAGTATTTTATTGTAATAAGGGATACAGATATTTTTCTCTTTCCATTTTACAGACAACAAAAGCAAACATTTTACAGGCTTTTTTGAAAATCAGGTGTCTCCCACTACCATGGACATTTTGGTTGTGTGTTATTGCAACACGATGAAGTGCTTTATTTATATTTGGTTTGTGGCACCTTTAAACAAGGGTCTGTTCATTTTAGTCTGAAAAAATATCAATTTTGAAACAAAAATACATTTTTTTCTGACACACAGTAAAAGCCTCATCACAAACTCCATCCCTATACAACAGATATTTATAGTCTTTGATTACCCCCTGTTGATAGTTAAAATTGTATTTTCAATTACTTTCTGATTTTGTGGTCATACTACAACATAGGGGACATTTAATTTTAACCACTGTGCCCTTTACATTCAGTATCAATCATATATATTTTTAAAGCTCTTCAAAAAAAGGTCAAAATGTGAGATCAAACTTTACCACCCTTTCAAAAAAGCAATAAACTCCAACAACATTAAAAACAATCTAAAACTTGATAGTTCTCAGGGGATTTGCTTTGATAAAACTATCTGACAAAAAAAAAAAAAACATTAGCCTCCAAAGAAATAAGTCAAAAAGCACCAGCATCGATTCCATGGGAAGAAATTCTTAACAGAAATCAGGACATTATTTTAAAAATCCATGAGAGATAAGACAGGATAAACCCCCAATATTCAGAAGTAGAGGCACCATTCCATTCTGAACTTAATGTATATCAATCCCTCTGTCTGTTGTGTGCGCAATGACAACACTTTTCATATAGAAAAATATCCCCCACTTGTCCAGCCACTGGCACAGAGGATGCTTCTGTGGGGTTGTGTCCGGACTTTGCCACAGTGACTTGAGCCACTTTTTTGATTGGGAACGGAGGCGATGGTGGCTGGCTGGCTCTTGGCCAGTTCAGGCTGCTCTGGATAGCGTCTGGGGGAAGGCTGAGGAAGAGGAAGAGGAAGAGGAACAGGGGATGTAGGAGGAAGAGGAAGTGGCTTGTTTTTTTTTACGATCTTTTCCTTCGACCCTCCAGGTTGCCAAAGTTGACAGGCCTGATCTTCATCTCTGCGAATGGGACGGAGTGCTCGTGGCCCTTCCAGTGGAACCAGTTGATGCCCTGAGAGACAGACAACAGAAAGCAGTTGGACCTGCATCAGACTGTGTTTAACTTTGCTGCTTGCTGCTAGTAGGTGTTACCATGACATAATTGAACACACAAAAAATGTTCTGAGTGGTCAACAGGAGTTTTGCTGATGTTCTGTTCTAATTAACCACACAAAATAATAACAAGAATACAGAAAGAGATAACCAACAGATTATGGAAAACAGTTGGACCTGCGTCAGATTGGGTTTAAAGTTGCTGCTTGAAATTTGACAGACGGCGCCACCATGACATAATTACACGCACACAAAAAAAAAACGTACGTTTCTAGTGGTCTTAAGTGGATTTTTGCTAATGTTCTATTTTAATTAGCCACAATTAACCTTGTGGCATTCATTCTTCTACTGTTTCTCACCTTGCTGTGGCTGTTGTCTCCATATCTTCCCATGAGGTTGACCCGATGACAATTCTTATACCAGAAGGCCCCCTTATATGACAGGGCACAGTTGGTGACAGCGACGTCGTTGTCATTGTCATACGTGGAGAAAGGTCTGTTCTGATGGTAGGTCATTGAGTCACCTAAAATGAACAGAACAGATGAATAATATAGCACAAAATAGCCTCGAACCTGCACATTTTTACATCAGCACTAGGTGGTGCAATAGGACCATAAAGACCAGGGGTGCTTTTGCTGTTGTTATTATGACTTTAAAGCTTGGAGAAACTATCTGTCTGAAACTT
>CM059273.1:15741479-15821479 GCA_030347295.1 Setipinna tenuifilis
GAGAGAGAGAGAGAGAGAGAGAGGACAAAAGGTGGATAATGATCATTATTGGATAATTACGGGTCATTTGGAATCACTGGACAATCCCCTAGAGCAAATGTGTAGGAAGCAATCACCCAACTCCCTCCCTGTGTCATTAAAAACAGAGATCCATATCTTCCTGAAAGAGAGAGAGAGACACAGAAAGGGGGAAAAACACAAAAAGAAAACAATATGGCCTTGAAGGAAAACATAAAGACCTCAAGTGTGTTGGGGAGCACCATCTCATCAAGCTGTTTCCTTTTAGAGGATATTCCCGATAAAGAAAAGGTTAGGCAACCATAGACGAGTCTAGTTGAATTCACAAGCAAAAGGCATAAGGGCTCAGACCTGCACCATACCACAGTTCGAACATGCCTGCATCAAAATGTATAAACATTCAAGAGACATCAACCTGAGGACAAGACCCCCTTGAAGGACGGAGGAAGAGTTGTTTAAAAGCAATGTGAGAGCACATAAACACAAACAGACTTAACGAGCACACACAACATGCTTTTTTTTTTTTTTACAATGAAGAGCCTCATAAAAGACTGGGTTTCCTGCGGGTGAGGGATAAAACATGGATGTATTAGCCCAAATAACAACCCAAACAAAGACCACCAAGAGACATGGAAACTGCCACAAAACGGTCTTGTGGCCTCTTTTCCGTTGTATCCTGTAACAGGATGGAAAAGTACTGGGAACATGCAGATGGTAGTCAGTCAGTGGTTGAAGCTGTATCTGAAGAAGATACATTTCAGGCCAGCTGAAAAGGGGGGGGCGGGGGGGGGGGGGTCCATCAGTGACAAACAACGACAGAAGAGGCAGACTGAGCACATGAATTCATTCATGACATACAGTACAGTGCAACATGTATCACGGCACTGGCAGAGATGCATCACACTGAGGGGAGAGAGAGAGAGGTCAAAATGGTTACCCAGCAACCCTTCCATCAAACGGCAGGGCATCCCAATGTACCTGTTCTGGCAACAGCAGTTAAAGGCTGAGAGCGGTGTTCCAGAGTGACGCCGTACAGTTCAATCTCATACTCTGTGCCCCCCATTAGCTGAGTCATGACTTGGGTCCTCTGGTCGCCACCGACATTTAACTCCTGCGGGTGAGTGAGCTTTTTGGCGTCCCTAACTTTGATCACGAATCGATCGAAGACGCCGTCCTCGGCGGTCCAGGCGATCCGGAAACTCTCCGGGGTGACATCTGACACAAAGAGGTGCTCAATCTCTGGCTCGGCCTCTGGTTGAGAAAGGAATAATCTTTTTTTTTTTTCCTTCTTTTTCTGCTTTCCCACTTCAAAACCAATTTAAACTGTGACATTGAAACATTGTAATGACATCGGGGAGGAAATGGGTGATAGCAATCAGGTGAATGGAAAGAAGAGTTAAATTGTCATCATAGGCCGACCACCAGTTCACCATGCTTGGAGATATTAGTACATGGAGGCCCAGTTTGGTCCAGTTAGTCATATCCACCAAACTTGGGGAGAGAGATAATGGATCAACCTATGTGCCTGCCAGGGATTTTTAATAAAAAAAGAAAAAGCTGCTGAGACTTTTGATTAATGCAGCTAGGTCAGAAATTGTACTTCTTGGAATTTGGGGACTGAGAAAAAGTTCTCTATATTCCCCTGATAAAACCTGCATGCCTAAAATCAGCCGTACAATCTGTCATCATAAGCAAGTATGGATGCTATATGTAGCAGTGTCAAACTTGTCCAAGAAGGCAACGATAGCTTAGTTATTCTGCTAATTCAGCCTTTTAGAGATGTAATGCAAATCACCTTGTGAACTGGGGTTAATGACACATAAATAGCAAAGGAAATACAGTGATCTAACTCTTCGATGTAATGACAAAAACAGCAGAGCGTACAAACCAGCTAGAACACTGCCCTCTGGGTGTTTGACCCTCCAGCTAATATCAATTAGCAATTCAAACCAAACATGCTTTGTTCTCGTCTTTGAACTGTGTTTTTCCAAATTATCACCGTTATCATTACTCAGGCAGAATTGGAAACTGCAAGATAATAATTTATGCCCGAAACCTAAAAAATAATATAGTAATGTAAACCAGCATACACAAACATCAGTTAGCGTTTGTGTAAGCAGAAAAAAGTAGTGTTAGCATGCTGAGCGGGCTTAGCTCACAAGAGCAGAGCCTTCACAGTCTGTTTCCACAGAATCACTATCACTGGTAAAGGAACTGTACCACAGCTAGAAGGGACAGCCGTGCTGTGGTACACTGAGAGATTAAGCTGTCACATTACTGACTTCTGCAGGAAAACACAGTTTAAATATGGCAACACAAACATGTGTGCTCATATTTCAAAGGGGGAGAGTAGGCGACAGAAAATCCATCCTTTGTTCTCTGTAACAAAATGCAGCAAAAGACAAGATAGAGTAGATAAAAACGTGTTATTGTAAGGATAGAGTGTCTAAGAGCTGACACTGAGAGGAGTGGGAGTGAGGTGTTTGTGATGTATTAAGCTTCTCCACTAAAGCATAGTACAAATGGCATGTGCACATTAAAATGTCAGTCAGAGATGAGATCTAATAACTGGGGAACTCGTTATGTCTATTTGAGCACATAATGGGTAAACACATACCCAAATGAATCATGCCTGATCAGACGTTGACCTTGACTCTATGGTAATTGCAAGGTCCTTTGTGTGGTTAGCGCCCCCGACCATCTGTAGTGGAGAAGCCCATGCTGTGGTGACGTGTGTGGCATATGTGGAGAGCTCGGCAGGCGTTGAGGTAGATGGCGATACCTGTCACAGCCACTGCGGTCAGCGGCCGAGAGCGCAGCCCGGATGCCAGCACCCCGGTCAGCTTGACCTCATAGCCTATGCCAGTGATCAGGCCCCAGATGTCCAGCGAGGTCTGGTTGCCTGGCACCGAGAACTCCTGCGGCTCCAGAAGCCGGCCGGAGTCGGTAATCTCTACCTGAAAGCGGCTGAAGCGCCTGCCCACTGACTTGTCCCCGTCACGGGTGTCCCAAGACAGGCGGAAACCGTACGGGGTAATGTCTGACACGGTTAGGTTCTCCATTTTGGGGAGTGAGGCTGAGGAGACGGGCACATGGGGGGTGTTTTGGTTGTGTGTGGAGACAGAGGGAGGACAGGATTGGGGTGTGGGGCGGGGCAGGAGCCAATAGAAGGTGAGAATAGTGAGCTGAGATTCTATGTGTGCAGTGATTGCAAAATGAAGTCTCTTTATGACGACTATCAAAATAATATCTACCCAATTATTGCCCTAATCTGGTCTACAGACCTAAACCATAGATATAAATGTGGCTCAAGGCCACAATGAACATCTTAAAATTATATTCATGGCACCTAGATGCTTAAATTTGTACTGTCGAGCACACAAAATTAAGGTATTAAACTGTTTACCAACCTTTAGTCAGTGAAAGCTTGTAATACCCATTTGTCATAAGCATAAAGCAATCCTTTTTTCTGGGTGTAAATTAAAAAGGTATATGTGTGTATATACTGTATATAATATATTTTTTATTCTGTACTTCTCAGGCTAAAAGATATTATCTTCCATTTAAGGCACCTTGTAAATAAATAAATAAATAAATAAATAAAATTAGTTCCATTTTACCAGACAGCTATAAACCAAAAAGCTTTATAGACATATAAAGATACCTTGATCCAGGATGTCTGGTGACATCAAGGCCTCAGGCTTTTAAAAAAAAAAGACAACCACAAAGCTAGGGTAGCCCAATGACATAATAAACATGCCACACAGAGTTAAAGGCAAGTAGCATGCACTGCTTTGACATGTGGTAGCAGTTAAGCTTACGTGTGTAGCAATTACAGGTAGCTAACGAGATTCTTCCAGCATTACCAGCACATTCAGATCTTATTTCGCATTAATTTACCACCATGCAAGGAGACGCTTAAAGCTGTGGACACTGAGCAAGTGAGTTTGTGCTTTGAAAAAGGAGTGCTGTGGAGAGCTGCCATATGGCCAATGGGATCCATATGGGAGAGAGCAGTGGGGGACTGTCTCCTGGGCTCATGCTAAACAGCGAGGACATATTCTCATAATGGCGTGCAAGCTCTCTGTGTGTCTGTGCGTGTCTGTGGCGGTATAAAAATATATGCGTTGACCCGCTGATCTTAAGCAGACTGCGTGAGTGAAATTGATCTTGGCATAATTCATTAGGATGGGGCAGTAATAGGCGAAGCATGCAAGCACATGGCATTACACTCCTCTGCTCATCGAGGATGAAAGCCTAACAATTCTGCCTTTCCGCAGTGACAGCATCCTGCCAGAGGGGGCGACATTGTATGAACAAACCACCTACAATAGAATGGCTGCCTCCAAGCCAAGACAGTATGTGACAGCAGTAGCTCATGCTATTCTAACAGGCTTGTGAGTTTAGGCGAAGCAGTTTTTACATTTTTTCACCCTTTTTGGCCAAGCAGTTGTACCTACAGGCGTATGAGTTTTCGAAGGAGTCAGTAGCATGAAAAAGTTACATAGTACCTGTGCGTGTACGCGTTGAGACCGGGGGCGTTCGACGCCCGTGCGAGAGCCCGTACATCTGTACGTCATAGGCCGTGGAGTCCACCAGCCCGGTGACGATAAGCTTACGTGTTTTGCCGGGAGGTGTGAGCTCCAGTGTGTCGTACAGCATTTTGCGGTCGTTCACACGAATGACAAAGCTGTCAAAATGGCCCGCCACCGTTTTCCAGGCCAGAGTGAAGTTATTCGGCATGATTTTTGATACTGATAACCGGCCAAGTTTGGCTCTAGCCTCTGAACAAAAGAGAGTGCACATTATTTACTTAGGCTTATTTTGGCTCAATGAACTTTCAAGAGTTTGTCTTACATTATCACATATGCAGTACATGGAAGCAGAAGCTAAGTAGCTAACAGAAAAAAAGTTTTCAAAGTTTTCGATGGCTTCACACCAAAATACAAATAGTGGGTTTGTAGCAAGCAGAGGTGCGTGTAGTGGCAAGGGCCAGTACCTGTTCTGGCCACGCCGTTGAGTGCCGGAGTGTTCTTTCCACCTGCGCTTGCGTAGACTTTCACGTTATAGCGTGTGTTCCCTTTTAGGCCCGTTAGCTCAGTGGAGCGCGCCCCACTGGGCAGTATGCGGCCCATGGCCTGCGAGGGCAAAGCAGACTCTCTGATCTCAACTACAAAGTTATCAAAGACCTTCTCTCCCGTCTTCCATGACAGGGACAGTCTGTCTGAGGTAACGTTAGAAACAACAAGCCCGTACAAGTTGGGCGGTTTGGCTATGGAGGAGAGAAAAGGTAGTGTTTATTTATTTTTTTCTGGCTATCTCTTGATGTCGCTTTTGTGTTTACTTGCTCTGGGTTTCTTCTTATACATCCTCCACTGCTAAATCTAAAATGTGTGAGCAAGCATCATCATACACGGACCACTTCAACTTCCATTTGTTACATGCATATGGTCATGTATCCAAATATCACAGGACATTATCAAGTAAAAAAAAGAAGAGGAAATACCTGTGGTTGCAACCGTACTGATAGCGTGAGTTCTCCTTCCTTTCTTAACACCATAGAGGTAGGCAATATAATGAGTGCTGGGTTCAAGCCCTGTGATGTCATGCGACATGGTATCGCGGGATATGTTTAACTCAGCCGGCTCCTTTTGCCAGCTGGTGTCAATGACCTCCAAGATGAACCCATCAAATCCACTCTCTGTGCCATTCCAGGAGACTGAGAAGCTCTTATGTGTTATATTAGATACATACAGATTGCCGACCACAGGAGCCTTCACTACAGAGAGAAACCATTGTTGGATTTTTTTCAAGCTTATACTTTTCTGGGAGAGTTGTGCAACTTTTGATCAATTTAAGGATAGCATGCACCTTCTCAAAGTAAAAAAAAAGCTTCCTGACTATATTACTCCTGATCTTTCAACAGTAAGAGTTTTTGAAATGTAGTATGCTACTTACCATTCTATGCTACTCACCTCACTATATGTAATGAGCACGTTCTTAAAATGCTATGTTATGTTAATATATATCATATTGAAATGTGGTATAAATTAGCATGAATAAGATGCATGTTATGACAGTAAGTATATCTCTGACATGTGTTATCATGTGGTGCATAGCATAGTTGATTTGTTTTAAAACACTGCCTTTCACAAAGTGGCGGTAAAGTGGAGGATGATTAACTTTTGCTGTAATAAGAGCTATCAGGTCAAAATGACATGTATGCACTACAACCACTAAAGCAACTCAACACCAAAGGCCAGAAATGCAAGCCATCCAAGGGTGCTATGGAAAAAGAGATTAAACAAAGTATCAAATCATCTAATGTTTATATGACCGATAAGTATGTGTGTGTTTTTTTTCATATTCTGAAGACTAGTATTTAGTTTGCAGATACTGAGACAAAAAATCTAAAAGGAAACTATAATCCCTGAAGGGACACAGAACAGAAATCAAAGCGACAGACAGAAAGAAAAAAATATGGACCTTAGTCCTATACTTCACAAAAACCAGACTTCTAAGGTCACTGCAGTGTCAAGACAGGAAGAAACAATTAGAGGGCAAGATGTCTAAACCCATACAAGAGAGAAAATCTTCAAGGCGGTGAGGCAATGTTTCACAGTATCTTCAAATAAAAACAAAAATGCCTGTGAAGCTGCAGTCAGATGACCTTTTTTAAAAGAATATCTCAATTGCCTATCTCTGCATCTCAGTCGCTGTCAGTGAAATGGATACTGTGACAGAGATAAATTGTCTCTCAGCCTCTCCTTGACTCTTCAATCAGTGACTAAAATATCAACTGAGTCTGGCTGTACAAACCAATCGAAAACCTTCAAAAAAGACAGCCATCTTTGTTTGCCAATTATTATTGCGACGAAGGCAGGAAGAATACCTAATTTCTCCTAGAGTGACTTCAAATGTGAGCCAAAAATGATGAAGGACACACATACTTGTCTAAGATTGCAGCTCTTGTATGGGTAAGTGTTAGTAAATGACAGGGGACACATGTAAAAAAGAGACAGGTCCTCTGTAAACTCTAAGCCAAAGCATTTCAGGAATGTTAGATGCATGCATGTAGTGACGAATCATTGTGCATTTCAGATGGAACAGTTTCATGACCACAGAAATACCAGGGGGAGATAACTGTTGTCAAATCAATGGGTTGTTCCAGAAACACACAGACCCATGTCTTTGTACTGTACATACTGAAACAGTAAAAACGTACATGCAACCACCAGGTATTTCCAGTAGAAATTGTAGGACCATCACCTGACCATGAGATGCTAATTTAAGCAGTTATTTAAACGTACTGGGTTTTTGTCTTAAAAGGCGTTGATGACTAAATTGTTGACAAACTCCTTTGTAAATCCTGCATATTCTCTGCAGTTTGAACACACAATGAGGGCATGCCGTCGACAGGCATGTAGTCAGACGGTTAATGGACAAACGTCATGACACATTATGTACGGGCATGAGAGATGATATGAGGGTGAGATGATATTAATGATCGTGATCTGAGGGTGGACAGGGCTTTGTATGATGAAATATTCATGAATTTTGCAATCACTGCAGAACATCATACACAAACTCACCACGGATGCAGGTGATAGGAGGACAGATGCCATGCATTGGGGGAAATATGGGATGAAGGGATGGGAAATGGGAATGGAGGATGGGAATGGGAAGGTGGAGTAGGATTGCTGAGTTCATTGGGATTGCTAAGTGAGCTGAGCTGACAACCCCAACGCAACCCTCGTGCAAACCACCCCCTGTGGTCAACCTAAGCTGCTCAGGCCCAGCTGACACAGTGGCTGGAAGGTAAGAGTGACATGAGGTATGGTATGCCAGTTAGAAAATGGTTGGTTATCGATCGATCGCTGCCAGCAGTCCACACAACACAACATGGCAGTGTTTGGTTCACGCAGGTTACTGACTTGCACAGCTCCGTGCACAACTGTAGATGCTTTAGTGGAATGGGGGAAGAAAAAAAAGAGCAGAAGTCAAAGGAGAGACAAGTGAGGAGAGACAGCTCCCTGCTTGACACCACAGATTCCCCGGAAAACTGGAAAAAGGAACAGACCAAAGATCAAGGAGGAGGAAGGAGGAAGAAAAAAAGGAGACAGATGAAAGGATGAATGGAGGAGACTGCCACTCTCCTCCGCGGTCGATACCTGTGGTGGCTTCGGTATAGACAGGGCCCAGGAGGTAGCCCTTGTGCAGGCCATAGAGAGCGACCATATAGGTGGAGTTGGGACTGAGCCCGGACAAGAACAGACTGAGGGCGTCGCCGGAGAGCGTTAGGTTCTGATGCTCGGGGCCGCCCTCCATGTTGGCCACCTCTATGACAAAGCCCTCAAACTCGCCCTCCTCGATGGTCCAGGACACGTTAAAGCTGTCCCAGGACACATCGGACACCGTCAGGCTCCCCACCTGAGGCTTCTGCTCCTCTGAATGACAAACACATCACAGCCGGGTCAATCACAGAGGAATGAAAGAGGATGAGTGTTATGGTTATGTGTGAACTCAAAACACAAACACACACACACACACACATACTGTACATACACATTTACACACATATTCAAATGGACATATACGTTGTGGACATATATTGTGTGGACAAACATACAAATGGGTGGACATACAGACACATTTTAAACACACACACACACTCACACATACATACAAAAAGACATGCATGTGGTAACTGTGTTGATGACAATGGCGACGATGGTGGAGAGAGTGAAGAATGGAGAGTAAGGTTGTATTCCTCCTGATCAGTCAGGAAACTATGTAGGCTCTACACCATGGCACTAGCGGGAGTCAGTAAAAGCTGAGCATGAAGAATGAAAGTGCTGTGAATAATGTTTTGATGAGAAAGAGGGGAAATATTGAAGAAAGCATTAATATTTATACTGCTCATAGGGGGTGGGTGCTAAATGTTTGAACACAAAACACACACGAATTCTTTGAAGTTTGAGAAAAGGCAGAATTCTCCTCAGACAATGTTATTTGTTATTCCGCGAAGGGATACAATCAAGCCTAATTTTCGACCGTGCAGAGCGAGAACTTCTGACTTCAAAAGAAGTTGAACAGCTGAAAGAACATGTTAGGGAAAAAAAGAGCCACGCAGTGTCTGTCTCTAGCCCAGGAGATGTTTTTACACAAAGTGTGTTTGCTCAGGAGGCCTAGAAAACCTGCAAGGGAACTTTGTCCCCATTTTAGTGTGACAGATTTAATTTGTTAGGAAAGGAAAAGAGTGGTTAGACATAGAAGTAGCATTAGGCTAAGTGAAGGATGAATGCACATGACAAGTGGTCTGCGTTTCAGGAGGTAGCTCATGTCCATGTACCTTTTGTCGTGTTAGCAAGAACATGGATTGGTTGTGACTGTTCTCCCTCCACCATCCCATACAAAGAAACCTCATACTGTGTCCCAGGGAGTAACCCATCAATGTGGGCACTCCTGGCACTGCCGTGCACCAGTTTGACCTGCGTTAGTGCCGTCTGTGTCGAGGGCACTAGTGTAATGCGGAAGCCATCATAACCAGATGGCTCTGGGGCTGACCAGTTGAGGGACAGACTGGTCTGGGTCACGTTTGTGACACTGAGATCACTCGGGGGGCTCAGACCAGAACCTTCCGGCCCAGAACCTTCTGGCCCAGAACCCGACGGCCCCTCGGTGGGTTCAGCCCGCTCAGTTGGCACAGCCTCCGTCCCTGGTGCCGCCATTGTGGGCGGGGCCATGCTACTGGCTGTAGGTGTGACTCCTGTTTCAGGAGGCAACTGTGGGCTCGTGGGTGTAACTTTTAATCTCAATGCGACAACATCTGGAGAGGTAGGCTTGGGTGCTAAACAAAAGTACATTCAAAGGTTTAAGGGCAGAAAACTGTTTGGAAAAAAGGACCAGGATGATGAAAAGAGGGAACTTTTTAACCTGTGGAGAGAGGGTTTGGTTAGAGACTGTTAATTGTCAACTCACATTGCCAGACACAACACTACAGGTCTGCTAGACCAACATGTGTGCCCGAAGAAATACTGTGATATCGTAACGGCTGTGTTACTGTCAGAAATGTGGTACAGTACATTCCAACGTGCTTGCCTCTAAGGAAGTTTATGGCACAATAAAAACGGTTTCTGTCTGGAGCATAACAAAAGTCACGCAAGAACATGCGGGTCTCACTCTGTCTTGACAGGGACATGCAACATTGTCCAAGCCCTGGACAAATGTCTGGCAAATCTTAGGGAAATGGTTCCAATCCTTAAAAGCAGTTCTGGGCATGATTTCATGCTAAGCCTAACAATTATTAACTCAACTCATCGTCATAGAATCACACCATGTCACTGCCTTAAGAATTTAACCATCTCACGATTTAACAGCATGATATTATTTAGGTATCATACGCACTCCAGACATTTAGGCCTGTCAAACCGCAACACGACACCTGACTTGTACGCATGAACTCCATACGTCACTAAACGAAAGTAACCTTTACACATGCAGTGATGTTATTTGCACTCAGCTGCCAAGGCATTAATGACTACATTCAGAGCCATTAATTATTGAAGGGTTTGCGTAGCCTGTCAGGGCAGAAGTACGCAGCACACTTCAACCTGGACTAGGAAGCCATGCACTGCTGCTACTGAGCGCTTCCTTCTTTGGGGCACGGGCATTCAGGTCGCGCAGGTTATGAGTTTTTCAGATTGAACATGCAGTCGAAGTTTGTTCCTCTGAGCAGAAAATGACGCGCAGTAGGAAACAATGGTAACACTGAAGGAATAACACCTTGTGGAACCTCTGCAATTCCAATGACACCAAACCGACAAAAAACAAATGACAGCCAGTGCGGTCGTCATGAGAAATGGAGTTTACATTTCAGCTGCTTTTGCTGTGATTTATTTATGCATGGCTGGTGAGCCAGAACGCATTGTAATCATAAACAGACAAAAGAGTTTATGATCGGTAACATGGCCTGTTTATGATAGAATTACAGAACAGGCTCCCAAAGGTGTTAAGTGTTACCCAAACATGGTGTCGACATGGAACAGTGAGGTGAGCTAAATGGCTTTTCTGGCACGGTTCGGCAGAGAGTAACTGCTTTGCTTCTGACAGCTTAGCAAGGGAGGAAATCCAAGCTTGCAAATGCAATATTATACTGCTTAATGTCAAAGGTCAGTCTCAGGGCAAAATGTAATAGTGTCTCTTCATAGCAAATCCATTTTTTTTCTTTGTTTGAAGCATTTGGGTATTAAACTAACAACGTCTTGCTTAGGGTTGACTGCAACTGAATATGTGTGGGTGGCCAGTACAAGAACAGTCTCAAACAATATTTCAAGATAATTGGGGGATTTAAATACAGATTTTTCTTTTATCACTTTGAAAAGCAATACTCTCTATGGTGAGCAAATGAAAACACATGCATGTTGAAGTGAATGGTTGGAAGCAGCCAAGTGTATTGTGTTTTTACTTTTTGTTTGTTTGTATGAAGTGAGGCCATGTGAAGTGATCTGGCCTGTCCGATGATGATTAAGTCATGCTAACGGCTCTACCATAGTCAATATGGGAGCGAGGTCATGATTCTGCATGCACGGCCTTGTGGGGTTTGGGAAACCCTCTCTACACCTCTCTAGTTTCAAGACTCCAAACACATCACAGTATTTCTCTCAACGCTTTCCAGTAAGTAAAGAGTCGTGCTTGTCTGGCATGCGGCTTGAAACGGAATTTTATACCTGTTACTGCAACAGCTTCAAACGGCGAGGACCTTTGGCTATTGATTACTCCATAAAGCCTTACTTGATATTCCGTGGAGGCGTTTAGGCCACGGATTCTAGTGCCTGCCGCATCTCCTGCGAGATAGATCTCCCGGTTGTCCCACAATCCAGACACATCTGCCAGTTCTACTGTGTAGCTATCGTACAGAACGTCTGCTTTCCATTCCCAAGACAGATTGAATCCGTCAGAGGTGACGTCCGAGACAGTCAGGCTGCCTGTCTGCTCCACGGGCCCCTGCCCAGAGACCTGGGTATCAGGATTGTCTATTGGCAGAAAGCTAATGATATTGTCATCAGGGCCAGTTGGAGCTGCAAGCTCGGGGCCTGATTCGGCTAGATAGAAAGTGAAAGACGCTACGAGAGAGACACAGAGAGAGATACACATGAACACGAGAAAGGGGATATTTTGTGAATATGTGTGTGTGTGTGTGTGTGTGTGTGTGTGTGTGTGTGTGTGCGTGTGTGTATCTGTGTGTCTGTGTCTGTCTGTCTTTGTTTCAGATAATCTACACTTTGTCAGTGTAATATTCTAGATGTGAAATCCCCATGACTAAAGGGGACTGAAAGAAACTAATGGTGAATTAGGTGAACATTTTTCAATGTTATGTTTCCCAGTCCAGTGCTGTAAATCCTGTGGAGTCCAAACACCATGTAAAAGTAACACATGCACAGACACAGGCAACTGATCTATAATACATTACATACAGTTGATGTTACTGTATATCACAAGCCTAAGCTGTATGACTAAGAGCCTCACCTGTGGAACCAGAGGTAGAGGCAGGCTCACTCCTCTTCCGGCCTCGCTCTGCCACCAGGGTGACCGCATAGCGCATTCCCGGGGTGAGGTTGGTCAGGGTGTAGGTGGTAGCATCACCCGGCACCTCCACCTCCTCCCATTTACCGTCCGCGTCGGACTCGAACGCCAGCCTGTAATTGGAGATCTTGGCCTTGGGTCTCCTCCAGGCCAAGGTCATAGTGGTCTCGGTGACCTCCGACACCTCCAGGTCCCTTGGTGGATCCAGGTCTGCGTGGGAGAAGGAATCGAGGAAAGAAGAAAAAAGAAACAAGACACCATATGGCAGCACTAAGTATATTAGCAGTGAGAAATTGCATGTGACAAGTTGTCAGGAAGCTGTTTGGCTTGAGGTTATTTGTAGATGACAGGTACCGGGTTTAAAGAGTACTGTCGGTGTTAACATTCAAAGCCGTGTAGCACTTGTTGTTATTCCAACACTACAGTGGCGGCGCTATGTGTCAGGCTGTCAGGACACCTAATAGGACTGTGCCCCCCCCCCCCCAACAACACCCCCACCCCCACAGATACACATACACACACACACGCACACACACACACACACACACACACACACACACACACACACACACACCTACATTGAGCAGCTGGGCATAGACCCTTGCGCTGCATGCTAAAAACTAAACTCAAAAACTCCTCACCGGTCACGGCGTTGACTGTCGCTGGCAGGCTCTCCCTTTCATTCTTCACAGCAGTCACGCCGATGCCATACTCTGTGCCTGGCTTCAGGCCTGGTACATGAAAGATGAGGTAAGTACTTTCTTGTAAAACACTTTACAGTATTTTACAGATTGTGAACAATTTTCTTTTACTCAGATTGATAGTAAAATGTTATTTTGCCTTAAAGTATCACATGTATGATGCATGAATGTGTTATGTCTTATACACATTACAATAGGGTATACTGTATGCAGTTATTTAAACAAAAAGCCAAGAAGCCATTAGAGGTTCTGACACAATGAGAAGATCATTGTAATCATGGCAGCTGTGGCCTAATGGTTAGGGAGCTGGTCTTATGATTGGAGGTTTAATTTCCATACCAGTAGGAAAAAATGTTGGTGGATGAGTGAATATAACCAGAGCTCTCCTGCAACCTCATCCATGGCTAAAGTGCCCTTGAGCAAGGCATCTTACCCCATTTCTCTCCAGGGGGGCTGGAGCTAACTCACTATAAGTGGCTCTGGATAAGAGCATCGGCTGTATGTAATGTAATGTGTAATGTGTTGTGTTACGTCTGTGTTCTCTGACCTGTGATGGTGGCCACAGTCTTATCTCCTGATCCTTCGGGGAACAGGTCCTCTCCATGAGCGGATCCAGACACGGGCCTAAACTTCGCCCGGTACCGGTCCACGTCTGCTCGGCTGTTGGTCCACTCCAGGGTCACGGTGTTGTCCGTCTGGCCCACGACCTGCAGATCTATGGGGGCATCCAGGTCTGCAGCACAACAACAGAGAAGACAGTCAGGTCAGGTCACCGTGTTTAGCATTTTCATCAAGAAATACCCTGTCCTTGTTTTTTTGCTAGCACCGGAGTACATGACATAGAAATGTAAACGTCATGGTCATGGCTGTGTTTAAGCAACTATTAGCAAGGAATGACACTGACTTGAACTTAATTACAAAATTAGTGAAATCATGGCACCCTGCACAGTCGTGCCAATAAAGCATTATGAATTGAATTAAACTTTCAGGCCACTTCCATTTGCATACCTGTGGTGAAAGCGTCAGTGGCGGGGTCGCTGGTCATGTCGCCTCTCTTGGCCACCAGGGTCACCTCATAGTCTGTGTCTGGGGTGAGCCCATCAGCTGTGTGCTGGGTGTCGGTGGGGGCCAGGTCCACCGACTTCCTGTCAGAGGGGTCCGAGGACGGGCCGAAGGAGAGGGTGATGGCGTCGATCTGAGCCACGGGCGGAGACCAGGAGATGACGGCGTAGGTGTCTGTCACATCACGGATCTCCATCTGGCGTGGAGTGTCAAGTTCTTCGTTGGAAAAATACCAGGTAAAAATAGAAGTCATGAGTGAGACAGAGTGAACAAAGGCAATAATATGACATTTCATTTTTCTCAACCGTTGGCCTAATTCCCCTGTGTGTTGAAATATGAATGTGGAATTCATCAATGACATACTTCTGGGCTTTTTTGTACATTAGTGAATGAGTACAGTGATAGTTCCACTTAATGGACTCTATTTCAACAGGTTATCGATGCAAGAATTCTTCTCTCTGCACCAACAGCAAGGTTTCACAAAGGGGGCATTCAGAAACCATGCAGAGTATCTCTCAACATCTTCTAAACTCCTTTCTCCCTCTCTCTCTTTCTCTCTTTCTCTCTTTCCGCCCATCCTCCCGTCTGAAGATTAATTTCCACAAGCAGGGCAAGATGTTGAGCAGTGAAGTAATGCCTCAGCACAGCAATGGAAAGAGAATGGAAAGAGAATGCTCTGCAATGTGTCCAAACACACCTGCACACACACACCACACCACACACACACACACACACACACACACACACACACACACACACACACACACACACACACACACACACACACACTCACCCACACACACACATACATATTTCTGTTTACACTGGCAGGTAAGACACTCTCCATAAATAAACAATGTCAGGCCCTTTGACAGGCAAAATGATGAAGAGGCAATAAAACTGAAGGTAAACCATGTTAGAAAAACTCCTCATTGTCACAGTTGATCAAATAAAACACTTGTTATCAACTCAGAACTCCTCCAGGAAAGACTTCCTGAATAATCCATCTAAGCACCCCTCTGCTCCAGGGTTGTAAATTTGTAAATATAGCTCAGGGGGAGTCCCTTGGTTTTTCCACTGAAAATCCCATCTGAGTGACGCTTTATGTAGCCAATGCAGCCCTCCCATTCCTACCCACAGGCCCTGGGATTTGGGGAGTAACAAATTACTTAGTCCTGCTCCATATTATCTTGACGTGTACAGCATATAGCTTCATGGCTCATATTTACCTTGAGCTTTATGACACGTGTCTAACTTTGTGCTAAAAATGTCTGGTAACACACTATAGTGTGTTGGGAAAAAATGTGGTCTCAGTACACCATAGCCACACATTCATGAGGACTTTATTTTAATGGCTGATAGATAGGCCTCAGAAAGTGAAATCATTTGAGAGGATGAATGCAGATTGTAAAAGGCGGAATGCAGACTTTTAGAGTTTCAAGAATGTAGACTTAGTCTTATTGAGGGGTGCTGAATACAAAGATCACTTTAGACCGATATTATCCACAATTACTTTTTTTGCAGTGCTACTTACTTGTCACAAGAGTCTGGGTCACCTTGGGTCCCTTTGTGTTGTTTTTGACGACACCGAGAGACACCTCATACTCCTGACCGGGTCCAAGACCGAGCTGCTCAAAGCTTGTCTGTTCGCGGTTCAGGGGATTCAAGATCTCGCCGTTCTCCTCTTTCTGAAGTTGCAGAGAGAGCGAGAGAGAAAGATTAGAACAAGCATGCATAATTCACACACAGGCCCCAGGCTAATTGCTTTTATACGAATCAATATTAAAACAATGAGACAACGCAAAAAAGCCCTCTGCGATTTACATGTCACAAAGGTTTGTACTTCAAACTTAACAGCCACTTTGTTTGAAAATGTGAATTAAGTGTGAAATAAGCTCCCAAGAAACCTACACAAAAATCTACTCAGTGAATGGAATTTCATGGCATCCTCACAACAGCTGTTACTTGGTGATTTCACACTGTTTAAAAACAGCATTCCTTCCAATGTGTTTAAACTGAGTTATTCTTGAAATTGCCTCGTGAAATTAATAGCTGACAATGATTTCAATTAATGAGGAATGGCGTTTAGGTTTATGACATTGTAATAAAACATAATAATAGTTTGTTTCAGCATCTTTTAGGCTTGCTCCAGAGGTACATGTGAGCATGGGGAAAAATAACTTCCCCACTCCCTAAAATACAGTCTTGGGTACGCACTCTGACCACAGGGAATATCAGCGAGAAGTAGCTAATATTTTTACGAAGCTCTTAGGGGAAACAAGGGAGACATATGTGGTGGTGTAGTGTTCAGCAACCCAGAAGCCTCCACCCAATAAACCTCAGTGACCTGAGACAAGCTGCTACACTACTAGCCTGTTTTTTTCCGCATTTGGCATCACAAATCACATCTCCCACTAAGGCTCCATGGCATCAAATGGACAGACACATAGAAATTCTCTGTATCGCGCTGGAGCACACTGACTACATTTCATTGCGTTGCATTTAGCTAATGCTCTTATTCAGAGTGACTTAGAGTGAATAAGGTGCAGGGACAGTCCCCCTGGATCAACATGAGAGTTAGATGCCCTGCTCAAGGGCACCTCAGCCATGGATGAGGGTGCAGAGGAGCTCTTGATATTCACTCCCCCACCCACATTTTTTCCTCCTAGCAACCCTCCGATCCCAAGCCCAACTCCCTAACCATTAGCCCACAGCTACCCTTAGACTAGAGCTGAGAGAGGGAGAGAAAGAGAGTGTGTAGGATGGTAATGGTTTATGGACTGTAATTAGGGCATATATTGGAATCATCTGTCTTATGACACTGTAACAATTACACAGAATATTCAGGATGTCAAAGAAAATAGTGCAGCGAGATATTTACGTTTATGTGCTATGGCTTTGCAAAAAATGCTAATATTGTTTTCTGTGTTGCTATTATTCTCCCCATAAAATGTGGTGTGCAGGAAAGCCTTTCAACTTGGCAATTACAGCAATGGATTTCCTATCAGATATATCCCTGTTAATTTGGATTTATACATATTGGTCTGCTTGTGTACCCTATCACTTTGAACTAAGCATATAAATTATATCTATAAAGTTTGGGCAGTCCAAAGTTATTAAAAACAAAATCCATCCGCCATAGTTGGGATGCACCTCGACTTGGCATAACTTACAGTGTTTCTGAAAGAAAGCTCCCATGCGTCGAATGGAAAGTCTAGCTGGTCCCAAAGGACCTCCACGGATGTCTCCCTGATGGACTTAAACTTGAGACCGTCTGGCTGTGGAAGATCTGCTCAAACAAGAGTGTTCCAAAAATATTTGTGCTTTAGGCCAACAAACAGATTGAGACATGTTAACAACCTGTCACGTTTTCCCTCCCCCTTTTCTTCTTCAGTAGGAAAACAAACAAACAAGCAAAAAACATACAAATAAATTTTAAAAATGAGTTAAAAAACACCAAATAGCTGATTTGGCCGAGGAAAGATTTCCCTGAAATGTGAACATTTTACAGCAATGCTTGGCTGCTCTGGACTGTTCTCAGTATGTTTCAGATTAGTCATACTTCCTGAATATCAATTCCATTCCTGCCATCTCTTGGTCTCCAACTGTGAGAAAATGACTAAGCCTTCTGACAGGTGGCAGTGAAGCCATCACTTCAGCACTAGGTATTCCTTTCACTGGAACAAATTCAGCATTAGACCAACATTTTAGTCTGAAACTAGCGAGCTAATAACATAAATGGACAAAAAACCCCATGGAAAACCAATAACCACAATGGTTGGCATTGACAAAAGCCTGTCTGGCATGTTTGGTGTTTGGAAAACAACATACACTATGCCCTTGAGTTTAGTAATACTGAAATGAGGACCTACGGGTAGCAACTCGAGCGCTAACTGGCACACTCTTCTTGTTGCTCAGCACGGCGAAGACTTTAATCAGGTACTCGATGCCGGGCTCGAGGTCATCGATGGTGGCTGCAGTGCGGTCGCCTGGCACTGTGTGCTCCATCAGTAGACCACCAGGAGCCGTAGGCACGTAGGTGACCAGGTACTCCGTCACCAGCATGTCGTTGTTCCAGGTGAGGTTGACTGACTCAGTGTTCACATCAATGACTGTCAGGTCCTTCGGAGGTGACACTGCAAGAAAGAGCAGAACAAGTGTGACATTTAAGTCAACATTGTGATCAAAGGAACATTGAGTGGCCATCTTTTAAGGCACTGCCCCCCACCAGCCACCAGAAGAAGTGAAATCAAAGAAAGGGTTGTTATGGTAACATGCCACCAAAGTCTCCAAAGCAATTTGCTGATGCCCCAGTGCCTCTGCTTTAAGGTAAAATGGGTCTTATCTTCTGGGCACTTCACAAAAAAAAGATCTCAGAAAGATTCCATTATGTGACATCAAGACATTATTTTAAAAATAATCCAATTTCTGTGATAAAAGTGTTTCTCTGTAAAGAGACTAGGAACTGCTGGACAATGCTGGAGGAGATTAACTCTGAATGGATAAAACAGATTTGATTATAATTAGTTAACCTATTATTGAGGAACAAAATGCTTTAGGCACTTCAATGGTTTCTGGGTCCGGGAATTGAGCATTTTGTCAAGTCTTTATTGTTTTAGAGGGTTTCCCTACCCCTTCAGACACTAATGAACTATACGGCTGAAGAAATTACTCTACCAGACACACATGTGGTATTGATCAGCCCCGAGGAGTGTGGGTAATTTATATACACACAATCGCTTTGAATTGGACTGCGGATTTCTGCATATTGCATGCATTTTCCACAGTCTGAGGAAAAGAAGGGCCAAGGGAAACAAAATATGAAAAGGGTGCTGTCGAAAAGCTTTAAGGGAGGGTTCAGTTGAGGTCAGCATCATCACTCAGCCCTCTCTTAGTTCCCATGGGAGATCACAGAACTTACCCTCTGAGCAATCCTCTCCGATGTAGCCCTCGTCGCACACACACTGTCCATCCACGCAGCGGCCAAGGCCGTGGCAGTTGTTCGGGCAGCTGCGCAGGCCGCAGTCGTCTCCCTCAAAGCCCGTCTCGCACTGGCACATGCCGTTGACACAGCGCCCCCTGTTGTTGCAGTTGTCGGGGCAGGTGAGCTCCGAGCAGTCGTCGCCAGCGAAGCCCTCCTGGCAGACGCACCGGCCGTCGTCACAGTATCCCCGGCCCAGGCAGTCATTGGGGCAGGCCCTCAAGCTGCAGTCTTCTCCTGTGAAGCCCTCGTCACACACACACTGCCCAGAGACGCAGCGGCCGCGACCCTGGCAGTTGTTAGGGCAGCTCAGCTCACTGCAGTCCTCGCCAGTGAAGCCAGCGTGGCACACGCACTTGCCGTCCACGCAGTCTCCCCGGCCGTGGCAGTCAGACGGGCAGGTCTTAACATTGCAGTCTTCGCCGGCAAAGCCTTCGTCACACACACACTGGCCATTGACACAGCGGCCTCGGTTACGGCAGTCGTTGGGGCAGGAGAGCTCCGAGCAGTCCTCACCCTGGAAGCCAGCGAGACACTCGCACCGGCCGTTGATGCACTGACCCCTGTTGTTGCAGTTGTTGAGGCAGGCCAGCTGGCTACAGTCCTCGCCCTGGTAGCCTGTGTCGCAAATGCAAAGACCGTTGAAGCACTGCCCACGGCCACTGCAGTCATTCAGGCAGGTCAGGGACGAGCAGTCCTCCCCGGTGTAGCCTGCACTACACACACACTTGCCATCCACACAGAAGCCCCGACCCATGCAGTCATTGGGGCAGGTCTGCTGGCCACAGTCCTCACCGGTGAAGCCCTCATCGCACTCACACGTGCCGTTGTGGCAGCGGCCCCGGTCGTAGCAGTCGTGGGGGCAGATGAGCTCCGAGCAGTCGAAGCCCGTCCACGGCTCCTCGCAGACGCAGTCACCATCGACGCACCTCCCTCGGCCAAGGCAGTTGTTCAGGCAGTCTGACTCCGAGCAGTCCTCGCCGCCGTAGTACTCGATGCATTCACAGACCCCATCGATGCACTGGCCGTACTTGCCACAGTCCACACGGCAGACCTGCAGATTGCAGTTATGGCCGCCATAGCCCTCGAAGCACTCGCACTTTCCGTCAACACAGCGGCCCTGGTCTGAGCAGTCGTCTGGGCACTCCGACTCGGAGCAGTTTTGCCCCTTCCAGCCAGGATTACAAATACAGCCACAGATCTCAGAGCTGAAGTTGCCACGACCATTGCAAAAGGGCGTCACCCCAACATTACCTGAAAAAGAATGATATTAGAGGTACAAAAAAATAGAATTTCAAAGATTTGAAAATCTGAATTTGGCAGAATATGTGCAAGTTGACTTACAGGATTACAAGAGTTATTGGTGTATATGGCTTACATCTAACCTACCCTATAACTCTTGATGTACAATTTTAGAGGTAGACAATATCGACAGTATATATGCTCTATTATTACCTATTATATATTGCCTAACGAAAAAGGTCCTATAGGAATCCAATAAAATCTCTAGAGTATGTATAATAGTTTTATAATACCTCTATAGTACTGCTGCCATCCCTGTATATTTAGCGTTCCTGTAGTACAATCTTATATTGTTATAGTAAAATATCCAAAAATACTATAGGATTCCACAGTATCTGTAGTATTCCTATAATATTTCTATAATAAAAAGACTTTTTTAGTACTCTATAGTACTTTTTCCTAAGGGTTACCCCACCGGCTTGAGTTTACCCCTGTCACAAATGATGACAGTGGAGTGTCCTCATACCCGTAGCCTGGGCTCCACAGCAGCCAGCCCCAGTGGTGCACTGCTCCCTCAGGGTGGACACCTCGCCCTCCAGCACCTCCAGACGGCTCAGCAGGTTCTTCAGCTCCGGCATCCCGTCAGTGCAGCCGCAGGCCTGCTTGGGGATGTGAATGCGGTGCGTGAAGACGATCTGGTTCTCGCCGTCCAGCGTGTGTTCCGTGATGCGGGTTCCGGATGCCGGGGCGTCCTTCGGCTCGAGTTCTGTGCCTCCGGGAGAGTCCAGATCCACGGAGCAGAGGGAACCGGCAGGGACGTTGATGTTGTAGACGTGGTTGAAGACCACTGGGTGGTGAGGGTTGGGCAGGGTGATGTTGTCCCCACCAGGACTCGTCAGGGTTTCTCGCCGATGTCTGAGGATTTTCTTAACCAGGCCAGTATCACTGAGATTCAACAGGACAGCTATAACAAAACCACCTACAAGCAGGCGGCTGGTCCCCATCGTTATTCAAAGTCAATTTTGCCTCGGTTGGTGGACTCTCTCTGGTAATAAGAATTTAGAAACAAATCCAGTCAGACTCGGACAGGATGTCTGGAAATGGAAAAAAAAAAAAAAGAATGAAGCATTTATAAAATACCAAGAACAACAAACCAAATTGCAGATGCCAAAGTGGACTGTCTCAAGCTTTCCTGTGACATATGAAAGATTTTAGTGGCTCTGCTGTTTTAAGAGCGTCCTGTGTTTTTTGGCACAACTTGATTTTTGTGCTTCATCCTGCATTGAGTAATAGCATAAAATTAAAAACACACTATCCTTTTAAACAAAAAGCACTCATTTGAGCAACATGTAAACACAGATACAAACACATTATAATGAAATCATTCTCTTTCTCTGTCTCATTCACTCTGTTTCTCTCTAACTCTGTGTTTCTACTTTTATGTCTTTCACAGAAATGTACACACACACACATGCACACACACACACACACACACACACACACACACACACACACCCCACACACACACTCTTAGGTAAAAGAAAGTCTACGAATAGTTCCACAA
Organism: Setipinna tenuifilis; assembly: GCA_030347295.1. Lineage (NCBI taxonomy): Eukaryota > Metazoa > Chordata > Actinopteri > Clupeiformes > Engraulidae > Setipinna > Setipinna tenuifilis. Next base: position 15,763,633 of record CM059273.1, read on the forward strand.
CTCCTGATCCTGTCAGTCTTGTAAGTATACAGTCTAGATGCTCCTAATGAAAGACTGCACATTCTCTGTGAGCTTCACCTTTTTGTCAACACTGGCCTCCACGCGCCTTACAATCAACTGCTGTAATGACCATTCTCCCTCTCCTGGGAGCAAAGAGACCTGGTGATGCCCCTTATAATCATGCAGGAGAAGAACACGCTTTCCAAACCACTGGTTTTCACTCTGAAGCAGACATTAAGGAGGTGAAAGCACATTCTTCTTTACTTTCCCAGATGCACTGCCCACTACAAAGTAGTCTTCATTGCACAACATTTTAGATTTTTGGTTTACACATTAAATGGCAGTCCAGTCATCTGACAGACACCCTTGGTAATATTTACACATATTACTGTCAATAAAACTTCTCAGATGAAGTCTATATAAATATAAACCCCTTCCCCTTGTTTGTTAAAATTCATTGGTTATAAGCTGTGGCATCTGTGATTCATTAGTGATATTTGCAGCTGAGCTTTTGCTCTTGACTCTGTAGCCAACTGAAGCGTTGCAGGTCAGCAAGAGTGAAGGGCATTAATAAACATGAGCTCAAACGACGCTGCTGGCAGTCAAACACATAACGACGTCTGTAATAAAAGCCAGAAGGTCAGGTTTTCCCCACACCTCTGACCTCATAAGTGAACAGCTTTACCACCGTCTTTGTAACTACAAAAAAAGGAGACATCTACTGAAGTTGACCCCCAACTTAATAGCAAAGCCAGTAAAACATCAGTGTGGAAATAATGTATGTTGGCACTTTAATCGCATGCCCATTAACACTTCTTTGCTTAATCCGCTTTTGTGATTATGTGTTTAAGATAATATGGTTTGGCACTTCAGTGTCAGTGCGAGAGCACTCAATTCTATTACCCAATTTGCCTCCTTTGGTCATTGTGTTATTCAAAATCGTTACTGCATTAAATTAATCAACAGCAATTTGTGATTCAAAAGGCTAGCTTTTTCCCAACAGCTTGATATATGCCCAGTCATTTAAGGAAAAGGTCTCTGCAGTCATCAGTTATGTTTTGTCTGGCTTGCAGCGTCTCACTCCAGCAGCTCCTCTGTCTTTTATAGCAGAACCTCCTCTTTGCACCAAAAAAGTCTCACAAGACAGCCTTTGTGTGGGAATATTAGCAATAAGTGGTGGCTCTCCCATCAACCACTGCCCATTACTAAGGCTGACGTCACATCTGGATGTCAGGAATCTGTAATTTGTGGGAGTGGGATCTAACCCACTGGCTAGCTCCTCCTCGCCGTCGTGGGAAAGCAGACTGTGCTGGAGCTCTCAGCCGGCGGTTTCCACGACTGCCCAGAACACTGGCTGCACAGGGACAGGCTCAGATAGGAGGCGGATTTTCTCGGAACTGCTCCCACGTTTTTTTTTTTTTTTTTTTTAATTCCTTATTCTTATTGTTCCGCTACCTAATACATATCCGAGTACATATCAAACACCACTTGACATAGCTGAGAACAACAGCCACGTGTTGGACGACCATGCTGGCAACACCTTTTGTTTCCACTTGGTTACTTTATAGTGACCCCAAGCATGGTCCCCAGTGCCTAGAACAGTCACAGAGTATAAACCATTGTCCAGGAAAAATGAATGTAAAAAAAAAAGTTAAAAAAGAGTCCAGGAGTGGAAATGTTGATCTCTTCCACATGTTGATATTCTGCAAAGGCTGCAAAGGTCTGGTGATGGTCCCTGACCTGTTGAGAACTTGTTCCATTCTCAAGTTAGCACGGAGACTGAACTCCAACAACAGAGAGCATTGTGGTCTTCAGCCAAGAACAAAAACACCAACACCTGACGCTAATGCAAGGAGATCTACCAAGAACCTGTGGAGAGGTGAAATGCCAACGGACAAGAAGTAGGTCAATTAGGAGTTGGGGAAATTTTTCGACGTGGCTCTCTATGGAGAGCCTGTGGGGATGGAGAGGGAGAGGGAGCGCTTCCGTGAGTGCAGCCTGGGAATGACCCACGCCACACCTGAAGCCTTCTGCACGCCGTCTGCCGACCCTGTAATGAGCTCCCCCGCGACCGTGTCTGTAATTAGCCTAGCCGTATCACCTTCCCTTAACTGATCATTACAGTGATGGACATGCTGTCTTCCTGCCAGGTATGCCTCCCACACACACACAGGCGCGTGTCCACACACACAGGCAGACATGCACACACACACACACACACACCTGCATACCACAATGCTCATGGCTGCCAGGCAATAAAAGAGTCCATTGATTTTGTGCCTGAAGACTGACGTAAGTGACAGGACGTCCAATTTTCACTTGCGAACAAGATGGCACATACGATACCTTATTTCTGACTGGACGTCTCCGGGCGGAAAATGAGATTGAAGTAAGTGCGGAAGTGGAAGTTAGTGGGGAGCTAAACTGCGGTGTGGAGGAAAGGCGATGCTTTTGTGTCTCGGTAGCTCATGAGTCTGCACTGTGCACCAAACACCAGATTCTGGGCATGAATTGTTAACCACAGACAAAACCTACAAACTCGATTCAAACAAAGAATGGAATACACTACTAACAGAGAGAAAGACAAAGATAGAGAAAAAAAAGAGAGAGAGAGTTAATTCTGGTTAATTAATGTAATTATAGTATCCTATCCTCTGACATGATGGAGTAATAAAATATGTAGTAAACATACAAAGAAACCAGTTGTAAGAATGCACTGTGTCACTTGAAGTTGGAATAGGGCTCATGACATACCATTATCATGCACCATGCCTTAGGAGTACAGTCATGAGTATGTATAAATAGTTATGAACACTTACATATTTTATGAATGCATTATAAGACTTTATGAATGTGGTTACAGAGTCTTATCAATACAAGCTTCATTGAAAGTGTTACCAAGAAACCTTATTTGAGGAGTTGAAACAAAGCAGCCTCATGGTGAGCAATGGTTCAGCCCACACAAGCCCTTTCAGAGTCAAAGGAGGCCATTCTTGACAGCCCTCCGCTCTTCTCAGAGCACTTATGTAATCGTGTTGGACAGCAGGCTGTCCCAGTGCATTTTAAATTTATTTCCCTGCTTTTTCCATTTTATCCACCACTTGAAAGTAAACACATTGCCTTCTGTGTTTGGTCGCCGAAACCAAAGCCCCTCCCTCTCGGTCCATCAGATATTTTTTCCATTTGTTTGTGATAGCACGACAGTACATGGGAAGACAAACAGAGGCAATGAAAGAAGGGAAGGAAAATAGTGAAGGAGTAAAACAATTCTTCTTTCATCTGGACAGATATAAGGGGAAAAGAATATTTTGTTGACAGATATTCACTCTGAGACCAGGCATTAGTTTTCACAGGGCTAAAGTTGTGCCGAGCTGTCCAGAGGAACCTGCAAATGTGATCTTGAAAAGTGTCACCCTTTTCCTGTCTGGGTCTCGCACGTTGGAACATGGTTAAAGAACACATGTTAATGTACTTAATATTTTTTTAGATTCACTCACTGGATGTCCTTTCATCGACATTCCTGTCTTAACTGTCCCTCTCTCCAGTTGGCAAGCAGCGGACACCTATTGTCTTCCATCACCATCACTGATTGGGCGAGGAGGACGAGAGTGAGGTGTGGAGAGGATAAATAGTCTGGCGCACAAACGCAGCCCTGAGGGGTGACACAGTCTGTCGAGCACACACAAGGCCTCTCTGTCCTGGCCTATTAGTATCTTTGTCTGAGACACTTTACGGTCCTGTGGTGTTTTATGAAACGTGGACAGCCGAATTTACAAATCTTCAGAAAAAAAAAATGTTCCCCGGAATAAAAAAAAAAATAGCTTGCTACCCTAGGTGGCCATCGGATTTAAAACGCTCTGATGACCTGACTGTGGCACATTTGGACAGCTTAAAAAATTGAATTAATGGCTCATATGGTAAATTCAAAAAGTTCCACACAGGCTTGTGGTTTTGGTGAGGCCGGTCCTTTTTGATTAATGTTTTATAGGATCATACAGGACCTTGAGGACAATTAATGGCCTGTGCCGGTGTCGCAGTTCTCAGTTCCTTAACTCGCCACATGTATTCTCCATTACAGAAATTGAAGCCAGCAACCTCAGCAAGTCACGAACTTGACTGATGACAGACTACTGGCTCTATGTAGGTCCTTTTATACGGCTTTGTAGTGTCAGAAATATATACCATACTTGTCCAAATGTATCCTATCACATTAAAAAGATTTATGATGAAAGTGACATAAAAGGAAATGAAAAGGCCTTCATCTACACAATGTAATTGCTTAGAAATTGCAGACCGTAAGTCACGGAGCAAGTTCGGGTCTGCTGCAGCAGCTTGCCAGAAATGATTTGTAGAAAAACTCCTAATGACTAATACGTACAGTTTTATTATCTGAATCCAGGTAACAAGAGCTTTGATGTTAGCTGATGATAGCCTCTAACGCATCTTACCTGCCAATCAAACTACAAAGCCAAGCATTAACAGTGTTTTTACACCCAACAACGTTCTCCAGGCAACATCTGCCGCCCCATAGCAGCATATGCCTGGGGATCAGACAGATCATGCTGGTTTAGGCTCCTGGTCTCTCAGCAGGAGACCAAACCAGAGGAAAATCCACCAGCCCCCATCTTGTGCTCATGTTGACACTCGCGATGAAGTGATCTAAACTCTGCTGAAAGGCTGGTTCACTGGTTCATGACAGGCACACGGCAGGAGAGGGGAAGGTATGGGGATGCTGACAGGGAAGGCTCCAGGGCCAGGACTTTATAGTACATGTGATGAGAGGGATGCCAGCAGTTGGCTGACCTGAGTTCGGTCCCTGGTGATATTTCTGTGGGTTGTCTTTTTTTTAAACTACTGAAAGGCTTATGAGTGCTTTTCATGAGGGGGTGGCTGAAGTTCTTATAAGTCTGACCTACGCAGCTCAACGTGTGGATTGCTTGAGGGAGTGGGGGTGTGGATAGCAAGTGGGGAAGGCAGGGTAGGGGTCAATGTCTCTGCAAGTCCTAGGACAACAAAAAAGAAGCCTGGCTGTGAGGTAGTGTTACGGGCAGTTTGACCTGGTAGAGATAATGACTTGAAGATCTGTGGTGAAAAATTAAGCAGCAAGACCAAAGAGAATATTGCCCTCTTGATCTGTCTGTTTACCTTGTCTGCATTCCTGGTTTGCTCTCATCTTCTAACATCTATTCTCCCCCTGGAGTTGTTAACGAAAAACAAAAAAGAAAACCCCACTGTGGTGGTAGCGTGTAGAGCCAGGTTTGGGTTTCACAAGACTTTCCGCACACATCTGGTGAAGGGTAACATAAAGATGCCCTGAAAGCTGGATGATGGCTTTATGAGTTGCCCTTCGCCAAATGAGACTAATGACCTAATCCGACCGCTCTCTCGCAGGAGGACACTAAGAGCCTGGAGGCTCATTCCTTTTTTGGAGGCGTTGAGGGGCCCTGTGTTTTTCTTCTGATTTATGTCTGCAGGTCGACACTCAAGCCGTTTGGACCACCATCCATAAGCATCCTAAGCACTTGATTGCAGTCAGGGGGCATGTTGCCTTGTGTAGGTGAGACTCTGTAAGCACACTCAAGAAATGGCTTTCCTCTCCATTTGTCTAAGCTCTGCCTAACTGCCTAACTCTCTTTATTATAGTCATTCCAAACCACATACTGTAGGTAGCTGGGTAACACAAAACAGAGGCCTGGTGCTTTGTTGGGGAATAGCATGTAAGACTAATAACTCATAATCATTGTAAAAAGGTGTGCCCACTCATTACCTTGACATTAAGCATGTTTTATTTAAATAGACAAAATAAACACTCCCTTAGTACAAGCCACACATGCTGATCTAATCCATGGCCTTGGAGTCTGGATGGCCTTTCACTTTTGCTCACTCTATCAGTTTCAGTTACGGGACAGATTTTCCGAATTCCTAGATTTGTCTGAATGATTCACGCTGACTTTAATATCCCACATTACTCAGACAGTAGAAGTCTGAGGGCAGTGGGAAGTGAGGAAGGCGCTGGGGAAGCATTTGACCCACAGGGTGCAGCCCAGTTTAAAATTCAGTGTGAGGTTGGTCAAGGACATCATACCGCATTTCACTTTTGGGACTTGCAAGGGGGACAATTTGGAGACAGACCGTTGAAAGGAATACCTGTGTTTTTCTTAGAGCTTTAATCCAGAATTATTGTATCTTTATTACTTTCCCCCTGTCCTGGCAGGGAACTTTCCCCACATGGAAAAGAGAGAGGGGGGTGGGGGGTTGGGAGGAATGTTGGCCACGAATACAGGCCATCTGTTTCTGCTGGGCCACGGGGCGAAGACGTAAAAAAGACTTGTGTCACCCGTCCAGACAGGGGGATGAGCCTACTGAGCGCCAGTGGCTTCAGACATTTTGCAATGCCGGCCAAATTACCGCCGAGCAAAGACACTTTTTCCTGCAGGGTGCCTTGGTTTACATGCGCCTTGCTTCTGTCCAAATTAAAGCAAGCAGCTGCTTGCAGAGTGCACGGTTAGGAGAGAGACCTCTCAAGACACGGTCCAGGAGTGCAGCCATGACACTATCACCAAGTCTCCACCCATCAAGAGTTCCACTAGACATTTGTCTGTTCTTAAAGGGTTCCCTGTCAATGCTGGACCCGTAGAATCATCCTATTAACTCCCCTAAATGTGCACACTCACAGACACACGTGCACACACACACACACACACACACACACACACACACACACACACACACACACACACACACACACACACACACACACACACACACACACTCCTGCCACCTGTGTCCACTTAGGATCACACAACCAGGGAAGTTTCATGAGATGAGTCTCATAGTGGTACAAAGGAACCTCAGTGCCCACAACCACAGATACTATGTACATACTATGTACTAATACACTATGTGTATTTCACACACACACATCCTCCTCAATCAGTAACTCTTCACAGTGTAATTTTGCTACTCGTCTTTGACAGGAAAGGAAATGTGACCACTCTCACCAGGCCTTGTATGGTGTACTGAAGTGATGGCAACTCGGTACACCAGCTCCCCCAGGATGCTGCCTTAAAAAGGCCAGACCAAAACTAGCAGACAGCTATGCACACATATCCTCTCTGGCAGGTGGACTCAGGGTAAAGATGCACAAAGTCAACACTAGGCACTGTGCTTGGACTAAAAGGTGCCTTAAGGATGAACCAGGCAATTGTGCTCCTAAATTAAAAAGAGATATGGGAAAGTATGCAACTTCTCCAAGGCATAAAGACAAAGCTGTTCATTGTACCATTTGTTGTAAAAATACTGGCGTGATTTACTTCATGGCTGTGACTGTACTTTTTAAAAAAAAAAAAAGAAAACTTTCTTTTGCCTCATTTCAGTGGTATTCATATTATTTATATCTAGAATCCTTTTTAATTTCATCACGTCATGGAACTGACACCAAGTAAAATATTATGATGTGTCACAGCAGACAGCAGCTGATGCTGGAACAGCTTTCCTCCAGTCGTCATGCTTCCAGTCAAGCCAGCTCTGCCATCAGGCTTGTTAGTGTTTAGCCTTCGACACAGCGGTAGCCCTCTTAGCAGTGAGAAAGTAGCTAGCCCAGACCTGTGTGGTTACAAAAAAAAACAACCGCCTTGTCCTTCGAGGCAGGCTTCACTGACAGATCCCTACATCTGCTTGTTTGCTTATTTCGTTTTTTTGTTTTTCTTGTGTTTTTGTTTTTCTCCCCCCTTTTTTCTGTGCGACTCATGTTTCCATAAACAACTAATCCAAGCCCATTTTTTTCTTTTGTTCGTTTGTCTTTTTTTTTCTTGGAGGAGCTGAGGAAGAGCCAGGTTGCTGCTATCAATCTCACTAATGGGAACGGTTACCTGAGGTGGCTCAGAGATTTGTTTTATATAGCACCACTGGGACACACACCCACATCGCGTTTTCACACCTTCCATTGAAGCTGCCACAGTGCTCCCCTATGCTGGAACAACCACAAAAGCAGACAGACTCAAGTGGATATTATGCAATATTTAAATGTGACGTTAACTAGTCTCACAGGCTATGGATTTTTTTTAGAGTTTGTTTATATAAGCTGAGAGTGTGTGCTTCTTCTGGCTCAATCAGCAATATTTGTCCGTATTCACATGGTAGTTGCTATAACTACCATAATACACACACAGAACAACAGACTTGTCAAGTTTCCTTGGGATCTCTGCATCTCAGTCTAACAACTGTGAAAGAGGAGCTTATGAGATCTTTAATATGACACATTGTTCTATATTTAGATACACATGGATACAATAGACTTTTCAGTAGTACAGCTAGTATTGAGTTATAGAGACATTCACAGAAAATATTCTGCAATAGTAAGTCTGGGATGCACATAACAATATCACTATGATTTCCTTCCAGAGCTGCAAAATCTGATGACATTCTTCCAGAAAGCAGACACTACCTATGGGATATTTCATGCATGACAAAGCATCTGATATAATTCACTCCCCCTCCAAAAAAAAGAGAGACCATTGAAAATAAATAATTTGGGGCTGGAATCCGAGCACCCGACGGACCATCTGCTTCCCAGTCTCCCTCACACATGCTGAGCACCGTCGTCTAGACACTCAGCAGAGATTTACAAGTGCCAAAGCCCCACTATCAAAGCCAGTACACGGTGACATAGATAATGCATGTTGTAAGTCAGTTGGACTCGCCGCACATACTACATCCAAAGCACGGCAGGTCGTTCGGCCAAAGCTGCAGCCTCATTGTGTTACTCATGGCAGAGGGGGGGATGTACGTCCGATACTTCACCAGTTGGTTGGCAGTCCATCACCAAAGCCATGGAGTGAGCAATAAATCTCATAGAATGTCATGGAAACACACACACAAGGCTTGGTTTGTCTTGGTGCGGGCATAAGTAATGCTTCCAGTCAAGGGCACGACGCAACGTGTGCAAGTGCTTACCAAGAGTAGGATCATTAAATTAGGGAACCACAAAGTGCTGTTTTTCTCTCTTTTTTAAAAAAAGAGAGCACGATATTAGAGTCTCTGGTCGTAGTCCATTTTCCACAGCAAAAAAAGAATGGTCTCTCACTTCTAAGAAGGTCTCAGCACAAAGAAAAAAAATACTTTCAATGAACTTCTTTACCCTACTCTTTGTACATCACAAAATGAGTCATCGAAAAGCTCAGTATACGCATTCTAAGAATGTAATCAATAAATATAGAAACTAACTCAGTCCCAACAGTTTAAAAATATCCTAGTATTTTAGACCACAATGAATCATTTGCCATGCCATCATCTGCAATGCAACATTCAAGAGAAAGAAACATCTTTAGTTGGGTGGTTCTCTTTCCAGCTCAGCTGGACATTTTAGACAGTCCACAGCAGGGGGTTTTCACTGTGAAGTTAAAGCTCAGCCTATTAGGAGGAGTTGGGTGAGGAAGGGCTTTTGGCAGGGGGGAGGGGGTGGATGACTTCTTAGCCTTTTGAAGCATCACAGGGTGAGCTGCACATTACACACACACACACATACACACACACACAGAAACACACACACACACACAACCTACTGCCAGAAGACAAGCAATCACGTACACACACAGACACAGACAGACAAGCAGACAGACAGACAGACAGATGCACACACACACACACACACACACACACACACACACACACACACACACACACACACACACACACACACACACACACACACATACCTGCATGCACAAACACTAACTCATGTCCATTCGTCAAGCTCCACATTTCCTTCCCAAAATCAGAAGAGAAATACTGTCCACCCACATAGAGGCAGGAGCTGTGCAACAGGGCAACACAAACTGACACGTTAGTCACAACCTCAGAGGCTTATTTCTGCCCTCACATCAGATTAGGGAGCAGCTGAAGGCTTTAGGGCAGCCCTCCATTTAAGAAATAAATAAATAATTGAGAGAAAACAACAGCAACCAAAAAAGCATGTTAAGGCAACTTGAGAGCCATAAAATATACGCCAGTGCTGCCTGATATTGTTTCACAGTTTCCCACAGGAGAGAGACATAAGTGTCACCAAAGACAAAAAAAGAAACCAGAAGTACTCGCTAAATCTGACCCAATGTAGTAAAAGTTGAAGATCATAGCTTTTGACAGTCATTTCACAGCGTGATGACATTCCATTCCTGTTTGGATACACTAAATCAGATTGATGAAAAGCCAAGGGAGGATTTGAAAACATGATTACTTTTTTCCAGCCTCTCTGACATAGCACATTTGATCGCCGCACTCCTCCCCTTCACTGGGGGAAGAAGTAGCATGCATGGGCCTGGCCCCCACCGCCAAGACCATAATGGAAAACCAACATCGGGGTGGAAGTGTAATTGTGTGTGATTCCAAAACAGACCACAATCCTCAGGTGCCTGAGGGATCAATTCCTTCCCCCCCAAAAAAACCACATGTGCTTCTCTACATACCTTCACCTCACAGAGACACAAACGTGCGCTCACTGACACCCTCAAAGGCTGACGTACGTATGTGCTTTGGTGTATTAGAGTATTCGTGTTCGAACAAACACAATACACATGTTTGTAACTGTTAACACAACACAAACACCTACGCAGTTAAAGAAACCCATGTGTATGAACACACACACACACACACACACACACACATACACACACACACACCTACACACACACATGCACGCACGCACACACACACACACACATACACCACACCACACACCACACACACACACACACACACTTACACACACACTTACACACACAAACAGGTGTGCATGAAAACAGTACACTCACTGGTCCTTCCCCACTCGCTGTGAATTTCAAGCGTCTTAACACTGACCAGCTGTCCCTCACAAAAGTCCTGTTTTCTGCTGACTTACGGTCTGTTAAAGTGGGAACTTTCTCTCTCTCTCTTACTCTCTCTCTCTCTTTCTCTCTCTCTCTCTCTTTGTTTCTCTCTCTCCCTCCCCCCCTGCTGACTGTGGGGGCAGGCAATCCCTCCACTCACCACGCAGTAAACCCCTTGGACCTCTCTTCACTTTACACACACACACACACACACACACACACACACACAAACTCTCACTCACTCTCTTTCACTCTCTCTCTCCTTCCTCCAGACTGAAGACGGTAAATTAGGATTTTAGGTCAAGTCTGGATGTATGTAATGAATGACTATACCAGATGTTCCCAGCTCATTAAACAGAAACCGTGTCATTCAAGTGCAAGACATTGCATAATGCAGCAGCAGTACATCTCCACTGAGCAGATAAATAATACCACAGCAGCAACTTTACAAAGTAGGTAAAGAATGCCAACACATAATGTCACTGAGCTGATTCGCCTAATTAAGTCAGAAAGGCAACTATGAAACTCACAAATTAAGTCTCCAAAGCTTCATTTGATTTTAAAATATCAAAGCACAAGGCAGTGAACGGGATAATAAAAATAAAAACAACATTGGTTATACATGTGTTTACTATTTTCGGTCCATGTGGTTTTTGTTTGTAGTAGACAGGCGTTCGTGCGTGCAGGCATGCAAAAATCAGGGCGGTTCTCCGGAGCTTACCTGTGGCAGGGTACCAGCTGCCTCCACACACACAGCTGTGTGTGGCCCCCCGTGCGCTGAGGCAACCGACCGGCGCACCGACTCAGTCAGTGAACCCACAGCCCAGCTGGACAGGTGAGGAGCAAAAGGCGCCGGTCTTCCAGGAGAGACGCTTGCTTTCAGCCTTGCTGCGTTTCTTTGTCTTTCCCCTCTTTCTCTCTCTCTCTTTCTCTTACTGTGTGCGTCCTCTGGCTCGCCAAGACTCAGTTCCCTCTGACTCCACAGGTCCTTCTGGGCTTAGTTCACCTTGGACCCTCCTCTGACAGGCTTGATGTGAATGGGTGTGGGAGGGAGGGAGGGAGAGAGAGAAAAAGAATGTTCCCCTCCTTTTAATACGGGGGAAGCCTTTGGTCAGACACCCTGACGTTTTGAGACTGCCCTTATATAGCCCTCCTTGCCTTCTTCCTCTCTCATCATCTCTTTCTTTCTTCCTTTCTCTTTCTCTCTCTTTCTCTCTCTCACTCTTTCTCTCTCCCTTACTCACACTCTCACCCTCTTCCTCACTCCTCCTCCTCCTCCTCCTCCTCCTCCTTTCCCTCCCTCTGAAGCTCAGATGCTGTGTCTTGAAATGAGATGCCTATGTTCCCGTTTGCACTCTCAGTTAGTGTGGTGTAGAAGCAGGAGAGTGGGAGAGTGGGAGAGAGAGAGGGAGAGAGGGAGAGAGAGAGCAGAAGTGAGAAAATGACTGTCAGTGAGAAGAGAGAAGTGAGAGTGAAAGAGAAAGAGAGAGTCAGGCAAGGAAAAGGAAGATGTGAGCATGGTAAAGAAAGATATGTAGGTGGAATTTTTAAAAAGGATAGTGGAAAAGGGAATAGTAGCTAAAGTGCACATTTAAATATATATAGTTGTGTGAGTGTGTGTGTGTGTGTGGGTGGGCATGTATGTGTGGGTGAGTGTGAGTGTGAATGTGACTGTGAGTGTGAGTGAGTGTGTGTGTATTTGTGTTTCTGTGTGTGTGTGGTGTGTGTGTGTGTGTGTGTGTGTATTTGCATTTGTGTGTGTGTGGTGTATGTGTGTGTGTGTAAAGACAGAGCAAGAAAAAAAGCAAGAAAAAGCAAAGCTTCAGAACTGATGAGAGATGCTGACAAAAACTGACAAAAGCAAGAAAGCCATCTAAGTATTTTATGAAGTGTTTGTTACCTTCTCTCAGTCATCCTCTCTGAAACTCAGCCTGTGTGTCTCTTGCTAGTTAGAAGCTGCATTGTGCACACTCTATCAAAGCTAAACACAAAACACCAAGTATATTTTTTTAGGTTCCGCTTCCCTGGCCTTCTGTGATTATTTTCCTTTTGTCAGGGTCCTCATCCATCACTCCGTTCCTCCTGACACCTCTAGCAAGGCCCCTCAGGGCAAAGACTAGGCCAGGGTCCATTGTGCACTGGAAAAAAAAAAACAGTGCGCAGAAAAGTTTCGTAGATGAAAAAATATAGCTGTGTCCAAAGACAAAAGAATCCAATTATTCCACATTTCTCATTGCTCTACTCATGAAGTTTCCTTTTGGTAAACGAGTTAAATTTGCGTGTGCTCACACAAGTTCCATGACTGAACGAAAATACTTCTGTTGACTGGGCAAGAGGGGAATTCACGAAGCCCATGAGCATAAGTTCAGCTATCTGATGGTCTAAGCTAGGCAGTGAAATGCTAATTCATTTTGCTACCAGTTTAAAGTAAAGCTGATAGCTAGTATTTACCTAATTGCACCTAGCTAGGTATTGTGCAATTATGCTGCCATAAGTCTGATTATGAAGTCATGAAGTGAAAATGAAGGTTACCTGTGACTACAGTGACTGCAGTCGTAACTTGCATGTCAGTTATGCTTTGGCTATTTGGTTGGTTGACCAAAATGATTAACCTGGTAGGTAAACTGTCTTTGGGCAACATATTACTCCACTATAAGAGTCTGACTCATGAGCACCTGCGATTTTATTTTATGATTCAGTAGAAATTATCTGTTAATGTTTAATGGTCACTCTTTCACAAACATCTTTATTCAGCGTTGTTCATAATTAGCATAATTCCATGTGATTGTTTTGTGTGTGGAATAAATAGCTGTTAACTGTTAGTTATTAATGCTTTTTTTAAATCAACAGTAAGCATAGCCCACAACACCTCCATTTTCTCCAGAAACTGAGGAGAGCCAGAGCCAGTGCATTATGTGCACCTTGGTACCATTGAGAGCATCCTGACCAGCCACATCACTATGTAGTATGGATCCCGCAAGGTGTTCTGTCACAAGACCCTCCAGCGCTTGGTGAGAGCAACTGATAGGATTGTTGGTGCCTCCGGGAAACCTACAACACCCGCCATATCCGCAAACCTCTCTGTATTGCTGATGACCCCATTCACCCTTTCTGATGACCCTTTCACAGCTTCTTCAGTCTGCTGCGATCCGGAATTAGGCTGTGCAGTCTCTGGCCCAGGACCATCAGACTCAAAGACCGCTTCATCCACCAGACTGTCAGGGATGCTCAACTCCCTACAACGACCTCTCTCTCCCTCTCTCTCTCTATTTCTCTCTCTCTCTCTCTATCTTCTTCTCTCTCACTTTCTTTCTGCCTTCCTGTCCCTCCCCTGTCCATTTATCTGTCTGTCTCTTTGTATCTTTCACATATTCGCACCTTCTCTCTCTCTGTATTGCTTGAGCCCTCAAGGGAAGTCAGTGCACTTTCATATCTTGTAAACTGAATATGATCTGGCCCACCCAAAGAAAAGTCTCTTCTTATGGAGGGAGCATTTGAACTGTGATTTCGATTCCTTCCTGTTTCACTGGTGTCTGTTCTTGTCTGTTTAGCTCACACATGCTTTGATCATGGAGACATTCAAGTGCTGCTTTCTGTCTACATCTTAGGAATGAGCTGAGACTCATCCAGCCATGACCACAATCAGTAATTATATATCACATTACAAATAAATTTCATTGTATTTGAAGTGTATTTGCAGTGCTGTAAACACTGACTTGATAAACTTTGTGCCATTGTTTGAGGTGTCGGTCTGGAGTAATGTAAACTGTCTTGAACCCAGAGCTGCTCCAGTCAATCATCACTTTCTTCAAACGCTTGCAAATTGTTGATTGACTGTTTGATCCTTGATCCCTGTTTATGTTAGGGGTTTTGTTTCTCTCTGGGCCACTGAAACCTTATGACATTTAGCTGCTTTATGGCCAAAGCCATCACCAGCCCCAGTCAGCAAGTCCAAATACTGAGGCAGTATGATCTGGACTATAAAAATGGGTTACATGGGGAATTATGCAATCTACTAAAAAAATTCAAGTGTTTTTCGTCATTACACCATGAATTGGTGATATGCAGCCACAAATGAGTAATCCTGCTAAGGTGTCGGGATGCAAGCTGTATGGGCTGCTTTCTCTCATTACAACCTGCCTGTCAAATCAAAATAGAGCTATTATTGAATTTCCATGAAAAGAGACAGACGAATGAAGAGATGACAAGGATTGCTGTCAAGATTACATCTACTGACAGAGCTTCTGTGAAGGAGGATCTAACTCTTGTTTGGTGACAACAAAATCAAACCACTAAAAATGCTGTGCAAAATTACCATTAATTACGATAAATTAAGGTCATAACACTTTGGCCATCCACAAAGATAGACATATGTCTTTGGGATGGTCTTTCCCGTTACATCCTAGATACTTCTGGCCCGTGTTAAAGCCATCATCACATCCTTATAAACATTGCCAAGTGCACATGAAGACACAAGCATTAAAAGAACTTCAGCCTCATCACAGACACCAGATTCTGACATACAGTTAGAATGCATCTAACAGACAGAAGCAAACCAATGCCTAGGAAGTGGGCTATTCTTTGGCAGACACGTTGCAATAGTTTGGAAAATGTTTGAGTGAGAAAGAAAGAAAAAAAAACAGAAAGAAAAAGAATCCTTGGCGGATCATGATGTCTGTAATCGCCATTAGTAGTCAAACTCTTACAACGCCACCCCTTTGTCTCTCTCTCTACGTAAATCTGTGAACGATCTCATGGAAAAACAAGCAAAGAGCATGGTTGGAGTAAGGAGATGGGTGCAAGGGAGAACTTTTTCAGTGAGGCAGAGGTGAAAACTCTATTGCCCCTGGCTGAAGAAGACAGACAGTGCCCTCCTCTCTGAGGAGCAGTTTTTCTCCAATCTCTATTTGTCAACCCTTTCATTTTCCCACAAAACTACAGCCAGGTGAGGCCCCACCGTTTCCTATATCTGTTTGGCTGTTCTACGTACTTGGCAGCAGGAAATGCACGGCTTCGTCCAAACCTCCACACGCCGACAACGTCTCAGGGACATAAAAACAGATGTTGGGCCCTGGCAGCTTTGATGTTGACAGAAGGCCACAAACAAGCATTGCCCGAGTCCACCTGTTTGTAATCACCCACGTCGTCGGCCAGTCGCGATTAAGCAATTACAACCATTGGCTGCATGTGATAAGGAGGAGAGGAAGGGGGACGGAATAATGCTACGAGGGATCCCGGCCAAAGCACGCTCCCATAATGGCCTCTTACTTGGGGTTAGCAAACTCTTGCTATTATCTTTAGTCATTGCTCGTTGCTAGTGGTAGGGAAGAATGGATCTACTGCATTTTTTGGACTGTGGCATCATCACGCCTGCGTTAGGCTGTATTTTTTTTTGTCTCTCCAAAATGATCACAATCTCAGGAGGTTACAAGTTTAATTTCCCAAATTTAACCTCATTGCCCATGAATTAAATGGGAAATTCACCAAAGCTCAGCTTTGCATTGCATTTGTGCATAATTTATGTTCAATTTCCATGAATTAGTCTGCACTTACTGTGAGACCAAATCAAATAATGTTTATTTATGTAGCACAATAGAATCAACTGTGCTAAAGACTACAAAACAATGCTCCAGCCAGTAATGAAAACAGTAAAGTATGTATTATGTATTAATAAATGTATTACAAACAGTTAAATGCCTTTCGTAAGAACTCAGCGTTATAGTGGACAAGGACAAAACAACCACTTAAAGGCTTACAGGCTGTAGAGTAAAAGCAATTTTCAGAAATCCCTGGTGAGGTTCAAATGTGAGGTCAGTTCCATGTCTAAATTGCCTGTGGCAATTAGTGATCTCACAGACATTAATTTAGTTCATTCGTTGCACGTGCCTCAGACATTAGGCTAAACTCTAAGACTCTCCGTCTGCCTCATTCCCCCAAAAACCACTGAGTCATCAGCACCTGGTGTCCTGTGGTTCAGCAACTCAACCACACTCTATCATACCACAACTGAGATGTTTCACGTAGTCAAACATCTGTGGAAATTTGAATGGAGCATCGCCGTAAGGTGTGGTCCTCTCTCTCCTGCCCACCCCTAGGCCCAGTGCCCAGTACCAAACCCCTCTTCACCACTGTGGGGAGGTTAGGAAAGGCCTGACGCCACAGAGACCTCGGTTGAACTCTTCTACGGTCTCTCACGTGCAGCAACATGTTTCTCATCCTAATTACTAGCATAACCAGGCGGTGGCTGAAGGGGTTTTTTCCCCCCATGATGATGGGGAAGATGAAGGCCTTTTTATGATAAAACATTCTGATTTCTCAAAATGCCTGGTGCTCCCTTCATGACATATAACTATCAAGGCTGTGGTTTCTGCAAACTAACAATATGAAGAAAGATCCCAGGCATGCGATACACCTCATGTATATTTGCAGAAAACAGCAGGATTTGCCTGTCATGAGGGCTGCAGCATTGGCCTCCACAAACTAATTAATTCTGAATAGCCAGAGGCACACATGATAAAAAAACTAATAATCTCCCACAGTAGGGATGCAGAGGATAACTGTGACACAGGACAGATGACTAACAATGCGTTTGTCACAGTTGGCTTTGCATCCATAACTGGGTGGTTTACATAAACTCTGACATCAGCCATTGTAATGCTTTCTGAGACTTTATGCTTCCATCAGTGGTTAAAAACACAACAGATGAAATAAGAAAAATACACACTTGTGATTTTAGTGTAGCAATGCT
Source organism: Setipinna tenuifilis (assembly GCA_030347295.1). Taxonomy (NCBI): domain Eukaryota; kingdom Metazoa; phylum Chordata; class Actinopteri; order Clupeiformes; family Engraulidae; genus Setipinna; species Setipinna tenuifilis. The sequence goes on from CM059273.1 coordinate 15,781,243, forward strand.
TTCAGGTGCAGCATTCAACACACCTACAGCACTAGAGGAAATCAAAAAAAAAAAAATCAATAATGTATATGATCCACCACTGCGAGGCCTCTAGCATAGTCACTGCATAAGAACAATCCTATAAAAACCATCAGCACCTTCTGAAGCCTTCCAGCTCATGTCTAAACAGAGATCTACCTACTCTGAAGGTTGTATGACACAAACAAGCTTCCATAAGCCTTCAGGGGATTGCTTACTCAATGTGTGACTTAAAACTAAGACTTAAAACGGGGCAGCTGTGGCCTATAGTTAGGGGGTTTGTTCTTGGGATCAGAGGGTTGCAGGTTTGAATACCGTTCCAGTAGATGGAGTGGCAGAGTGGTACCCACATCCATGGCTGAAGTGCCTTTGAGCAAGGGATCTAACCCCACCTTGCTCCAGAAACTGTAACTGAAATCCTGCATCTAAATAACTGTAAGTCACTCTGGATAAGAGCGTCAGCTAAGTGTTATGTAATGTAAAATACTGGTTCATCACTGCAAAACGCTTTCAGAGGCAGAATAAAAAAACATTAACTGAACTAAAAAGGAAGACAGATGCATATTATCCTGGCCTCTGTGTATTTCTTCAGGGTGAACAAAAACAGTCTACCTCTCCAGCATAAATATTTATTTTATAATAACTCTCTCATGAAAAAGCATCACTGCTACGCATCAGAAGAGCCCTCTTGGCCTGCAGAACACAATGACTCCTCAGTCTTTAGCAACCCCCCACAGGAGAGGGGCTAACTGCACACATTGGGGACATGAGGGTTTTGTTTGGAGGTTACATGATGGAGGAGCGTTTTGGCAGTCCTTTTACAGCCTGAAGACGGAAGCCCCACATGTGTTTTCATCTCCATGCCGTGACCCTCTGGGGAAGGTCGGCTGACCCGTTCACGCCTAAGCCGCTACGCTGTATTTCGGTCACCGCAAGGGGTTATGTACACGCTGGGAGGCAATTTACTGTACAACAGGACGCACGGACCCCCCTGCAAGCGGAACTCATTTCAAACACCAACATGGACGCCCGTGGTGTCGCGTCACGGATGCCCAACTTCCTACAGTTCTTTCTCTTTAATTTTCCCCCCTTGGTGTTTGTGAAATATAGCTCCTCACCGAGCATGCGTGCGGTTCACTTATCGGTGTGGTAATGACTGGGCCAAGGAGGTGAACTGAGTGTGTGTGTTGTTTGTAGCCAGGCACTCCTCTCACGTTCTGAAACAATCTGCCCAGCAGATGTGGGTGTGAGGGGGGAGGAGAGAGCAGGAGAGGAGAGGGCCACACGAACAATGCCAGTGCGCAAGGAGGAGGATGTTGTAAAAGTACGCACTGAGGCTCCTAAAACTCCACAGGTGCCCCCTGTTACCCTGACGACCTGGGCGAGTTCTGCTAATGTCCATTCTGATCTGCTCAAATGCTCACTTCTGGAACCGATGGCCAAACACTGCCTGGCCTTGTCAAAATATGTCAGTGTGAAAACAGAAATTTGGCAGCAGTCGAGGAAGTAAGTCAGACAAAAATGCCCTGTTATTTATTTCAGTTGCCGTTTGATGTGTAATATTGATGTACAAATTATAGTTTTTATTGAATGCTTCGATGAAGCAGTCAACTCAACTCAACTCAACACATTTTCAAAACAGTTAACACACAGGGCTAAACAGTGCCACGGTGGTCAAAATGACACATTTTGTTTGCAAAAGGGTATAATTGTGCCAAAACGTTTAAAAAATGCAACAAAAGCAAACTTTGCCTTCAAACAACACAACTTGCAAACACATGCCTGACTCTTCCAATCAGTCATTACACAATAAATGTCAAAATAGAAAATACAGCACTCAGTGCGAATCAGTGCACCATTGCTTGTCACTGTAACCTATTACATAGCTTTCATGACAGCGTCGTTTTTTTCAAGCCTCTTCTTTTTTCAAACTATGACTGAAAATTGAAATACTGTACATATTACAGAAAATACACACAAACAAAAATATAATCTATTGGAGTATAAGAAATTAAGAAAATAAAAATATATTACTGTAAAGTATACAAATCTGCAGTATAAGAAATAGATCTCCTCCATTCATGCTGGCAAAGAACAACACAGACTTGACGCCTGCAGACTGATTGCTAATTGAAGATTTTTGAGAAGGAGTGTCAAACAGGTGCGTCAGTGATTTCATACTGATCTAGGTAGTTTCTAATAGTTAGGAACAGTTGGTTTCTGCTTGGTTATCACAGCTAAAACAATGGAGTTGTTGGCTGCTTGAACGAAATCCATGCTAACTATTTGTAAAAGGGTGGGAAAAATGTGTCAATTCAATGCAAACTGAGTAGATGGCAGTTTCTTTACAGTTTTTACCAATCATTTTCACGCGTTTTGCAGGGCAATGTTCACTTTTGCAAAACTCTTAACACATTTGCATGAACCAAAGTCTATGGGAGACAAACTACGTTCTCTTTCGCGTTGCTTTCACACAATTGCGTTCAATCACCACTTCGACCAAAATTCATAAATACTTCTCTCATTTAATGTTCACGACCAACAAAATTATGTACAACTACAGCTAAATTTGCAGACATTTGGATACTCTTATCAAAACAGTTAACTCTAGGACCAAACCTAAAATCAATACAATACAGTGTAACAAAGCACAGCATTTTGCATTTTGTCACACAAAAAAGAAATGTGCTTGAGGCATCTTTTAGCCAAATAATTATTGATATTTAGCACTTTTACACTTACGTGTGTATTTCTTCATAATATTTTTTTATTTTTATAGCTTGTTACGTAGCAGGTAAACAAAGAGGTTACATTTGCATGTTTATGGGCAAAACATTGTGATGTAGAAAGTTGTTATTGGAGTTGCTGTGTATTCCATTACCAGTATGTACTGTAGGGTTTATCATGGTTTATCCAAAATGCAGCAGCATCATGGATCAGCATTACAGTAGGTAGGGCCAAAAACGACTTCTATGGATGACTATATTTACATAGCCTGGCTGTCGCACCAAGCTTGTAGACAGAGCTTGGTCTGGCAAGTCTCCCTCAATGTAGCATCACATGCAGTATGGTTGGGCCCAGGCTAATATTTACATACATTTACATGTACAACACATATTACATGTACATTCTTTTGCAGTGAAACATACTCTAATTGATGCAGGTAATGGGCGTTCACCTTGGAACGCAATGTGGTTATATGTAAGCACAGGGTGAAGGTATCACATGTTACAGTTCATCCTGGTGTGTTTCTGGAGTGATGTGTTTTCTGTTTGTATGATTGTGCATATTTGATTGACACAATTTACGTATCTTTAGTTCTGAAATGTGTACTGCAGTTAGAATCCAGAAAAATTGCGAACTATAGAAAATCCACTGAAAAACACCTTGTGATTCGCATCAACATTTTCTAATACATATGGTACTTTACACAAAATACTGTAATTCATTTGTAAACTGTATAGGTATAGCCTATACTGTTTATTTATATATTATCAAAAGTGCATGAATACATACAAATGTCACTTAGATTGTTTGATAAAGTGTGTACTTACAATACATATCAGTAATGTGCCATACTGTCAGACAGAGGCTAGATTTTAAGTGATTTGTTTCAAGTTGTTTGCATTTTTTAGGTTATTGTACATTGACTGGCATTGTAGACTTATTGACCGACAGCGTGTGTTATAGTTAGGTTGCTGTAGCGCATTTTGCAGCAAATGTTAATTGATGTGCTCAAACGCATGTTGGTACAGCACACTGTGTTAAGAGTTTTGCAAAAGTGGACATTGCCCTGCAAAACGCGTGAAAATGATTGGTAAAAACTGTAAACAGGTCAAAGCATTTAGGGAAAACTGTAATAAGACAATATCAACACTCACACATAGAAAAACAGTAATAAGAATGATTGATCTACCACCCCTTAACTCTCTCTGTAAATAACTTAACTAAACTTAGTACCAAGTGTCTTTTATCTGTTGCTTATTTTCTAATAAATCACAATCAAGAGGCAATGTCGGCTTAACGGATGCCAAGGAGACGCATACAAATGGTAAAATCCAACATCAGCTTGTTTTTTTGGGTGTGATTTATGCAAGGAAATGACCAATACTAAGCAATAAACAGGCAAACAAGCGTAAATGGAGGAATCCATGATTCACAAGGCTCAGACAGCACTCTGGCTGTGTGCAAGCCAGTCACAGGCCCAAACAATCACATGTCCCCTACCCACTGCCTGTGGAGCCCTAAACACAGATGTAAATTCCAGTGTAAGTCATGCTTACAATCAGCAAAGACGTCATTACTGACGACATGAAAAACTAAATATTTATTTATATTGCCACACTCGCAAAGACTTTATGCACATGTTTTGTGGTCTCAAAACCATGAAGCAGAGCTAACAGAAAGATGAATATCGGCACTTTGGGTTTTGCCTGTTCCCAGCTGTGATTGGCATAGCAAAGCATCTCCACCTTTTCACACCATCTGTCCCTGTTCTCACACATAAGCAAAGCTATACGTTTACATTTACTTTTATTGCAAAGATGCTTTTATCCAAAGTGATTTGCAATTGGAGTACCAGCAATGATGCCACAGATGGAGAGCTGTTGAGGGTATTACATAAAGCACTAATTCTAATCTGACGCAGTTACAAAGTGTAGGAAACGTGGCATGCAGACACAAGACAAGTCTGACTGCCCTGTTTTATTTCTTTGCAATGAATGCCTCTCATAATAAGTCTTGTGTCATGGTTTATGTTTCAGTCCAGAAGCCTTAAGTTCTTAAACCCCACTGACCTCATAAAATTAATGATGGCGGGTCATTTGCGGTGATAAAGTGTGTGTCAAATGATCGCATGATTACAAGGTAGCTTAATGTGAGAGCTGGATGACACATAAAAGTAATATCAAGATGGCGCAAGTCAGTGTCGAAGACAAGCTGATTGATGAGGTCGACGTTGTTTCCGCGGAATCCTCCAAATGTTATTGTACAGATGCTGTGCAGAACGGCACTGTCATGGCGGAGTATAAACATGCACAAATATGGGAGTCATGCCATCAACCTTCTGTTTTACTCAGTCTATGCTGCCTGCCAATGTAGCGCTCGTTCTGTTGAACAAAAGGCCATTACATCCTTTTCAGTTCTCTGTGATGCAATTCTTTTACGAGGTGTTACCTTGTGTGTGCGTGTGTGAGTGAGTGAGTGAGTGAGTGAGTGAGTGTGTGTGTGTGTGTGTGTGTGTGTGTGTGTATGTGTGTGTGTGAGTATGTGTGTGCGAGCATGTGTGTGTGTGTGTGTTTTGCCAGTCTAGAATGTCACATGGCTCCTGTTTACATACTATGCCCACAGTCCAGCTTGCTAGACGGCTTGCAGCTATGTAATAAAGTTTGCCAAGGTGGGAGTTGGACATATTCTTTGTTGCAGGAACACACAAGCCGTTAAAAACTGTTTTACAACATGTGCTAACTTGTGACTGAGACTACCTGTTGGCATGAAACTCAATCAATCTCTCCGGTGACTTGTTTATGGTTGACAATAAGATACAGCACTAGGGCCATATTACTACCATATGCCACAATCAGTGCGGTGATCACATCGGCTATTATCACTAATATGGATGCAGTTGTTATTACGACGTCGCTGTTTTGTTTGCCTTGTGGCTCTGAGATCACTGTGGGGGAGAAATTACTTTTCCACAAACTTCTCCAGATGTCTTTGCGGATCCAGGAGGCCACGGACCAATTTCCTGCACATTATGACCACCTCTCTCCTGGTCTGGGACTTCCAGGGAGTATCACGTCTATGAGGCATTATAGCATTTTGTTGATTGCTTACAGTACATGTTCAAACACATGTGGCTGTGTGTGTGTGTGTGTGTGTGTGTGTGTGTGTCTGTCTGTCTGTGTGTATGTGTGTGCGTGTGTGTTTGTGTGTGTTTGTGTGTGCACTTTTGTGTTGAGAGGCTATTGCGCAACCAAAGACTTGAAATAAAACCATCAGATTTGAACTGAAATAACCCCCTCGATTTTGCTCTTGATCTTTAAATCTCATGTTTCACATACAATAACTTATGACCAAGTTAAGTAACCTAAGCTAGGTTCATCCTGTCGAGACGTCCCGTGTTTGATATACGTCTTCCGAGACCTAAACAAAACTTCTGTGCAGCCCCAGTGAGTTATACTGGCAGCAGTGGGGGCCAAAAGGCTGATGTAACCTCGCAATCCATACAGTAGTGTCTGGCTCAGGATCCTCCTCTGAGTCAGGTGAGTCATGGACACTAGAAGATGAAGTACACCCTACATCACGAGACTACACTAGTGTCTATTTATGGAAGTCGGCTGTGAATTAAAGCTAAGGTCAGAGGCATTAGCGTGTGCTGCGCTAGCCTGAGCCATCACAGTGGTGCAGTAATAGGGGCCTCCTCCAGCTATGCTACTTGAGAAAATTACAGTTCCGCTAACAAAAAGGAGAAAGAGGTGGAGGGGTCAAGGGGTCAAGTGGCCTGTCAGAGAATCCAGGCAGGAGTCCTGTTTTGATCTCACACACATTTTGCATCACGTGTACTGTATGTGGTCTTCATGTGCCCAGGGTAGTGGCTGAGGTCATGGAGACTCTTGCTGGAGACTCTGCTTTCCTTTAAAGGGAAGGGTACATCTGCTTCCAATAGACGTGCATTTAGCCAATTTAACAACAGAAAACAATTATTACAATTATTATTGTTACAGATTGAGAGGATGGAGCACATAATGACACACACGTCAGGCTGGCAGTGTATTATGTTTGTGTGTTTTTTTCCTGTGATTAAGATAGGATTGGATAAGATGTTCCTTTATTGCCCCCTTAGTGGGGGCATTAACAATGCTGAGGCAGGAAGGACAGCAGGATAAAAAAGGATAAAGACATTTGTTATATAAAGAAATAAATAAAAGTAGATTAAAAGGAAATAATAAGTAAAAGATTTTAAAAAGTAGCCTTATAAAGCAAGGCTATCTTCCTTCAGGATACATAATATATTTCTACTCTTCTACCTGTAATACAAACACTGTCCTTCGCCATGTGAATAACCAAACACAAAGTTTGTCATTAATCATAGTGGATTATGATGGAAGAGCTACAAATTCTTGTGAGAAACATAAGAACGTGTCCAAGGGCTTAGATGTGAGACAGGAATTGTGCAGTAGGGCAATAAGAGTAATCTATAAAGCAGTCCATTTTACTGTGCCTTCATATGAAGAGGTGGTCATCAATAACACGCTCATGCTAACCAGCTGTTTAAATGATAAATACTCCAGTGGTGCAATCAGAGCTAAACATGCGTTTCCAAAAAGAATGGAAAAGTACTCCAATACCTGTTATTTATAGTTACGGGTCATGAGGTAAACATTTATTTAACATTTGCCCTTTTGACATACAATTTTTCTTTGCATACAACTAAGCGAAGATTTATGTTTTCTTACCCTTTTGACATCCAATTTTGTTTGCATACATCTGTTTCCTTTTTTTTAATACAAATATTACAACTTTAATGTGTGCTGGTATTTTCTGTACAACTGATGCTCTGAACAGATGGCCAGAACATATCAGAACTTTAGCCCCTGGGCATGGAGATAAAACACGTCCAAAGCCCCTTTGAAAAATAAAGCTCCTTAAACGTTCTACAATTAAATTAGTGAAAAAAGACACTTAAATTCCTTCACACACTGAAGTTGTCTTGTAAATACACAGAGGGACGTTTATACATTCTCACAAGCAGCCGTTGCCATAAATCTGGGTGACGCTCGCAAGCATGTGTTCATTTCGCACCGGCACAATTTATGGGCAGAAAATGAATATTCCCGCGTTTTGTCCAGCTGCTCTATGTCAGTAAATCCTTTAGGAGCATCTGGATAATGGAGGCCAGGGACAGTCCTCTTTTAACACCCGCACTCTGTGGGAAAGGGACTGTTGAGCTTGCAAGAGGGCATATCCTACTTCTGCTCTGTGCTGCTGACTCACATGTTTGTTGACATACTTTATATGGGTGCTATGATTAAAACCTTCTACAAAAAAATAAATAAAAAAACATATCAATTCTAGGGAAATGCGAACTGTAATCAAGTGAGCACCATACATGGAGTCAGTGTTTGGGCCTAAGTAAAGCATATTTCCCAAATGACGAGGTGTTTATCCTTGCACCTCGGCACACACAAGAGTTCAGTGGGAAGGCCATCAGAAAATCAAATAGGTCGTTAATTAAAATTGGAATATTAAATCTGCTCCTCATTGCAAAATTTAATTACAGGCCAAAAAAGAGCAAAAAAAATGTTTCAGTGTTCTTTTCCCAACCCTGTAAGGCTCAGGGACAAGATTATTCTGTGTGTGTGTGTGATGCAAAGCACAGAGAAAGCTATATTCTCCTCATAGCAGGACAAATTGAAATTGAAATGCTTTAACAACCAAGTGTTTCAGGTAGTTATTTTACACTTGGCCGTCAGTAACCAAAGAAAATAGTCACTCTGTAAAAGTCAAGTGGAGAGAAGCAATCAGCGTCAAATAATTTCCTCTTTTCATCCAAATTGCGTCCAGAAACATTGTTTTGCATGTTGTGAGACTGATAAGGCTGCCACTGCAAAGAGCAACCGCCAAGAGCTTAATTGTCCATGTCACAGGCTCATATATATAGTGATGAACCCACCTCAGAGGCAAGTGCTAGACTTTTGACAGAGTGAAAACACATTTATGTCATGAACATATCTAGCGCGGTAAATAATGGGGCATGGCGGTGGAACTGAGCTCTCAGAAGAAGTGAGGCATTTCCAAAGGCCCGATTTCACCCTACCCAAAGCATTCCTCTATAGCAACCGCAGTAAAAACAAATAACCCCACAACGCTTCCTGCATCACTTCCACATTGGATGAGAAGGTCTAGTTGGAAGAAAAAAAAAGTCAGGCACCAGGACACAATACTACAGCCGTCTCCAGTTTGACATTGTTTCCACTAAGCTGTCGTAGACAAAGCCCCTTGACTAACTGCTCACAGCAGCTGCAGGTCATTGTCATAGAGAGTTGTTATGGGGGGGGGGGGTGGATTTCCTGTCTCAAGCATCCAATGTGTCTGTATCCAAAAGAATACGTGGTGAAAGTATGTCAGATGTGTTACTGACAGTAAAAATGTGTTTCATTCCATCTGAGATTGAGGAAGATACAAAGCTGTATTCTGTGTAGGATTATGTGGTCATGGGTGTTTTGTATCCTGAAGTCATCAGAAACACAACTTATTTAGGGAAAACAGGTTGAGAAATGGCAGATGTTAGGGCTGGAAAATGTATACTTTAAAATACTCTAGTTAAAATGTTATAATAGTAATAATATGTTACTGAGACAATAGAACACATGAATTAGGCTAAGAAGTGGATGTGTGATTTCAAATCTGTAATTCTTAAAAAATGCCACTTTTATTACTTGTTAATTATAGGTTCATCCAAATATATCAAACTCAACACAACTATACTCATACTCATTTTGATTTTGTCTAACCATGGTGAATTCTCAAGGCTTCCTCCTAGACTTCCTCCTAGACTTTTACCTGACAGGAAAAAAAAATGCTTTTGTCATCATTCTCTACATAAAATTTAGAAAAAAGAAAAGATGATTTGCCAGTCTCACCAAGAAAAGCAAGTTCCATAGCCAAAAAACCATGGCTGGGTAAGCTGGGAGCTGTATGTCTTCCAGCCTTGCCCAGAAGAAGGTCAGAGGAGGTTGCTTTCCTCACCAGTGCTCTGCCATTTTCCAGTGCAGGCAGCCTGAGCTGGGCTGGGCTGGGCTGGACCGGGCTGGTCTGGTCTCGGGCCGGGCTGCATCCCAGCTCTTCCACAGGCACATCTGCTAAAGCGCTGTGGCCCTGAGCCTTAGTGTGCGGAAAAATTCGGCAGTGAGTGGTGAACAACAGCGGGCCTACGCCCTACACTCTACTTTACCAGAGGCCCCTCAGCAGGAGTGCAGGAGTGCACGAGTCCCTAGTCAGCATTAAATATCCTTACGGCCAGGACAGTGAGGGGCCTTTAAGTGATGTCAGCTTACTTCCTATGCATGTTGCTGTGCCTGAGGATGGGCTTTTAATGCTGTAATGTGTCTCTTGTTAAAATTTAGGTGTAAATATGAAGTTTTTTTGTGTGTGTTCAGCAGTGGCGTCAGAGAGTGACACACCAGAAAATGTCTCTGGACTCATTCAAGACAGCACCTGGACACTAATTCACAAAACCATCTCCATTGTGGGCAGGTTTTTTAAACAGTACAGTGTTCTAGCATGGAAAATATGTAAACGTTCCTCAAACATACCAGACCGTGCAGAAATACATCTTGCTAAGATAAACAACAACTGCCATTTTTCATTAGACAGGGAAGAGTTTTAACCTCAAATGACTCAATGGCCCATCTTGCTTTTACTTCAGCTTAGGAAACACACAGCCTGAGGTTTAAATAGCTCCAAAACTCCTCAGCATGATCAACCCCTTCTCCCTGACCTTTATATTGAATTCCATTTAGAGACACACCAGTCATCCACCCCCCGCCAATTCAGAGTCCACTAGCAATTCGTGTCCAAAGTAGCTATCTTGATTTATTATCTTGTTCCATTAAAACAGAACACGTAGGAAAAAAATAAAGAGAAATAAAAAAGAAAAAAAAGCATTCCAGAGTCTGCCCTGGCCTGGCTTGACAATTTATTAAAGCAGTGCACCTAGATGAGTCACCAGACCGAGTGTCACCCCTGAACAACATGGTGCCGGGAAAGCTCCCTCCACGGCCACCACCAGTATGGCCAATTCATTATCCACAGAGAGCCAGGCACGGATCATTACTAGCGTTTCTTTGCTACATTTCAGTTGTCTCGGCTTGGCTACTCTCTGACAAGGAGCCCCTGGCTACGTCTAAATTATGTTTGATGTGTCACGGATGACAATGCCTCTCATCGTCAGACGAAACCGGCAGCAATGCTGATGAAACCAAAGAAATCTGCTAATGCGACCAACCAGCGCAGGCCCACTAAAAGAAGGTTTTAATTTTGGCTAAATTAGAAAGGGGGGGGAAATAATTTTATGCCCAAATTAACCAGCTGGGGAAATAAAACGATTTGGAAATAAGGGCCCCATTGAAGGAAAAGAAAAAAAAAGATCACATAAATTTATTGGTTAAGATGGCATCCGTGACAAGACAGTGACTATGGTCCCCACTGAACTGCTGTAGCCTGAAGGAATGCCATGTTCATGTGTCTGTAACCAAATGTCCCTGTTTACCAAAGCCATGGCCATAGCTCATAGCCAGCCACAGACAGCCGCATCACTCATGTCGCATGGATCAGGCCCAGGGGGAGACAGGCTGTTTTGAAGTTAAATATTTATGAAAGAATCATTTGGTTGTGATCACAAAGTACCAAGTTTGTCCGTCTCAGATGTTTCAAAGCCTTTGCCCCTCCATTACATCACTCATTCACTCCATTGTGCCCTGAAATTGTGATTTTTGTTGTCCTTTTTTTAAAAATGGTTGAAAAAGTTGAAAAGTCGTTACATAATGCCACAGTACTGATGTAGTGGACACTTTCAGCTATTACAATTATTAGTTAATTATTACCTAATTATTATCTACAGATAATAGCTCATTGCAAACAAACACTATATTGATTCTTATTTAATCCACAAAACTAAGGGGCAACATTGTTCACATCATCACTAATCAACTGATAATTTCACAGCTTTTTAATTTTCATTAACTGTTGTGTAAATGTTAGCCAGGCCAAATTTCTATGTGGGGCTATAAAACCCCTCAACGATCAGAAAATAAATGCATTTGTAAATGCATTACAACACAACCCCAGTCTGAAGCACTGAAGCACTGAACCGGCTGCACCTCACCCTCAATTAGTTAGCATCAGCGCTGACTGCAGGGCTGAACCGAGGCCAACTCTTTGTTTGATAAAGAGGGGACGCAAGCTCCTTTGTGAAAGAGGCAAAGCAAAAAGCCAGCCCTCTTACTCTCCCAGATCACGGGTCACAGCTGTAGTACAGTTTAAGCTTTCCGAGCCTGATGACAATGACGACGGTGACCCAAGGAATTCCTCAAGCCACCGATTTAAGTTTGTGTTCTATTCTAACGATGTGCATGATGAATAGCCCTGCCAAATTATATAAGAGCCATATATTGATTCACTATTAGTGATCTCAGTGTGGAATGCATTCTGTGGGCTACAGTCTTTTGTAGTTTTGCGTGTATCACGCCAAAATACACACGATTAGAACAACTCAAACACTTTTTCCATGATCTTGTGATGACAACAGTGCAAACCGCAAACTGTGTGAAGTAACTATCAGATCTGACTGAGTATTTATGAATAATCATAACACATGTGTCTAATTGATTACTCACACTCTCTGCACATGTTTCAAGGCTGTGGGTAGCACGTGAAGTGTTATTTTAATGATAAAAATCTGGTGAAAACTGTTGAAAACTGCTTAGACTGTATCCATAAACCCCAAATACAGCAGCATTCCCGCTGAGGAACAAGGGAGAGAAAAGTGCCCTAAAAAAATGCCTTATTTTTGCTGACTTCCTGCTCCAAACCACTCTGCTTTTTATAGAAGGAGAGTCTAACTGATGCCCATCCAACTATGATGTCAGTCATGCTGCATGTTTGGCCCTGTCTGTCTGCGTCTACTGAGCATATTCAGTGGCTAAGTCTAAGACACAAATGCTTCTTCTGTCTTCTGTTCTGACTACGTTTACCACTCTTGGACATTCTTGTCCAAAGCTGAGGGCAACAATTGACATTTGATCTTCATACTGATAAAAATATATAAAATTGTGCACTCGACACTGAGATCCAATTGACGTCATTTGGCTAAACTACAATATTTTTTTTGCCTTTAAGCTTGGGCATTTACAGTGCCATGGCCATCTTTCTTTATTCAACTATGGCATCTTTGATCCGCCCGATTCTCTGTACTGTATTTCTTCCTGCCTCACCTTTGGCTTGCTGTCAAGCGTCTGTTTTGGGTAGTTACAGCAAAATATTATCTTGTCTCTAAGTCTAGCAGCGAAAGCCCAAGCCCTTTGTTATTTGGGACTGATGCAGAGCTGGGCTAGGCTACAGAAGTACTGTATGTATGGGACATGCGATGCACCGTCATGCTCACACTACAGTTTTGAAGGGGGATTCAAAAGTGCCTTATTGGACACATGAGACATAAAGAGGATTCTATACTGTGTTCATGTCAGCATATGATGTGGCGACCTGCAGGGCTTTGCCTGCGTTTCCATAGCACCCCCCCACTCCCCCCCCACCCCTCCCTAGCTCTGTGCTCAGGCTTGCATGGAGGTGGGGCAGGCTCTTAGTGAATGATGAGCTATACTGCCACACACGTATGAAATAGATTCATAGGGCTGCCATACTTTGTGCCCTCCTGACTTCCCTTTGACTTTCTCTCCGAGTTTCTTTGCCCTAGTTTCAATAAAACTGTTTTGTTAAATTTACTTCATCGCCTCCTCCTTTTTGTTACAGTCTCCAAAGAGTCATAACTTCATCCAGGAAATGTAAAACTGTCCACCTAAACATATTTACAAACTCTCCTAAACCCACGAGCCCGTCAAGTCGGAGCCAACTTTCCTTTTTCCTCAGATGTGTCTAAGAAATGACATATTTCTCTCTCATCACGTCGTGATAAAGCCTTTGAGTGACACGGAGCTGAACCGCAGCCAGAAACTGATTAAAAGAGGATTATTAGAGGAGAAGTACAGTAGAAATAATGACAGGCATAAATTCCGAAGTCAGAAGGAGCCTGACGGCGTGGTCCTCTGAAGGGAACGGTTTCAGGTAATGTTTTAGGCTGATAGCACTGCATAAAAAGCCAGGGTACAAGCGAGCTATTGTGCCTTGGACCTTGTCCAGTCACCTGGAACCACTCCCACTCTTTAGGCTGCTCCTGCACGTCACCCGTCACCGCAAGAGACAGTGGCAGAATCAGGGGCCAAAAAAGGATGTCTCGGGTCGCTATAGCTGTGGTTGCCATGGTGGTTTTAATGGATTTTTTGGATCATTTCAGCACGAGTGGCATCCTGCCCATGACTTTGAGAAAGGACATAATATCTTACACTATTTTATTATGTTGACACAGACACTTACCATTAAGGCAGGAGCCACTCATGTTATTTGGACTATGTGTTGTGGTTAAAAATGGAAACAATTTACTTGACTGGAATTAGTGGGTATTACCGGTGGCTACCAAGTTATTCTACAAAGAACAGTGGACAAGATTTATTCACAAGAGCCTCTACTGGCCAAGACAGTCTCCTTTTTCCGATTTTGTTTGAATAAATGTTCTGGAAACTGTCCACATATGATGACTACCAGTATATCCCTTTTCCTGTAAACATTGACAAACCATTGACATGTCTGTGTTTATCCAATTAATAGCTCAATCTTTACTTTTGTTAAATTCTAAAGGGCTCATTGGTTGTTGTTGTGGAGTGTATCCTGAGCTGCCAAAGAAACTCTTAGCAAGACAGATATGCACAAGAGGAAACAATCAAGTCACTGCAGGTTACAGTTGCTGTAAAAATTTGCTGACAAACACACGTGGCATCTGTCATAAAACAACGCGCTATCCAAAACCCAGCCAAAACAAAGCTGGTGTTCCTATGGCAACAGCTCCATCCTTAGCTGACCTATGCTCCTGTGGGCTGCTGAGCATTGCTGAGGATGTTACTCACAGTTTATTCTGAAGGCTTGCCTTGAACGGAGGAATGGAGTAAATCTGTTGGTAATTCTGGAAAGTTCTCTAATCTCATAGCCATCAGCCAGAGGCAACGATGCAGTTTTAGAGTTTCCTCCATTGTACAGTATTGAAAGCATGTGTTTTACACTAATTTGCCCCACTGTCAAAAGTTTGTGAAGCACTGATTTTTCATGTAAATGGTATGACATTGATGAATGATCATGAGTTAATATATGAAAAATGTCAATATATTCTTACTGTAGTGTTATACGTATTATATTCTCATTTATTTTAATTTAACATTGAAATGACATTAACAAACGGGAATGAATTAAACTTATGCAACAGAAATGAAATGTCCTGAAGATCTGAGTTAAAGTAATTACTCAATTGTTCTAAGACAAAATGCTAATTACTTTTCCAAGTAGTTGGTACATTTCTTGCCGCAATCAAAAGATAATTATCAGTTTGCCATAATTAAAGGTTGTAAAACAAAAAGACATCTCCTGGGGCTAGAAATGGGTCACCCAAATATAATTTCGAGCCAGTAAGATAAAAAAAAGTAAGATATGTCTCATTACACAGTCTTATAAAGTAAATAGAATGTAAGTACTCCACATAACATCACCAAAGCCGTGAGGAGCATATATATGGTGCTTCTTACTCTGTGGTTTCTACACACATACTGCTGAAATAGTCATGCAGATACTGCGCCATCAGACTTTGTCCACTGTTGTGCAAAACAAAAAAAACTAAAACTACAAACATATAACTACACCTATAACTACAATAACAACTATAAAACAGCTATAAAACCTTTCCCTCAACCTTCACTGCACTGCCACCTCACTTAAGCAATAAAATTAGAGAAATATGTGTAACATGCCTCTAAATTGTTAATATCCCAAGTGTGTACTGTACCAGGATTATAACACAGGATTATAGCACAGACTTACGGTTCCATTGTATCCACTCCAGGCTACTCTTCATCCATTGTTTCCATTGTTAGATTTGATGGAAAAAAAAATGTCAGGACCGATTTTGAAAGAAGTGTGGCTTTTCACATTCCGAATCTCTGTCATAAAAAAGGAGCCGTGTCAGAGAGGATGCTGGACTTTCAGGACCTCAGCTAATGATCGTATGACCCCGTTGGCCTTCCTTTTCCTCCCTCAGCCAGACAGCTATACGGTCATCCTGTAGTTCACTGTACGATGGGGGGTAGGTCAATGCCAATTTGTTACATTTCAGCTGCAGTTTGATTGGAAGCAGAACTAATCAATATGGTTGTTAGTGATCAGCCACGTGAAATGGGTCACAGGAAGGAAAGCCTTAATGTCAGCATTGGGTTGCCATCGAAATATTACTGTAGTGAGATTTACTGAGTATTAATCCATTGAGACACAACCTGTTTCGAGTTTGTTTCAGAATGGCATGACCAAGTTGTAATGTGTTACTAAAGAATTTCTGTAATGTTGTAGTAATGTTCTCATGTTGTAGCGAAGATTTTGTGGAGCGGTTTGCTGTTGTCTACAAGATGTATTGGTGGTTTACTGCACATTCACATCAATAATGTTAGGAATGGTGAGCCATGTTACAATATTTGCATGGCTGTATTTTCCTTTCCAGTTCACAAAACCTCGTTACATTAATAGTACACATAACATGAACAGCAGGTCATCTGTCAAAGAGCATGGTTCAACATCACGCATTGTGAGCTGCAAAACAGTATACCCACACTGCACAGACATTTCATCCATTTCTGGAGATAGGTATGTCATATCTCTGTCATAATATGTCATATCTTTTAACATTTTCACGGAGATCTAATGGGATTAAAATAAATTCTCCCTATCTCTCAAGGGCGCATGCTGCTTATCTTCAAATCGGCTGTCTTTTTTACATATGCAAATGAACCATGAATGAGAAATTAATAACTCTTTTTCTGATTCATGTTCTGGGTCAGTCAGGTTCCACCTCATAACTTTAATATCTTTTTAAATATATTTTAGCACTGTCAATCACTCACATGCTGTTTTAGATGTTAATAACAAGGTTTCTTTAATAGATGGATCAAACAAAGGTTCGTTTCACTTTCTGTTTGTTCCAGCATGTAATTGGGGCGGAGACCAGGAGCACACAGGTCATGGTGACAGAAAAAAAAACGTTGAAGGTTTCAAGCATGGGAAAACATAGAAGCCAAGAAATCTGCTGTTGATAGTTTGATAACAACAGGGAAACCATTTCAGTCAGGAACACTTTAGTAAAAGTAATCTATTGATACGAAACAAGTTACATTTGGTGGTATGGCTCTGTTCTGGGACATTCTTTGCCCTTTCATGTGCAAACCTAAGGCAGGGAGAATAGCAAAGAAAGATCTCACCACAAGGAATACAGAGCAGCGCAAGCAGCAATGACACCAGACATGGATTAAGTCAGATACATAATGAGGTAGAGTTGGGCAGAGGGTGTGTAGCAGAGTGACTTGCAAAAAGGCAGCGGCAAAATCAGCTATGTTCTCAAGCAGTTTAAATAGCAGCTCCCAGTGTCATCTCAGCCAACAAGGCAGCAGAAAGTAGTCAGCTGATTAACCGGGTAATGCAGTCAGCTGAGCCAGGCTCAGCAGGGCCGTCAGCTCACAGCTTAGCCCAATTCTGTGGCCTGCCAGAACTAACACTATGTTTGATTGTACTTGCCATCTCTTGTGGTTTACAAGTATGTTAAAATGGCAACCTAATCACAGTGGGAATGTAAAGTGTAAAACCAGTAGCATTTCCTCTTGGAGTAGGCTAGTCCATTCAGTCAAGCAGCGTAACCTTTCTTAAGTTTCTTAAGTTAATGTATTGTAGCTAAGCTTGATAAATGAAAAAATAACAAACAAACAGATTGGCCACTGTTCATAAAATGGCAATGAATGGAACAACTGATGAAATCTGCAACACTGCAAAAACAGCATACTGACTACCTGTAAATCCATGGCAGGGGATTCACCATAACATGATAGTCCATTTGGTTGAGGCAGAAGTGCTTCTAAGACTCTCACCATGTCCAAGTTGCCATTGGACAAGTTAGGCCTTTATTTCCATTTCCACTATTATTGTTTTTGTTCCCTTATAGTAATGCTTATATGTGTGCAGTCTTCAAGTATTTTATTAACTGTAATGCATGCTAACACTGTCTTTATGAGAGGATCCTGATATGTTACAGTTCGGCAGTGTCAAGGACATATTTTCCTCCCAGATACTATCAGGTGGAGAGGGTATTTTTGTCCTGCAGGCACACAGCATTTTATGCTTTTAGGCGAAAAATATAAACATATCAATATAATATGTGCATTTTCTGGAAAACATATCATAGTGTGCGAACAAACTCATTTCTTCAGTTCTCCTGTATGTGCAGGGACTGATCCCCAATAGGAATGGATATGCAGAGCTTTTCTTAATACATCCACAAAGGAAGCCCTTGGTAAAAAAAAAAAAAAAAAATCCTGAAATACACCATTTAATAGTAAACAAATAGTGGTGTTATCACTGGTGTTATATGCGTATGCGCATATATGGCCATGAAAAACACCAGCTCCATTCAGAAGGAGAGGTTATTTAAAGCCAGTGGCATCACTTGAAGAAAAGCCACCCTGGGAAAGCAAAAACAGTGCTGATTTATGATCATGCAAAGAGAGAGATTTAACCAAAGATTTCCTTTTTTACAGAATTACTGAACCATTTATCTTGGTGTCTGTCTCCCTTATCACGGCCCTCGATCAAGGAGATGTGCAATATAACCAGGACCAAAAAAAGGGAGGATAGTGTGATTTGTCATCAAAAAGCCATGTCTTGGATATGACACCCCAGAGGGACATAGTCTGTGATTGTGCATGGCAGATGAGACTCAAGAGACTCTATCAATTCATGTGTTTTTCCTTCCACTGCCAATTCTCACCCCCTAAATAGCTCGATGTTAAAAAGGCCTTTTACACCACTGAATCTTACTGAAATTACCAATTCAATCGTTACCAATTTATGATGGGCCTTTATATTCACATTACTTTTTTGTGACATGTCATTGCTTCAAAGGCATTAAAATGTAATCATTATGGTTCTGTGGGTGCAAAGACAACAGGAAGAAGTATCAATCAAAAACTGCTGACTGAACCAAGACAAAAATCAGTCAGACCAGTGTTTGACTTTGTCTGTCAGAGCACCGTAAAAAACAGCTCTCATGGGAAATGATGAATATCTCCTTCTTGCTCCATTTTCAGGGCATTTAAATGTTTTGTTACCATGGATATTTCCTTTACACACGCCATCTTCCCCAGGGGGTCACTGGGTCAGAGGAAGGGCAGTGGAAGAATTCTCCATGCAGAAGAACACATTCTTGGCTACTGGGACGAGCCTTCAGGAGATATCAGCAGCAGAAGACCACATTCAACTGAACAGCCTACCGTAACACAGACAAAGACAGGCCATATGCTGTAAAACAATGACTTGGAAAGAGAAAAACTAAAGTCTTCCTGCCTCATTTCCCAAGAACAAAAAAAGGAGACCTGGGACTTGACACATGTAAACAGTCCATTTGATGTGCAGTGCCATTTAAGACCATAAAAGTCTTAAGCCCCCTTTGAACGTTTAACTATCTAACTTAACCTAAAGTGAAATTTCAATCACTCATTTTAATTTCGACAGAGCGAAACAAGCTGGAAAAAATTAAAACCATAAAAATGCAATTTCTGAATCGCCTAGCTTCTCACGAGGTGGGGAAAATTAAGGGCCACTTGACTTCTGTGTCCAGGCTTCCTTAGAACATAGTATTGTTTTGTGGCTTTACTAATTGACAGGGAAGTGGCGTCATCCACTTGGAGTGTTTGTGACTCTTAGTCTTGCTCTGCAAATGCCCCAGAGAACAGACTAATCAGAGTTGAGGTGAACACCCTGGAAATCCAGGGATGAAACACAGTCTGCCGCATCCTCCGCATATGAGAAATCACGTCCTTCATTTGTGGACACATGCCTACAGGCGAAGGGAGACAATGTAATGTCTGAATTGCTTGTCTACATGAAATTAATGAAAACAAATCTGCATCATATTTTCATTAATCCCAGCGCCAATATTAGATGGATGTGACATCATTACTGCTCAGGGATAAAAAGTTGATTGTTTTCTGGAGTGGTTCACCGCGATAAACAGAACAGGAGACCAGAAGAGATCATATCTTGGGAAAGCATGTATACTCAGACCGGTGCACCCCACAACGACTGCAAAAGCCTTGGGAAGAATTGCTGCTATTTTTCTTGGTATCAATTTGATCTCCCTCTGCAAATTGGCAAGTGTCCAGGGGTCCAGCACTTCTATGAAATATTCACAGGCTTCCAGTTGTCAGTGGATGTCACAGGCGGCTAATGAGTTTTCTGACATCTGTGAGAATCTGACGAAGGAGATATGCAGCAGGAGTGTGTGTTCAAGAAGTCCAGGGGCTGGACGCTGGATGGAAAGCTTTTTTTTTTTTTCAAGGCATTCTTTTTCACCTCTGCACTTTATGATATTTTAATGGACAGTGAGCTCTGCAACTGTATGATATCTCTTTCACATCCTCCGCGTAGGCTTTTTAACTCCCATCTTCCAATATGGTTTATCAGACTTGGCCACGCGTGCCGTGTGATGGTAATCTTATTATCCTTTTACATAAGTATATTTGCTCTGTTATCTAAATCAAAGAAAAAGCTTCAGTGGGAAGTGGAATCATCCCAGGGGCCAATCTCTGACACACTCATTTCCTGCCAGATACTTGTTCAGCACGGGCCCATAAGGTAGAGGTCACGTATAAGATATCTACCGGATGCTTCTCTCTGTCATGGGAAAGCAATAAATATCATATGTCACACAGCAGAAAACTACAGATTTTTGGGGACTGTTAGTATGTAACATTATGTTGAGATTATTTAAAAAGATCTCCAAGATTTTCAGTCTTTCCCACAAGGAGTCTCTCTATGTGTATTGTAAATAGACTTTGATGTGAAGAGAATTATTTAAGCTTATAAGTTGATGTCTGCTTTACTGTTAGGCCTACAGGGGATCCTATACATTGACCATTTCATTCAAGTCTTTAACATAATCATTTAACAATATTACTAAGCTTAAACTACTTGCATTTGTACTAGTCAGGCTATACACCGTACCTTGTCACCTGTGATTTATGTACTGTATACCATGGCAGCTGTTTTGTGCTTATTCCAAAACTGCATGTTTTGTCAGAGATAAATATGGACAACATTTATTTACCATTTGGTTTTTGTTGTGCATTACAAAGAAGGCTTTCTGGCTTTCTTTTATCTCTCCAAATGATTCATCCTTTTAGCAACAAGAAAACAAATTATACATTTGCAGCATGACTAAACTTAAAGCTCAACCTAAAAGGGGAAACAAGATGAATAATTGAGATGAGTGTACTGCTTAACTTCTGTTCATAAGGTCCTAACATGGCCAATAAAAGGAGGGTAGTCTTTCTACTTCCCAATGCAGAGTTAGCAGGTTTGCGCCTAGGACTGGACTGCTCAAGATGAACTCAGTCACACCTCCTCATGCCAACATAGTAACTCGATGCTTTGCAGTATTCTGAAGCAGGTTGGTATAAAGTGGAAGAAAGTAAATGGGAAGCATGTTTTAGGCCTAATATAGTGCATTCATTTCAAGAGATGGGCATAATTAATTAATTGTAATTAATTAATTATTAATTAATTAATAATTAATATGCAGCATTCTTAATTTAAGAAGCAACAGGTAACAACACACAGTCAAACACACAAAAATATCCCCCTTCCACAGTGTCCATAAGCTAGCCCATCACACCCATCATCCTTATCAGTGACATGAACTGATTCACTGAAGTCAAGCAGCCAATGAGATTGATTCAACGTGTTGAATCGGCCACAAACTAGCCGGCAGACATCTTCCGATATCGTCCGTGCTTCCCAAACCTCTCGACTTTGGCACAAAGACGCTCAACGACGACCCTGACACTATCAGGCGTCTGACGTCGGGGCTGTGTGCACTGGGTTTAAGCCTGTGTCTTGTGTGTTTATGTGGGTACGCCAGTGTTTGATGCCTGGCCCATTACAAACTTGTTGCAACACAACCCTAGCGTAACATCAGCCTTGTGCCTTCCACCACAGCATGCTAAATGCAAGTGTCATCCCTTGGGATTTTAGCACACTAAGTTAAACAGCATCTTGCTAACAGTAATATTTTAAAAGATTTAGGTTTGACCGTTCAACCTTTTACTGCCTGAATATGGTGCATTAAGAAAAATATTGCTACACTTAGTAAAATCTATTGTTGTAGTAAGTGCTCACTTTTGTTCCATTGTCCTGTCAATGCATTTTCCCTCTTACACATTTACACTGTATTATTGCAGAATACAAACACATATAGCCCAGAAGAGAAACAAAAAGGGGAGTTTGCTTATAGTCTCATGACACACCACTGGCCAAGCACTGTAAACACCACATCACAATATTTGCCATTTCCACTCAATGTTGTAATGTCTTTGCAAGACAAGCTTTTGTCTGCACCATCAAAATAGACACTGTCTAAGCCCTCAGGAATTAAAATGAGGGCAAAGCCTCCCTTCCCCTCACAAATGTGCGGAGCATGCTGAAGTGATCTCACCAAAGGCCTTTGAGCCCTAGCTTGAGCCTTTGGCCTGCACCTGTGCCGCTTGTTACTGTGAAACACACACACACACGCACACGCACACACACACACACACACACACACACACACACACACACACGCACACATACACACACACACACACCCACACACATATACACACACACACACGCACACACACACACACACACGCACGCACGCACACACACACACACACACACACACACACACACACACACACAGGGCCAGGCAGCAGGCAGCAGACAGTCAAACATGCGAAGTGCGCCCCGGGCTTTGAACAATACTTCAAAAAGCCTGACAAAAGATTCTCAGGAAGACATATGATAATCCTGGGGATTTCGGAGCTGTCAAACGGCCGGAGGAAAGGGGCTGAACTTCCTCAGCTTAGCTAGCGCAAGGTGGAGCACAGCAACATGGGAATAAGGAGCCTGACGATGTTTGTGTAAAGTTTTACAGTTGTGTGTGTGTGTGTGTGTGTGTCTGTGTGCGTGTGTGTGTGCTTGTATGATTGCATGTAGAACAGCAGAGAAGATTCAGAAAGGCACTCATTTCTAAACCAATTTATGGTGAACGGGAAATTCGTACATGTTTTCAGGTGTCAGACTGAGATCACCAAGTCAAAATTAGCCAGTGTGGTGTTATATGGTGGGTGACGCATGCCAGCCAAAGTGTTGACAGATACAATGGGTACATACTGGTACTGTTTTCCCAATTTTCTCATGCATCTTTCCCAAGAACTTATGCTTTATCAGTATAGTTTACACTGACGTTATGGCCCTGAATATTTTCAGCAGCCAGAGTGCTGTGATTTGGAAATCAATGGAACTAATTTTGTGTAGGCTATATATGGATGTGTCATTATGGAAGTATAGCAACAAATATTGGGAATCTGTCTGAATATTTTAGGCCTCAGTATAGGTGGCTGAGTTTGATAAGTTGGATGAGTTTGCTGTCTGTGATACACACCATCAGTCACTGTTTTTTTTTTTCTTTTTTACCAGTAGGACACTTTAAATATCAGAGCAAATATGCTTTGAGGTTTTCAAAGAAGTGCAAAAAAACAGTGCAACTGCCAACAGGTTGGCAGGTTTCTGACCATACATTGTCTTCATTTATGGTCAGACGTCAACACTTGACAACAAAAAATCATCACCCTGCTTCGGCTGATTGTGCAATTTATAAAATACCCACTGAGATACCCCCCATGCCTGTATCCAACCACAACCTCACATATTGGTGACATTTATCCCTGCTCCATACGCTCGACCCATGATGTTTTTCACCGCTGTGCGTTTAGCTTTCCACATAAAAGGTCTTGGCTTGCGTCCAGGAAGGAAGACGTTTAGTGCCTTTGGCTGAGCTCTGAGGGGACTGAAGGCTTGATCTGCGCACATATGGACAACAGGTGAAGAATCCACTCAAAACACAGGTAGAGTTTCGCCCTGAAGAATCCCCCACTCAGCAGTACTGTACACATCAAAAATGAAGGCATAAAACATTTAAGGTCAAGGTATCTTTAATGTCTCCAAGAAGCAATTTGTTATACAGCCACCAGAGAGATACACACACCAACAATAAATAAATACAGAAATACATTTACAAAAAAAAATCCAAACAAAAAATACAGCTTCGGAAACATAATCAGAATTATGTTCTGATTTTCTTTTGTTTTAAACCCTGAAATCTCTGATTGCAGGCCAAAGTGTTTTGTTTTTTAAAAGTTATGTAAATCCAAAGGTTTTGCACCCCTAAGTCTTTTACAAATCAAAATGTTTTGCTTGCAAGTTCCGGAGGCAGTTTTTGTTTACAAGACAAAAAGTTTTGAACAATTTAGCTTGCAAGTTCAACGTGATTGGCAGCATCAACACCAGGAGAAGGGGTGGATTTCTATTGGTAGATTGCTTTGGATTGACAGTATGGCTGGTGTCTTGCCCATTGTTAGGATGTTTGGGAGGTGCAGGGCAAGTTACGGCGAAGGGTCAACGAAGCGTCTGTGCTGATGCCATGGGATACGCCACAGCTGCTACGCAGAACTCCATTTTCACCTTAAAGAGCAGCAAGGCGAAATGTGCCTGGTGTTTTGCCTCATGGACATGAAGAGTTATGTCTTATTTTCATGCAGCGAAATACCAGGTGAATTCCCCCTTGTTCTCATTGACTTTGCATAGCCACCACTGCTAAAGATATCTCACTGAAAACCATATGTCAATGTGTAAAATATATCACAATCTCAGTATTTACCAAAACAATCCTGATTACATTTTGGCTAACTAAATAGGAACAAAGGAAGGAATAAAGTATGTAATGTCGTCTAATCTGGCACCAAATATAAAAAAACAGTCATGGCTCATAGCAATCTATACGGCAGACAGTGATCATGATTATGATATGGCTGCCATGGAGACCGGCTTCATGCGAGACATGACTGTGTGTCCTGTCATTTTAATTGTGTATTGAGCTGATCCCCAGGGCATGGCCCAGTTCCCCTCCGCGCCTCAGTCATGGCAGGAAACCACTAACGTGCTCAGACACAGACATGGCAGCAGAGTGATGCTTACCAGAGATCTGCATCTTAACCATCGGCCAATCGGATGGGACTTTCAGCTTGCTTACTGAGTGGGATTGATGGCAAATTTTCTTTCATTGCTGGGGTCAGATGAGGCTAAAGCCAAAAAGCCAAAGTCGTTTTCCGACCGCAGGAGCTCAATACCGAGCATTTAAACAAAAACATTCCCTCTCTCTCTCTCTCTCTCTCTCTCTCTCTCTCTCTCCTGCTCCTGAGATGTTTAAAATCATATGAAAAGGACACACATACAACCACACATTTTCTAGCATACACAGTACACAGTGTGTAGTAAAACATACATGCAAGTTGATTACTTGCTACAGCAATTTCAGGTAGACATGCATAGCTGAATTGGCAGTTTGAAATATTTGCCACAATTTCTCATAAATTGTGGCATGTCCTTTTGGCTTGTACAAGGTTGCGTGTGTGTACAGAGTAATCAGTTTTTGTCAAAAAAAAAAAGAAAAAAAAGAAAATGAAACAAACAGTAGAGAAACAGAAGATTAACTGCCTGTTAACTGTATTAATTTGTCACCTCTCCCAAATGAATATCAGACTTAATGGATGAGATGATGGCCATTAAATCAATCTGCCAGGTGTTTTGCATGCAAGTGAAATAAAAAAAAAATGTAAAAGTAAACAAAAATGTTATTTCTGAAAGATGCTGCTGTTGTTCGAGCTGGCAGTTAGAGTGCACCCTATTAGTGGACCATGTCTTTTTCACGTGTTCCCTGATACACATGCACTTTGTGCAGACGCCATGCCAACACCTGTCTCAAAACATAGGAAGAGCACGTGCACATCAGTAATTTAAATAGGTGCTGAACCAAAGAATAGAAGACATCCAAAACCAACACAGGAAAAATCTGCATACACCCTTCCATTTCAAGCTAACCGCTCTTTATCATGCCAACACCTGTAGACATGTAGACATGCAAATTATAGTCAGCCACAAAAATAAAATAAGTAAATAAAATAAATAAAATAAATAAAAAGCATATAAAATGAACAAATAGAAATGTCAGACAACGGAGTTAGTACCATCAGAAAAGTGCATTACTGATGTACACAGGGTATGTCAATACATACACACACACACACACACACACACACACACACACACACACACACACACACACACACACACACACACATGCACCCACCCACCCACCTACACACACACAGGCACACAATGAAACAGACAGAAAGATGGAATTAGTTGACAGTGATATTAAATAATAGCCCTGTCTTATTGAGTAGACAGAGTGCTGCCCTCTACTGCTAAAGGTCAGCTGGGTGGGTAGTAATATATGGACTCATCGTGTATCCGTGTGTAAGTAACGGCTGAGATATCTCAGATAGTCTAGACAATGACAGGGGAGAATGCACACGCATTGCTCTTAGCTGACTGACAGTTCCCAGCAGCATTCTCCAGTGGTGAACTTAGGGCAGTTTGTTTTCTGCGGTTATATTTTATTTAGATGAATTCACCTCTCTTGTCCATTATGTACACCATCTTGCTTTTGCATTTTATTTGTCACTTGTCAAATCCTGACCTTAACTAAAGGGTAGACTGATGGTACAAACAACATTACACTGAAGGGATAAGCATTGTTTTTATAATCATAACATGAATCAATACCATGATAACCTTGTGTGTTGTAAAACATTTGTATTTTAACAGTTGTACTTCAGTAAGGCATTTAATAAATAAATGAAACTTGAGTCTCTTGAGGAAGATGGTTTCTGAAGTCCCAATGACTATTACACTGTCCTGCATGTACTTATCAGCAATACTGTGTTAAGGGCAATCTAAAAACTTGTCTCGTACAGTGTAAGGCGTAATATGCTGTATAAACAAGTTTTCAATATTGTGCTGGGAGATGGAATGAGATCAGGACCTTTTTCTGGTAAAAAGCTGGTTTTCTGCTCCTCTGAAATCATGTTATTTTTAAGTACCTGATGAAACTCCTATTTTTGAGAAACTTGAGATGGACCAGCAGTGCAGTGGTGACTGTGGAGCTCTTATATAACTCCCTCTCCCAGCTTGAAAAAGCCACAAATTTGCTATGCGCACAGCTTAACCAAATAAATGACAAAATGACGGCTCCCTCAAATATACCCCTGAAAACATGCCAACCTAGAATTTCATGGATTGAATGTTGGTTTGTACATAAAAATGGGGAAACATGGCTTTTGATGTCATTTCCTGTAATATACAGTGGCACCTCTAGAATATTCTCTGTCAAATGACTTCGAATATGCACCACTGTTTCCTGAAGGCTTAGCAACGTTATTCATCATTAAGGATTATGCTGTTGTATGCAGCTCTCTACTACATGTTACATGCACAGCTCGATTGATGAAACACCCTGTGTGGCCTGCCCACACATCATGGCATAATAAATAAGATTTTAAAGATAAATACACTTAGATTTGCATTCTACTGTACATGGATTTAGTATGATTTATAGAAATGCACAGGGGCTATAACATGAATGCAGTGCAGATGATCTATTACAGTTAAATCATTCAAGTCCCTCATTTAGATAAAAGAGTGTAGAATAGAAACCACATAGCGCTCTAGAGTCATTGACTCACGTGAATCGAACAACACTATATATTCATGAGTAATTAGTAAAAAAACATTACAGTAATTTCTCTTTGTCCACTTAAATTGGAGTAGGATTGGTTGCCACTGATCCACACCATTTTTTTTACCCACAAATACACACAAGCAACGCAGGCAAGAAACAGAATAACCTTTTGTAGTCAGAGGCCTGAGTTCATTTGTATATTGAAGTAAAACGCTTCCTGGCGCTGATCTCACAAACATGGGGGGAGGTCTGGTGGCCATGGGCTGGAGTTCTCCGCAGTGGCTCTCAAGGGGCCCGTGGAAAAAGTGACATCACTGCCCGCTGACTCAGCAAGCTTCGCATCGCCTACTGCTGAGGTCGCACGCACATTTCCCCTCATTATCAGGTTCATGAGGTTGGTTAAAACAGACAGGGTGCAAGATGAGTCGTCCTTGCCATTTTAGCAATGGACGTCTCTCTTTCTCTCTTTCTCTCTCTCTCTCTCTCTCTCTCTCTCTCTGTCTCTCTCTCCATGTGAATGACACAGACCCCATAAAGAGCTCTCCAGGCTCTGGGGCTTCTGACGCAGGCATAATGAATGTGGGCCATTACTGCTGGAAATTACATGGTCAAAAACACTGAACTGAAACAGTAAAGGTTCAAAAGGGTAGACTGTGCATCCGAAAGCCATCTCTGTCATCTGAAACCACTGCAAGCGGTTGTTTCCGTGGCAATATAGGTTTCATCTTGCTGAGATGGTTTGGTATTATCTTCACACTAAGAATGAGGCTGTCTTCAAACATTGAATTTTCCATTAAACAGGGTGGACTTTGTCTGACCTGCATAAAACATAACTACCTTTTTTTTGGATCAACAGAAAAATTCAGTTTGTGAAACATGCCCCTCGCTGTGTGGATTTCTCTGAACTAATATAATCTGGACAACAATTGAGGTTGAGACCTCTGAGAATGTTGCAAGTGAAAAAGTATTCAAAACAGATTTTTGTTTGAATCTTTATTGGCTGTTATTGTGTGTGTGTGTGTGTGGGGGGGGGGTGTTCCTGTTGTTATCAGTGGTCCTCTTGGTTTAAAGCTATCTACACATGGACTCCTCTCCCTGTTGTGGCATAGTGTGTTCTGTGTTCGAAGCAAGCTATGTCATCATTTCCAGCTGGCTGAAATCTATTGTTTTTTTTTTTTTGTTTTTTTTTTGCCCGTCTTGGCTTTTAGGAGTCACTGTTACTGCAGCTCAACTTGCTCACAGTTCCACTGAACCAACTTCATTTCATTGTGGTCTATTTTTTTCATGTTTTCCATGAAGTTGATCCTGTCTTTCTGCCCCCCTCCCCACCCCATCCCCCCAATTCCATCTGGGTGACGGACTGATTATCCAGATAACGCCCACGCAGGACTGTTTCACTGAATCGACTGCCAAGCATGAGTGTCATCTGTGCTCTCCCTCTGCATCACACACGGGAGCAAACACAGGTCTTGTAAATGTTTAGTCTGCCAGAGGCTGTTGGCATGAGCTCATGGGGGTCTGTGTAAAGGATTAACAAGATGCAGTACTTAGACAGCTCTGGGGTTTTGGGGGGACATGGAGGAAGAGGGGGGGGGTGGAGGAGGGAAGGGGAAGGTGGAAGGGATGGAGGGGGGGGGGGGGGGGGCATTAACAGTAAGACCAATAGAGTCATTGACACCTTAAGCCCCCCAAGAGAAGAAGACATGGGCTTAGTCACCGCGGCGTTTCCATGGTGAGCTCAGGCCACAGTGCAGTGAGTCAGTAGACCACATCAATCAGTGGTTTTATTGGTCTGCTCTCTACTGTACGCTCACGTCTACCTCAGATGGTGGGAATCCTCTAGCTGGAGGGTCTGAGGGTCTGTTTCCAGGATACTTTTAAAAATTAGTCACTGAGGAAGAAAAAAATGACGGCTCAGACCAGACACTTTGGAACTACTTCAGGCTGTAATGCACAAGCTCAGTTATAGCGGATGTGTGTGTGTGTGTGTGTGTGTTCTTGTAGCTGGACGCAGAGGTGCAGCAGTAGCTTACAGAGCTCTCAATCACACATATCGTGGAACTTTGAGACGTCTTCAGAGACACCTGTTCCATCAGTGCGATCACAGTCAGTTGCAAATGTGTGACAGCACAGGTCATATGTGATTAGAAAGCAGCACTCATCCTTCAGCTGGCCATTATGACAGGTGTGTATTATGACTTTCAGTTGGCTGTAGGGAGCTTCAGACTTGCAGTGCTATGGACTGACATCTCAAGCCAAGCTCATTTTCGTCACGGCTGTGGTTTAAGTAAATTAAGAGGGTCTCGAAATCCACTACATCATAATTCATGTCTCCTTACAGTCTGTGGGGTTAGCTTTATTGGCCATGGGTTTGTTGTTTTGACTACAAACACTGCAAATCCAAAAGAACATTGAATAAAAAGTCAATTTGGTGAAAATGAGCTGACAGAAGAAGGGGGGTTCCAGATGACAATCATTAATCCGTTACCAGTCTCATGGAAAAAAAGGCAAAGAAAAAAAGAACAAAAAAAGAAAACACAAACCTCACGATGATGATCATCACTTGGATGCTTCTGAGAGCACAGCTGCTTATTTATGAGCTATTGGAACATCCATCGGCCCACCATTCAAAGGATTCCCTCCAAATTTGAGTTTTAAGCATAGAATCTCTGAGTCACACAACGCCTACCACCTTTGGTTCCAGTTGACAACACTCCATGGTGCATCCCTGAGATGCCATGTGGTAGGCTTTTTATTCGAGTGTGCTGTTCCACAAAAAGGAAGGCCTATTTGGCTTGTCGCTTGCGTCAGTGTAATTCCCATGGCTCCCCCCCAATTTCTTGGAAATTACAGCCTGTGTCTGTCTGTGCATAATTTGGATGGCACGAGTCGAGAGGCTCTGTACGACAGGAGATCTGTCAGGCTATTTGTATGCAGCACTCATGTTAAATCGATTCGTTGATCAATCAATCTGGATGTTCCGTAGGATGTCGAAGGAAAATATAAATTAGGGAAAAACGAGAAACAGCAAAGGAGGCGAAGGAACATTGCAAAAGTACCCAGCTGAAAGACAGATCATAGACATGAACACAGTGAATTTGGGCCATGCGTGTGTGCTTTGGAAAAATCCACTCTGGGAACTGCTGGTGGACTCCCAGGTGTTACACTTCTAGTGGGATGACACTCAAGGTGGTGCTGAGACCTGTTGACCATATAATATGCTTAAAAGGTCACCGGTCCACCCCCCGTGGCATTACTGGGGCTATTTTAGTGGGGTCAAGCCCCTCCCCCCACCCCTCCACAATGCCCTCAAGCATGTATAATTACAGGACCATGGATCAGGGTCCTGCACGGGTCCACTTTTGGATACCTGCACTGTCAGAGTACAGCAACACACCCCCGTTATGATATATCAAAGTGAAATCCACATGCCCCTGGGTCATTTACATTCCCCACCGTTGACCGCCCGTGTCTGTGATAAATCACAAATAAATAAAAAGTGTTCCGTTCTAATCAAAGGACTTTATAGTTTCTATGCAGCCCTTTATGTCACAAGTGCTACTGCACCACAGCATGGGCAGACAGGGCCTTAATTGGCAGAAACAGGCTCTGAACCTAAGAAGGCCTCGGTGGTTCTGTTTCACTCACATTAACAAGAGGAAAATATGACCGTTGCGGGACAAGCAGATATTCAAAAGGAGTGTTATTTCAAGTCAGCGGAGTCACAATTTAGGATGTTAGGCCACCCCACACACAGATTGTACGAATTATGTGATTTCAACACAGAGAGAAAAATAAACCCTCCGTATTGCGTAACTCTTGCAGGACAAGGTTCGCTATTGTCAAACTTTATGAGAAGTTATACTCGCATCGGCTAAATTGACATTGATGGAGGTCAGCTCCAGTAAAGACAACTGGCACTGGCTTAGAGCCGGGTGAGCACATCTGGTGGCTAAACGTCTGTACGTTCCATTTCACACAGAGGCAATCAGGCTTTATCACCTGTGACTCACTGCCTCTTGCAGGGGGGGGGTGGGGTGGATGAGGGTGGGTTCATATAATGGCTTTTAACCTGTGCGTCGGGGTATTTTCGCTTGTCTTGCACAAGACCTTATGCAGTTATGGGCCCCGTAAATAAAAAAGGGAAAGAATGTGTCAGAAAAGCTCAACCAGGTGTTCCAAATCTGTATCAGAGGCTTGTAAACGCACCCCTGGATAGATAGTAGCCCGCTTTGTTCTCCAAAACCATTACAAGCCTGGCAAACACTGGATGTTCAGCCTGCTTTTTTTTTTTTGCATATTCATCGTGAGTCTGATCTCCCTAATTGACTGTCTGGAATTTTTTTTTTCAGTAAACAAAAATCTATTCTATGTGTCTTTTGTCAAAACAATACAATTTCAGCATCCACCATATTGGTTTTACTAAAGAATTACCCTTCCTTTTTTAATACATGATAATCTGCCAGTACAGTGAAAACAGCCTTAGCCATGCAAACCTGCTCATGCTCAAAATGTTCTTATTCAGCACTAACTGATCGGCCATTCAATGCATTGAAACCTAATTTGAGCAGCGAGGGCATCCGGTCAAGAGACTGTAAAAATACTGGAATCGTGTTTAAAACCACCTCCATGTGTGTTTTATAGAATTTGGAAAAATTGCATATCCTGTGGGTTTTTTTTGCTGTTCAGACGATCAAAAAATCTACATCCACACAGTCTTAACATGGTCTATGGGAAGTGCCATGTAGTGCTTGTAACATATATCTGTGGGTACTTCGCTCCTTTTACCCTCCAGATCCAACAGTGAATGTTACAGCAACGTTTTAAACAAAGCACAGATGTGATATGTTTCTGTGGTGTATGCCTTGACAGTCGATGTCAAAATGTGAATGTGAAACCCATACTGGATGTGCGCCACTTTATTGTGCTATATTCCCCAATACAAACTACAAATGTGCAGCTTCAGTTCCCAGGACCCCCAGGGCCCTTATGTGGGCCCTTGTGGGAACTTTGAAACTTTCACCATGGTAACTGTCTGACCTAGTTTTGGGTTCTGATGGCATTGCGTGTCAATCTAGCTCTCATTAAAATGGAGACCCCTGCTAAAGAGTTTGCCATTGGCCAATAACTGCTGAGCTGAAACACCTGGGAGAGAATGATGTCCATGCACGTCAATTCAGACCAGCATGACAAATGATATGAAAGCCTGCGAAAGTTCTGCCAGGAAGACTCCAACATCACGGAAGCGCACTTTGCTTTCGGCCAATCAGCGGCCGCCACCTGCTTTAAAAAATGACATGCCTAACTCACCTTTTCCGCTGCTCAGGTACCGGCGTTTTGAAGTCCCCTCCTCCATCCCCACCACCACCAGTTTGGTCCAGTCTACCCGTGCGCCCGGGGGGTGTGTCTCGGTTCCAGTGACACTCCGCGGCAGGATCCGTCGGACCCCTCAACATTAGACCCGGGCTGATGACTGGACCTCCGCCAAAGACTATTCTACTGTCAACTATTGTTAAATCTCATATTAAATCCCTTTAAACCTTATGCCTTTCTCTGAGTCTTTCTGGCCGAAATATATATAAAAAAGAAAGGCTGCACATTGGCCTCTCACGTCTTTCCCAAATGACACAATTTGCAGAGTTCTGCCCTGCAAATTCATTCAAACACACTTCAGACAAGTCTCCAAACAATACTGTCACCAGTCAATTTTTTGTGGTGGCTGTGGTCAGAGGCAACTGAAAGTGTTCTCAAATGAAATCATTATAGAAGTATCGTGTCCATACAGTTAACCCTCCTATTATCTTTGGGGTCAATTTGACCCCATTCAATGTTTAACACCTCAACAATACACCAAGTATATATTTTTTTTGCTTCATCCTTGATGACTTTTCCTAATTAAGGGGGGAGAACTGGGTAAACATAAAATTAACAAGATAATATGTTTTCAATGTCCTGTATGCATGTTGTACGCATCCGTGTTCCTTGGGGTCAATTTGACCCCAAACTGTTTTAGCTGCATAAAACATATACAAAATATCCACATTTTGCACATACATGTTTAAGTTGTTTTAGATCACATTAAGGTGATCAAAACATGCAGTTTTAGAGTCTTCAGACAGGTTTCCTCCGTTTATGGCCCTAACCTAACACTAATAATTTTGATGACATGGGAGAGGGGCAAAACAATTTCCACAAGAACCTTGAGGCAATGGTGGCCATGCGCTTAGGGTAATGGGTAACCAGCGGTAGTACCACTGAGGTACTTGGAGCATGGTACTGTCCCACACACTGCTCCCTGGACAGTGCTGTCATGGCCATACAGCCAATATACTAAATGAGGAAGTTCCGTCCCCATTCATTTCAATGGGAAATGGTAGGCTAGTCAATTCAGCCAAAATTGAGCAATTTTCTGATGTTTCAAAATGGAGATTCTGATTCTCATTCATCCAGGTCATAGTACTCAAAGGTTCTAAGTTGTAAGCAACTGTACTTCTTTTTGAAGCTTGAAATTGTGTCTGTTTTTCCCGGGGTCAAATTAGAGGTACTATGCATCCATTGAAATACCAAAAATATCTTTCTTTCCATTTTTAGATCAATCAGTAAGATTTTATGGCTATTTCCATATTTTTCCATAATCATGAAATACATCATGGATGTATGTGGTGTTTATGGGGGCTAAGTTATTTTTAAAGGGCTTTTTTTTGGTCCTCAACAAAGAAATATAGTAGTACCTCACACACAAACCAATAACCAAGGCCAATATTTTAAATTATGCACATTTTAAGGAGATTTAAATGGCTGGGGTCAAATTGACCCCAAGGATAAAGGATGTTAGAAAATTTGAGGGTAACAGGAGGGTTAATGAGCATGGTTTATCTGGCTGCTGCATTGATCTACGACTGTGACAACACCATAGACTGTGGTGTGTGTGTGTGTGTGTTTGTGTGTGTGTGTGTTTGTATGTGTGTGTGTGTGTGTGTGTGCGCGTGCGTTTGTGTGTGTGCGTGTGTGTGTGTGTGTGTGTATGTGTGTGTGTGTATGCGCGTGCATGTGTGCATGTGTGCGTGGGTGAACATACTTCAGAAGACTCTCGGATTACTCTGTGTACTCTAGATTGACATCAGAACGCTGCTCACCACTTAAGGACTTCAGCAGAGTGTAAACAGAGGACACTTTTGCATATTTCCACCATCACTTTGAATACTTTCACATGATCTATGATCTATCACACAGCCTCAAATCACAGGGAACATTCCAATGAAGTGTCAGCATAGTTACGGGTCATCTGAAATTCAGCTGTATTATTTATTTATTTATTTATTTTATTGATTCTTATTAGCATTGTATAAAAGACAGCGGGGCCTTAGATGGACTATGGTAATAATATGGTCATATTTATACCTCTGCAGACTATAGAAGTGATACAATCATAAACTCATCTGCGCTTCAATCATTCATAGTAAGACAGACAGACCAGCAGACCGACAATTAGGCAAAGAGAGAGTTAGTACATAACTTTTTGTACGTATGCTTTTTATTAGGTAATAAATCCACAGCTGACTTGACACACTGTATGTTGTTTACTGAATTTTGGCAGGCCTATCTATGACCAATATGGTAGAATTATCATTGGCAATCAGACAGTCAGCCTCAGCATCCGTTAGTAGGCCACATAATGTTTTTTACATATGCTTTCTATTGGCTATTAAATCCATATATCCACACTGATTATACACCGACATGACAAACTCTGTGTTGTTCATGACATTTTGCCAGAGCTAAGCTATGGCCAGTACAGTAAAGTGGGTTAAACAGGGTCAAGTGGCTAGCAAGAGAGGGATTACTTACCCCACCAAGGCAGAGAAGCTCATGTTTCTTTTCTGCTCTACGCTCTGCTAAAATGCGATTCATCACCCCTGGCGATGGCTCTGCTCCGTAATGCAAAGCAGAGATGGATATGTTCAGACATTCAGTTTGACAGTATCGTGCGATGTGTCCATGACGGGTTGGAAAAAGTGGGTGAGGGATGTCATTTCTGCTGCTAGAGCAGAGGGTTCTACTAGATATGGAGATGGGAGATGATCTACACTCTTGCCAAACATGTACGTAGTTTCAGTTTGCTGTTAAACCTCTCGCTGCACAGAAAGACTGATGGCCTACTCCATCTTCTCTGTCTCGCTGGGTGTGCGAGATGGGGCTTTTGGCATGGTGCTTTGGCATGCCCCACCATCTCCATGGATCAGTAACCATATCGCTCTCTCCTCTCTCCCTCTCTATTGCATCATCTTTCTCTCTTTCTCTTTGTCTTTGTCACTCTCACACCATGCATGAGACTCTCTTTCTTTATCTCTCTCTCTCTCTCTCTCTCTCTCTCATTCTCTCTCTCTCATACACACAAACACACACACACATAAACACACACACACACATACTCTTTTTTCCTCTCCTTATAAATGAAGTGTCTTGTCTGTGCTGTGATCCTGGGAAGTCGTCCGAGTCTCTCAGCCAGCTACTTTTTGGCTCGACCCTTATCAGTCTATCGCCTCTCAGGGTTTGGTGTGGACAGTAAGTAAACAAACTACTGCTGCTACTCCAAACCACTGCATAGATCATATGGTTACAACAAATATTCAGAAAAAAAGGTAGTTTTTTAGTGATCTAAATTTAGGATTCCATTATGATACTAACAGCACATGAAGTCACCAAAGCTTCTAACTGGTTAGTTTGCAATCCAGAAAGTGTAAGGAAATCACTCAATAACATGAGTCATCACTATTTCCATGAGCTGTTCCATGTCTGTGGTTTAACATTGACAGCTGCACAGGGACAGCTTCAATGACTATCTTTAATGAGATGCCATACCTTTCCATTTCACTTATTTACATATTGTCTGTATGCCCTCTATCCGTCCAGTATGAAGGGTCTGACATAGAGTAGGAGCCATGGGACTGCTGTCAGTGATGTCATAGACAGCCTCATTAGAGGCCTCTTGACTAAACTAAAAAACTGGATTTTTAATAACTCTGGAGTGGAATGAACTATATTTTCTTATGCTGTGCATCAGCCGCAAGCCATCGATTGACTGCTGCTGTCTAGTGCTATCTCATTTTATTGACTCCCTCGGGAGGGTTAATGTTTTTTTAATCTCTGTAATTGTCTTTGAAGTCTGTTGCTGTGCAGGCCATGGCTTGTTAGCCATTAAAGACAAGATCAACAAGGTCTGGATGAGAGTGAGAGATCAGATTGTTTCAGTAAAAAAATGTTGTCATGGTTTATTTCATCCTTAGAGCAGCCTCTTTAAACATAAATGAAACACAGAACAATATAGGCCCAACTAAGCTACAGAAAAAGACAGATATAACCTTTTTCAATACATTATTTATGATTTTATAACATGACGAGTATTTATTGTAGAGCCTGTGTTTTACTCAACATAGTTGTTGAGAGGATGTGTCAAAAGTTGTGATGTTGAAATGAAAAGTGGACAACAGCACCCCCTTCTGGTTATGGAGCTAATGGAAATGAGAGGAGAGGGCAAATTTGACTTTCAGGATACTGATTCGACTCATCTATGATAACAACACAATACCAAAACAGTTATTGTATTACTGTTAATGCACTTTTACTTCTAAGTGAAAAGGCACTATCCCTCATGCTCGTGTACACTGATGCCATGGCCTGACTATGGCACGTCAGCTGTGATGCTGTTATAAAGCACCACTAATGCCACCTGCTGAAACAACATCTGTTCCTCAAACAATCTCATTCCTGTGAACATGTTTAACAATAAAAAAAAACACTATACAGTGATCACATATGTGTTTTGGCAAAAAGGATTATGGGGCGGCGACTCATTGGAGGACTAAAGAGACTTGCACAGTTTGACAATCCTTCACAGAGGAAACCCTTCCTGCCAGATACCACAGGCCTAAGGCACAGGGCTCCTCTCATCCTTTCTCCAACTCAAACTTCTCTTCGGGAAGCTTCCCCACCGCTGCCCACCAGCGCCGACGGCCTCCTTCCTCAGCAGGCTTCAGAGCGGTGCGGGTTTGACTCAGACCCCTGCTAAGCCCATGGCCCTCCCTGGAGGATTGGGTGGTGTGTGTGTGAGTCTGTGTGTGTGTGTGTGTGTGTGTGTGTGTGTGTGGGGTGTGTGGGGATGTGCTACTCGGTGGGGGGCAGCAATCTTCCTTTGTCTTCCTTTGTGTGTGGTGTGTGTGTGTGTGTGTGTGTGTGTGTGTGTGTGTGTGTGTGTGTGTGTGTTTGGGGTGGGGGGGGTGTGCGCTGGGTGGGAGGGCAGCGATCTTCCTTTGTCCGGGCCGCTTGTTGGCAAGAATAGATCAGAGAACTCAACAGATTCCACTCAAAATACGGTTCTTCTGTTGCCCATTCAGAGCTTTTCATGTTTTTTCGGAGGCCAAGTCAAACAGGGGCTGCCCGCTTTTGTTTCGCCTCCTACAGCTTCTGCCCTACATGTGTGAAGCCTGCCGGTCTTTTCCACTTTTCTGCTGGCATTCAGTGCATCTCTGTATGAGAGTGAGTGTGGGCTGGGGTGTGTGTGTGTGTGTGTGTGTGTGTGTGTGTTTCTATCTTTTTGTGTGTGTGTGTGCTCACACATGTGAGGATTAATTTGTCCGTGAGGGTGATGGTTTGTGAGTATGGGGCTTGTGTGTGTGTGTGTATGTATGTGTATGACAAAAATAGTTTGTGTGTGTTTGTGTGTGTGTGTGTGTGTGTGTGTGTGTGTGTGTGTGTGTGTGTGTGTGTGTGTGTGTATGTATGTGTGTGTGTGTGTGTGTGTGTGTGTGTGTGTGTGTGTGCGTGTGTGTGTGTGTGTGTCTGTGCGTACTGTGCGTACCGTGCATGTGTGGAGAGAAGTGCAATGTGAAGTCATGTTGTTGCAGTCCTCTCAGACAGAGAAGCTGGCTCCATCTGATGTGTGTCTCATTTGCATAGCCACGAACACTCAGAAGGGAGAGAACGCCTCCGATGAGAATGATTAAAGAATGTATCATTCTGTTTGTGCCGTTTTTTGAAAACACTCATTCACACAGTTTCTGTCCTTCCTGCCCTTCTCTTCTCAAAAATAAATGGCCAGGCTCGCCGCAGTGTTTATGTTCCACTGAATTCAAAAGCTTGATATTTAATGCAAAACCCAGCAGGTAATCCTTTCTCTGAAAGGGCCAAAAAAAAAAGACAAAAAAGGATGAAAGCGAACAATGCAGACAGAGACACCAAAACACTCTCCACTATCAGGCGAAAGTTTGAAGGTGTCTAACACATCACTGGAAAATTTCGTGTTTAAACAGCTCCACACATCCACACTAACACACACATACACACACACACACACCCTTACAAAACAATACCCAGACAAGTTCTCAAAGAAATAATTGTCAAGGCTATGTCTGTAGGCACTGGTAGTCAAAACCACACAGGGGTTAGTTGTGTGATGTTACGGGGGATGGAGGGATGGAACGGGGGGCATTCAGCAATGGGGGTCAGGGATGGTGGGAGGACTTTGGAGAGACAAGCAGCCTTGCTTATTTATTTGCGTTCACATTCCATCACGCATCACGCATCCCCATTGAATGCTAATGCATCCGTGTTCCTCACCTCAGTTTTCGTAGCTGTGCCAAAGTAATTCATTACAGTTTTTGCCTATTGCTTGCACACATTTTTCAAAATTTGACTCATAGAGTAAAATCCCTACACACATTTTCAAAACCCAAAACACTTGGAAATAAACCATTCACATTTATGCCATAATGACACTCTGCTATCAAAACTCAAACTAAACAAAAAAAACCTAACAATCCTTTGTCGAAATGTAACTCTGATGGCAAAGCACACAAACTTGCACCAAATGGTAAGACAGTTCAACTCAACTATAACACACTAGTGTACTTTACATAAAACAATCCACTCTTTCAGTTACTGTGTTTTATTCAGCTCCGCAAAGCAAATAAGGCACATAACAACCCCAAAACAGAAATATTCAATGATGTAGACTCAAAAAGCCCTCAGTACATAAACTACTGTAAAACAAAGTAAAAATAAAAACCAAATGAAACAATAGTAGGCTCAGAAGCACTTCCAAAAACATAACACACTGTAACAACATCAACTTCACATGAAGTAAAGTTGCCCTAATGTCATCTGGTATTACAATGCGTTGAGTTCTTTGTCCTCCTCTAAGCTGCCCTCGTCCTTCTCCTCGTCCTCCTCTCATTCTTACTCTGCCGCGGGCTCTCCCTCCATCCATGCTTGCAGTTTTCAAAAAGGCCTAAACTGAGGCCTTTTTGTTGCTGACTAATTGGTGTCCAATTTTGGAGGTAAGGGTTTTCTGGTGTGAAGCAATGTTTAACCAATCATCCAATGTGTTTTATGTTTTGGATATGTGTGTTTTCCAAATGGTATGATGAGGCATCCGTTTTTAACGGCGTGTCTTATGAATGAAAAAGTGTGCAGTGAACATTTGCAAGTGTGTTGTATGAGGAACAAAGTGTGTTGCTGAAATGCCACAACAGTGTTAGGCAGAACCTTTGTTTAAGATATGGCACATTTTGTTTCCAGTATAGCAACAACAACTTCAAGTTATGCTACTTTGGTTTAAGCACTGGGTTTTAG
>CM059273.1:15826479-15831479 GCA_030347295.1 Setipinna tenuifilis
GTTCATACACCCCATCCTTTAAGTAATACAACACTAAATGTGCCACAAAACATTAATTACCTTCTGCTTTAGATGAGAACTTTAAAAAAAAATTGCACAATGTACTTCTACGCAGTTGTTATGTCTCGCATAAACGTCCAGCTAATTCCACACAACCTCAATCACATCTTAATAACGAATTTTCTGTTTATATATCATATCCTTCAAGCAGCAGAGTCTGCACAATACTAATGAGCTTCTGCTTTGGAGGAGAACTGCAAACGACTGCATGATATATCACTATGGAGTGTCGTTAGATGTGCCATGTCCATATCCGTGTTTTACACCCACACTGTCCTGCAAAAGGGGCCCTCCTCATTGACTCTAAGTGACACCCTGTCCTCAAGTCATCCCAGGCCTGTCTTCATGTCCTCACAGAACCCCAATTAGCACTGGTTAAACATCCTCACAACCTCTGTGCCAACAACCACAACACACTCATCACACATCACACCCTATAAATCCAAGACGGGACGTCTGATATCTGACAGTAATTAGAAACGCCATCAAAGTGTGTCTCCGCCACTGCTGTCAGTTGTAAAAGCTCTGCGAAACATTTTATGAAGACGTGATGCACCTCATCTGCCGGAGTCTGCAAAGGACAGGCTCTGCGTTTGCTCAGTAAAGAGGGTTCTGAAAATAAAATAACAAGGGCCTCAAGGGTTGAGATGTTCAATAAAACTGTGTTGTTTGTCTTCGGGGTCTCCTTGTTGTTTCTTAATGTCCTATCAATATGATGGCTTTGTGCTGCCTCAAGCGAAATTATGACTTTGCTCGCTGTAATTGATTTGTAACTTCAAAAAGAGACATCTTCCCAATTAAGGATTTGTCACCGATTGCTTGCTTACAGAAATCTGTGTGTATGTGGGTGTATGTATGTGTGTGTGTGTGTGTGTGTGTGTGTGTGTGTGTGTGTGTGTGTGTGTGTGTGTGTGTGTGTATGTGTGTGTGTGTGTGTGTGCGTGTGTGTGTGTTTC
Source organism: Setipinna tenuifilis (assembly GCA_030347295.1). Classification (NCBI taxonomy): domain Eukaryota; kingdom Metazoa; phylum Chordata; class Actinopteri; order Clupeiformes; family Engraulidae; genus Setipinna; species Setipinna tenuifilis. The sequence goes on from CM059273.1 coordinate 15,827,496, forward strand.
TGTGTTTTTGTGTGACCGTTTTGCTCTGGCAGACTCTCTTTGAAATTAGGGAGAAGATGCTGACACAGATCACCGCTCGTCTGGTGAAATTAACGAGCTTTTTTCTGGCAGCAGTGTTTCACCGCGCCCTCCATTCCCACTGCCCCCCTCCCACTTCCCTTATCCTCCCTCCCTCAATCCCTTCCTCCCTCCCTCCCTCCCTCGCTTATTCTTTGCACATCCCCCATAAATCAGCAGACCAATTGTGATGCTTGTGGTGCCCCATTTGATTGCATTCTGAATCACTGTATCGGTGTTTCAGTTATTAACTTCACCACGACCAACATGCCCCCTACCTCCCTCCATCCATCTCTCTCCCCCTCTCTGCACTTCCTCTTTTTCTTCTTCTTCTTCTTCTTCTTCTTCTTCTTCTTCTTCCTCTTCTTCTTCTTCCTCTTCTTCTCTCAGTCTCTGTGTCACCCTATCTATCTTTCCTTTCCCATCTCTTTTCCTCTTTCCTCTGTCGTTCTTATCCTTTAAGAGTTAGCAACACTAACATGACCAAAGCAGCCCCCCCCCCCCACCCTTTTCTGGCATGTCACCCACCTAAGTGGTTTAAAACATTTTGGAGAGCAATTTCGTCTATAGTATTGACTGCCTGTTTGTTACCTGCAATATGTACACCCAGTAGCCTACTCTAAGCAATTGGCTACAAAACCAAATTTGCCTCTACTTTCCTAAGAAGAAATTGCTGCCATTTTGTTACTAAATTTAAATGGACTGGATGACAATGTCTTGCACGTCAATACTGTCACTTAGTAACACAGTGGCCCTTATTTATCAAACATGTGAGAGAAAAAAACAAGCGTCAGGTCTAAGTTAATGTAGGCAGTTTTGGAGACTGGGGATTGCAGTGCAGTATTCCTGTCAGAGAATTGCACAGTTATATAGCCTAATTCATGTAATATAGTACCTATATTGGACAAAACTTCCCCTTTAAATTTACCACTTTTCCTTAATGTAACCTACGTTATTGATGTATTTAATCATTAGGCCAGGATTGCTTTCACTAATTATTATCAAGAGTTAACTTTTTTAAAAATACATTGCATGCTGTCTACATTTTTATGGGAATTTGCAAAGGATGCTGTGTGCTATGCTGTGGCCTAGCTGTGTGCTATGCTGTGTCAGCAAATGTTTTGCAAAAAAGGTTAGCCATCTTTTCATTCACCACTGATGTATGCTGTGTCCTTGTACAGTGTGTTCTTCATGTTCCTACCTGTGACATTGGTCTTGGTCCCATGACAATTGCTTGCTTCGACCTGTGCCTCAACTGGCCCCTGTGGGACTTTGACATTCTTGGTATCTTCAGGGAATGTTGCAAGATCCGCCTGTCCTGAAAGTCCAGAAGAATGGTGTTGATCTTCTCCTGGACCACCCCAGGGGCTTTCCTCCTCTGCTTCCAGCCCGAGGCCTCAAGTTGAGCTCTTTTTATCTTGTTTTTGGTGGTCTTGGCTGCCATTCTGACCACCTCCATATTCGTCATCAGTCCTCTGCCCCTCCTCTTACCAAGCTTCTTGACGCACTACATCTTAGCAATGCAGTAATTGCATCATCTCTGACTCACTCCTCCTTTTTTAATCCTGTTCCTAAGGCTGGCAAAGGCAGCCCTCAGGACATTCCCAAAACACCCAACACAGCCAGAATCCATTTTCAGGAGTCCTAAGAGATCTTAACTGATGTCACCTTTAAAAAATCTATTAGTTTGTGCCTCAGCAGATGTTAGTATTACACAAAAACTACAAGCTAAAAACTGTTGAGTGAATTGTTCCAAAAATGTGGTAATAGTAGGGAGAAAGCTTTCTTATTTAAGACTATAAATTCAGTTTTAAACCCCCCATAATGCATGTGCCCTAATGCATCACATAAAAAACTGTGAAGACTTGCTAAAGTTCCTCACCACAAAGGTGGAGAATATTAGGTCTAACATCTCCTTTCTCGGACGTAAACCTCTGTATGAGTTACTGTGGTCTGATAATTTTGAGTTCATTTTATTTTCCTTCTTATCTAAAATTGTGTCACATATGAAATGTTCCACATCTGCTAGTGATGTTATGCCTTCTTGTTTTTTAAAAGAAAACTTTCTAAAAGAAAACTGCAGTTGGCCATGATGTTCTGGCAATTATAAACTCCAGTTTGGCAAATTGTATAGTCCCTAGCAGTTTTAAACAGGCCATAGTTCAACCTCTGCTGAAGAAACATAATTTAGATGCAAGCATTCTGAGTAACTATCGACCAATATCTAAATTACCTCCGCAAAGCAAGGTTTTAAAAAAAGCTTTCCTCTTTTTTTGTGGAATAACATTTTTGAAACTTTTCTATCAGGTTTCAGGGTTTTCCACAGCACTGAGTCTGCCCTTTTTAAAGTGACAAATGGCCTATTATTGAATTCTGACTCTAGAAAGTGTTCAATGTTGGTTTTATTACACTTGAATGCTGCTTTTGACACAGTAGATCATGATTGAAAGCTTGAAACACTGTGTGGGAATTAGGGGTGTGGCTCTATGCTTTATTTCATACCTTAATCACAGCGTTTTTGCAGTTAACATCGAGGCGTGCGCTTCTGGTGTCCCACAAGGGTCAATCCTTGGCCCTCTTCTTTTCTCCCTCCATATGCTTCCCTTAGGAGAAATCATCCGTAAACTTAAGCTCTCTTTTCACTGCTATGCTAATGATTTGCAACTCTATCTACCCCCGACTGTATTAATGACATTAAGACCTGGATGTTTCATAGTTTTCTACAATTAAATGCCAACAAAACTGAGGTCATTCAGTTTGGCCAACCAATGCAAGTGTTAAGAGAAAAACTTGATCCTCTGTCTGCTTTTTCCAAACCCCGGGTAAAAAATCTTGGTGTACTTTTTGACCCAGACCTTTTTCTGGCAGCAGTGTTTCACCGCTCCCTCCATTCCCACTGCCCCCCTCCCACTTCCCTTATCCTCCCTCTCTCCCTTCCTCCCTCGCTTATTCTTCGCACGTCCCCCATAAATCTTTTTAAATTGTGCTATACAAATTAAACTTACTTACTAGAATATGCTTTTCAGTGCTGTGGCTTGCTTAGTCAAGTCAAAGCAAGGACTGTATGTCCAAAACATAATAATAACAACAACAACAACAATATAGTATAGTATAAGAGTAATAGACAGACAAATAAGTACATACATAAGTAAATACTATCAGTAGCCTAAATAGTCTTATTTGGATATCAGAGAGGGAGATGATGTGCTACTATAGATAATTTTGTTTTTGCCTCAGAAGCTGCAGTAAGCAATTCCTCTCAGTCTTGAAATAAGCATAGTTGACAAAAATTGCAATGCATTACAGAGTTGTGCAGCCTTGCCGACAATCATTGCTCCAATAGACCTGTTGCTGGCCATGGTACTAAAATGTTGTCATTCAGTTCAAGTTCATTTGAATGTTGTATTGTTGGTAACTGCACCAGCATACACATGTATTGTAACTCTCCTTGAGCAATGTCATCAGTTGATTTCTCTGATGTTCTCTGAGTTAAACTGGTGCTGATTTCTATGTCCGTTTGATAAATAAGAGCCAGAGTACCATATTTCTTGTCGCTCACATGAGTATTCCGATAACCTAAAGAAACAGATAACAGACAACACTGTATTATGCCCTACCACAGGCCTCAGCAGAGAATATGGCCAAATATGAATGGGCTATCATGGAGAATACAACCAATTTGTGTCTGGTAACGTGTGGTAAACATGGGAGATGAGGCACAGTGACCACCAGGGGGCATTTTACTGTGGGCTGTGTGGGCCCTGAACGAGGGTACTTGGGGTTGGGGGGACACTGTTACTGGGATGGTGGATGTGGGGTTTCTTCATACATTCAGTAACATTAATGAAAGCAGTACTGGGGCAGAATTGGTGTTTTTACTTGATGAAATGTATAACAAATAGAACATCTAAAATAAAAAAATACTTT
>CM059273.1:15841479-15856479 GCA_030347295.1 Setipinna tenuifilis
TACAGGAGAAAGAGAGAGAGAGAGAAAGAGAGTGGAGAGGGGGATGGAGAGAGAGAGAGTGAGAGAGAGAGATAGAAATGGAGATGAGAGAGAGCGATAGGAAGTGGGAAACAGAACGAAAGCTCGGTGTGAGAGATTTAATAAGGCCTAAGAATGTCCATGAGAAAGAAAGAGAGGTAATAGGACCAGAGAGAGAGAAGGAGAGAGAGAGAAAGACTAATAACACCAGAGAGAGAGAGAGAACGAGAGAGCGTGCGAGAGAGAGAAAGAATTATAACACCAGAGAGAGAACAAGAGAGACGGAGAGAGAGCGAATGAGAGAGAGAGACGGAGAGAGAGACAGAGAGAGAGAGAGAGATGGAAAGCGAGTGAGAGGGTGGTTGAGAAGCAGAGAGGTGGTGAGTGGGAGACAGAAACAAAGCCATGAAGGAGTAATAGGGCCTCTTCCTGCGGAGGCGCGCCCACTCATTGCTCTCATCTCTCACACCTTTATTACGCACCTGATATGCAAACTATTCATCATTATGTGTGTGTGTGTGTGTGTGTGTGTGTGTGTGTGTGTGTGTGTGTGTATGTGTGTGCACATACACTAATGTCTGTGTGTGTGTGTGTGTGTGTGTGTGTGTGTGTGTGTGTGTGTGTGTGTGTGTGTGTGTGTGTGTGTGTGTGTGTGTGCGTGCTTGTGTGCGTACGCGCATGTGTGTATGTGTGTGCACGTACACTAATGTCTGTGTGTGTGTGTGCACACAGCTATGCTGTGTGTGAGTGAGTCATCTTTTTGTGTTATGGAGAATCTCTCCTCTGCCCAGATGAATTAATTGGTCAGTGCCGAGTCCGGCACTTGAATGCGGGGCGGAGAGAGCCGAGAGGAGGGAAGGACAGGTGAGAGACGGATGGACACACAAAGTCGGCATTGATGAGGCTGAAAGAGACGGACCACAGAGATGGGGATGGGGATGGAGAGGAGAGGAGAGGAGAGAAGGGAAGAAAGATATGAAAAGGACCAGTGAAAAGGATCCCGTTGCAGACGGAAAAAAAAAAGGTAGAGCCTGCAGGAGACTAATGGAGTGAGAGACAAGAGGGAGAGATATGAGAAGAAATACTGCGAGAAGTGAGAGATAAAGCAAATAAAACACGAAAGGGGGAGAGTGATAGAGAGAGAGAGAGGGTAAGGGAAGGAGCAGTAGAGAGCAAGACAAGCAGAGGTACAATGAGAGAGAGAGCGTGAGAGAGAGAGGTAGAGAGACAGACAGAGAGAGAGAGAGAGAGAGAGAGAGGGATTGTAAAAAGGGAGATTGAGGAGGGTTGAGACAAGATGGTGGAATGGTGGGGGGGTGGATGGTGAGGTGCTGTGAGCTATGGCCACTGCTTCCGTTGGGTCTTGTCACCACATCTCTAGTCCCTCATGAGGGTGGGGATGGGGGGATGGTTGGGGTTTGGATGGGGGTAGCAGGGCTGGGTTGGGCTAAGGGACCCAGCACAGTGCCAGGGAGGGGTTGGGTTGGGCTGGGACGGAGGAAGAGAGGGGTGAGTGAGATTTATAGCACTCCAGTACAACTCTTAATTTTTACATGCTGTCTTACCCAGCCTGGAGTGTAGGCTTTGCCCATCGGACAGCCCTGATTTATGTCGCTATTAATCTCTGGCCAAAAAAAAAAAGAAGTTGAACAGGAGCGGTGGGCGAACGAAGGGAATGGGAGGATGGAGATGAGAGGGGGAGGAGGAGGAGAGTGAGGAGGGGGCAGGGGAGGGGGAGGGGTGGCGGGTGAAATTCAGGTGAGCTCATCACCTGGGGTCGTTTCAAAGAGAGCTGCTTTTCTGGCTGCGGAGGAGAGCACTTTGCCTCATACACTCTCACACACACACACACTCTCACACACACACACACTGCTTGGGCTGCTCAGCTTAAATCACGATTGTTTTGGTAAATACTGAAATCACGCTTATTTAATATGATTACTCATTCCTCAGGCTTTTGTTCAACAGTGGTGAGGATATGCACATGGATATTAGCCCACAGCAGTTATCTGTGTTTTTGTTCAATAGCACATGACTGTAGTCAGGAGTGTGGTGTGCACGGATGTGTCCCAGGGATGCACAAGTACCATTTTTTTGAAGAGCAAGTATAAATACTAACATACTCATAACTGACAATATCAATACAAGTACAATATAAGCCAGTATATCTACCTTAAAATAATATTAACCAATAATGTATGATAAATTAGTGTATGAGAAAAAGGTTTCATTTTCTTTCGATACCTTCTGGATGTTACAAAATAAAACTTGAGAACTGCATGAATATATGATACAAATGTATGACAGGATGCTTTTGCCAACCAAAGCAAATCATATAGACTGCAACATCACAAGACATTGGCACATTATATCAGAACATTTCTGTGAGGACACGTTTAAGTACATTAGCATGCATGCAGGTTACACTTAATTTTACTGTCCCTGTTACATTAATTAGGTACAATCTAACAGTGATAGTTCAGTCCAATGCAGCTATCAGCACATCCCTAATGTGCACATCTGTGTTTTTGTATAAATGATAATGACATTTAGTATATATGTTAAAGGGGTCCTTCCGCTAAAAACCACTTTGAGTAGCTCTATTTACATGTGGTGGGTCACAACAAGCAGTATATGCACGCAGCATTCCAAGACGTGAAATTCGACCCTCATGGTTTTACTGGTCATTGAAGGGTTGAGCTAACCAAAACGAGCGGATAAGAGCAGGCTAAACCTATCTACGTCACTAGGTCGCAAGCCCCGCCCAGAGCCATGTATTGCAACCCCACATCCTAAAGGAAGAACAGTGGACAGAAGCTAGGTGAGCAAAAGACAGCGATTTTGCCCAATTAGAGGTGCCTTATTGACAAGTCATGGATATTCACAAGGGACACCGGAAAATTCAGTCGTTCAACCACTAGACCTGTTATAGCTTACAGAAAACAGCGTCAAGCAAGAGAACTGGGACATATTTTTTTTACAGAAATGACGCACAATGCATTCAACCATAGTGGCGACACAGAAATATGAATAAAAATAACGATGAAAGGACCCCTTTAACACTATTTAAATAATAATTATTATTTAAACATTTAGTTGAATGCAAAACTTTAAAGCTTAAAAAGGAATGTGCTTGTACTTCCATCTCATGTCCATGCCAGTATATATCTTGGCTCATGGACACCCTGAGCTAGTTCCCTAATGTGTTAATGTCTAGCCTCCCCTTACCCTTTTGTCTGATGTGAAATACTGAGCGTTTGATGCCATGCCTACCCTGTTCCCTATCAGCTGTCCTCCATGGTGATAAGTGGTGCTGGTGCCAAAGAGAGGCCTTGGCTCCCCTCATCAGTCAGGGACTTAGACCGGCCCAGCCCGGCCCGGCCCGGCCTCTCACCGGGTCCCAGAGATCACGCCACACTACACCACCCCAGATAGCCGCAGGCAGGGGCAGCCACTGCCACATCACCACTGCCTCACTGCCTGCTTGCCAGCCTGCCAAAGCCCCATCCATCTCCATCTCCCTCTTTGTGGACCATGCAGACCTCTGAGGAGTTTTCCGGATCGCGCACACACATTTTTCTAAAGTCTTTAGCAGTTGTTGTCGGAAGCTGTGGTTAGCATGTGATTACAGCCCACCCTACTCAGTCTACTGTTTTTACATCAATGCGAAGCAAGCCAGTCAAGTGCTTACTTCAGGACAGCGAAAAAGGTGGTGAATACATTTATCAACATCTCATTCTAGAGGCATTGATGGATGACAGTTTAGAATAGATGCTAGGACTGGAATTACTGCTCAGGCTATACACTGGTGTGCCGTTATGCGCTGACAAATGTTCGCTTCACTTTGAACAGAGGCGAGGAGGATAATGGTTAAGGATTGGCTAACTGAGTCCTGTATAAGCATAATGTTTTATCAGCATTGGACATTTGAGCTTGCAAAACAACTCACAGCATGTTTAAAATCCCCATCACATCACTGGTTTTATTATAGTATTCTACTGACTTACAGTATCTAAGTCTGGCACAGTGACTGTACTATGTATATAGTATTGGTATTGACAATTACGAGTATGTAAGTATTTGTACTTGCTCTCAAAAAAATGGCACTTGTGCATCCCTGGGACATATCCGTGCACCCTAAACTCCTGACTACATCCATGTGCTATTGAACAGTGACTGTACTATGTATATAGTCACTGGACTGGTATCATCAATTAGCCTCCCTGGTCAGGCCTGAAGCATTAAACCAATACTGTCTTTAGGTTCCTAATATATACTGTTAAATGCATGCAGGGGAAACATTGACTTTTGTTTCTCATTAGACTGAATGAGTTTCACCTTTCCTGTTGACCAGTGGGCCTTATTCTGTCATTTTGGCCCAAGAGGAACCAAACATGGCGGACTGGCAGAGAGGGAGTTTGGGCTGGTGTACTGTGTGCTGGTGGACAGGTGCTGGATTGCATACCAAACACAAAACACCAGCGTTGACACAAAGTGGAATGAGACAAAATAATTGTTTTATGTCGACTGCTTCCTTTCGTAGTTTTTGGGATCATAATTGCAATTCAAATTAAATAATTTGCACACACACGCCCACCCACATGCACACACATGCACACTCTCTCTCTATCACACACACATACACACACACACACACACACACACACACACACACACAGAACTCAATAAATTCCATAAAAACAGTGATTAAGATTCTTAGTGCACCGACCACTCAACACAACACTCTTTTAGCTTTTAAATCTAGAATCCAGGTGTGTGTGTGTGTGTGTGTGTGTGTGTGTGTGTGTGTGTGTGTGTGTGTGTGTGTGTGTGTGTGTACGTGTAAACATTCAGGGCAAAAGGATGTGAAGCTTCTCATATATTATTAAACACGTGTAAATACCTGTTTTCTACGCGGATGGCTTTTGGCACAGCGCTGATTGTAGCAACACTCCACCAACACACAAATAGCCATTAAAACACACATACATACACACACATACTCAGGAAACATACATACATACACACACATAGCCATGAAACACACATACATACACACACATACCCATGAAAATCACATACATACACACATACCCAGGAAACACACACACATACACACACATACCTATGAAACACACATACATACACACACACACACACACACACACACACACACACATGAAACACACATACAGACACACACACACACACACACATGAAACACACATACATACACACACATACCCATGAAAATCACATACATACACACATACCCAGGAAACACACACACATACACACACATACCCATGAAAATCACATACATACACACATACCCAGGAAACACACACACATACACACACATACCCATGAAACACACATACATACACACACATACCCACCTACGCACACATACGAATGCAGGCACACACACATACAGTATGCACACATTTGTAAACATGCACCATGTCAGAAGTTATTGGTTAGTTTCTTTTTCGCTGTTGCTGGAGGCAAAACATTGATCCCCAGATTTTTTTTTTCTCACACTCCCTCAACCTTTGCTTCCTTCGTTTATTTTATCTAACTGCTCATTTCCTCTTTTCCTTTTTTTCTCTGTTTCTCTCTCCCTCTTTCTCAGTTTCTCTCTCTGCCTTTCTCTCTATCTCTGTTTGTCTCTGTCTGCCTGCCTGCCTGTCTGTCTATCTGTCTCTCTCTCGCTCTCTGTATCTATCTATCTTTCTGGCTCTCTCTCTCTATTTGTATTTTTCTCCTCCCTCTCTCTGTTGCAGGAACAGAGCGGAAGGCCACATTTCCGTGCGGAGGTGTTGACTGATGGGAGTATTGAGCTAAGCTCTGATATTCTAACCATGAGTGGAGGAGAGGAGACAGGAGGGGAAGGGAGAGGAGAGGAGAGGAGAGGAGGACGGTAGGGGGGGGGGGGGGGGGGTATCAGGGGAGCGAGGGGATGGAAAGAGGGGGTGTTTGCAAATGGGGAGTGTTTTAGCTCATGTTTTATGTGCAGTTAAGGCTCCCGGGCAGGTCAGCGGTAAGTGAGTGGGATGTGATGTAAGGTTGGATGGGGAGGTTGGTGGACAGTGTGTGTGTGTGTGTGTGTGCGTGTGTGTGTGTGTGTGCACGCTAGTATACGTGTATGTGTGTGTGTGTGTGTGTGTGTGCTTGTGTCTGTGTGTGTCTGTGTGTGTGTGTGTGTGTGTGTGTGTGTGTGTGTGTGTGTGTGTGTGTGTGTGTGTTGTGGTATGAGAGGCCATATAGGCCAAAAATATCAGCTACTCGCTTAGACAGACTACCAAACTCTCACTCACACACACTATCAAACTACTCTCACACACTATCAAACTACTCTCACACACCATAAAACTCTTGCTTACACACTATCAAACTACTGTCACACACACTATCAAATGCTTTCTCACACGCTATCAAATGCTCTTTCACACACTATCAAACTCTTGCTCACACACTATCAAACTCTCTCTCACACACTATCAAACTCTCGCTTACACACTATCAAACTACTCTCACACTATCAAACTCATGCTTACACACTATCAAACTACTCTCACACACTTTTAAACTCTATGTCACACACTATCAAACTCTCGCTCATACATCATCAAACTACTCTCACACACTATCAAACCACTCTCTTACACTATCAAACTCTCCCTTATAGACCATCACGCTCTCGCACACAGAATAGTTTGATAGTGTGTGAGCGAGAGTTTGATAGCGTGTGAGAGAGTTTGATAGTGTGTGTGAGAGAGGTCTGATAATGTGTGTGAGAGGTCTGATAGTGTGTGAGAGAGAGCGTTTGATAGTGTGTGTAAGAGAGTATCTGATATTTGATATTTTTCACCTATACGGCCTCTCATACTGTGGAGTGTGTGTGTGTGTGTGTGTGTGAGTGTGTGTGTGTGTGTGTGTGCGTGTGTGTGTGTGTGTGTGTGTGTGAAAGGGTTGGAGGGGTTAGGATCTATTATTCAAAGCTCCCCAGTGAGACCTCAGGTAGCGGCGCGGTGATGTCTGGACTCTGAGGTTCTGCTGCCCTTTGATATCGGGCAACCGCAGCTGCGAGCAGTGTACCTGAAATGGGCGTGACTCAGTGACAGTGTGTGTGTGTGTGTGTGTGTGTGTGTGTGTGTGTGTGTGTGTGAGTGTCAGTGTGAGTGTGTGTCTGTGTGTGTATGTGTGTGAGTGTGTGTGTGTGTGTGTGTGTGTGTGTGTGTGTGTGTGTGTGTGTGTTTGTGAGAGTGAGTGTGTGTGTCTGTGTGTGTGAGAGAGAGAGTGCGAGAGATAGGATGTGTGTGTTTGTGTGTATGTGCATGCATATCATACAGTGTATGTGTGTGTGGAAGCAAACGTATCTGAATTATATATGAGTGTATGAGTATATATGTTTGAGACTATATCAGTGAATATGTAATATGATGACATGTGTGTGCAGTATTTCCCAGAGAAAGAAAAAAAACTGTCTGGAGTGGACAGGTTCGTGTGTGTGTGTGTGTGTGTGTGTGTGTGTGTGTGTGTGTGTGTGTGTAAATGTGTGTCAGTGTGTGCATGTGTCTGTGTCTGCAGATTTATAGTGAATTTAAGTCATAGCATGTTGTCTGAAGTGACTGTGTGTGTGTTTGTGTTCGTGTGTCAGAGTGTGTCTGTCAGTGTGTGTGTGTGTGTCTGTATCTCTGTGTGTACATGTATAGTGTATTTAAGTCATAGCGTGTTGTCTGAAGTGAATGTGTGTGAGTGTGAGCGTGTGTCAGTGTGTGTGTGTCTGTGTCTCTATGTGTACATGTATAATGTATTTAAGTCATAGCATGTCAGCTAAAGTGAATATGTGCATCAGTGCATATGTGTGTGTCTGTATCTCTGTGTGTACATGTATAGTGTATTTAAGTCATAGCGTATCATCTAAAGTGAGTGTGTAGGTGTGTATCCTCTTTGCTAGTATGTATGTATGTGTGTGTGCGGCCTCGCTTCTAACACCCCCAGCTTGCCACATCCCCTCCCGTAAGGCCGATAAGAGGAGAGGGGCTCTCACAGAACAGGCAGCCTGGGCGGATCCCCCCTTTCTGGCTGTAAACCTCCATTAATCCTCCTCCCTCCACTCCAGACAGTCTGACACAAAAGCAGGCAGCACTCAGACCTTGTGCTCATCCTGGGGCATACAGTACATCAGTGGCTGGCTCCAAAAAAACATGTCGCCACTGATCTCAGATCATTTGTAAGCTGTGTATTTCATTGTATAACATAGTCACCGCTGTATGCATGTTGCTACTGATCTGAGATCATTTGTAAGCTGTACATGCTTTAGTAAAACAGTCATCACTTTGTGCATGTCAGCATTGCTGCATTGCTGTGTGCATGCATGCATAATTGCCTGTTTGTACATTCACTTATGCTTATAAGCATACTTCCACTCTTGTGTTCTTGTGTTACTTCTGAGTGTTGAGCCATTTAACAGAAAATGACTACAGAGCGTTCGTATGCACCGTGTGTGGGTGTAGTGGAGAGCATGCAATCACATCCTCTGGCAGATCATTTTTATCTCATTATGAAAGGATTCCGCCTGAAACTGACCCCTTTTTGTGCGTGAAATGATTGCAAAGTAGCGCAGAAATAAATTCCCCTCCTTAGTCAGCAGTGAGGGAGGCAGTTGGAGGAAAGAGAAAAAAAAGTTGTGCCCTTTTTTTCTGTACAGTGCATAATTTATTCACAGGTGAAATGATCAATAAAATATAAATCAGCTCACGTCTTCGCCACTGCAGTTTGAGGAAAAGAAGGAGAGAGAGAGAGAGAGAGAGGAAGAGAGAGAAAGAGAGGGAGAAAGAGGGAAAGAGAGAGAGGCACTGAAGATTCCAAAGTGGATAAGCTCTCCACCAATCAGACGCCTGGCTGACTTTCAGCTCCATGCTTGTTCAATGATTCATGCTACGACTGTGTGCGACAACACACACGCGCACACACACACACACACACACACACACACATTTTATTTTTTTTCTCTCTCTCTTCCTCTCGCTTTCCTTTCTTTTCTTTGGTTCGGTTTCCTCCCTCCTCGGCGCTCCCTCTCTCCTCACGCCTTTGCATAAAGGAGAGGCAAAGCAAACATATTTCAGGATTACGGGTGGGACCTGCTGACTGTCAGGCTGATTGTGTTCACATAATGCGTCTCTTCCTCTCCAGAGAGAGCAAGCGGGGGAAAAGAGACGCGGACTTATGCAAGCAAGCAAGCACACCACACCACACCACACACCACACACCACACCACATGCTCCCTCTTTCCATTCGCCTCATATCACACACACACACACACACACACACACACACATATCCACACACACCCACACACACTCACATGCACACACACACATATATACAGCCACACACATATACACACACACACACATACACACACACACACACACACACACTCACACACCCACATACACACACATACACACACATGCACACACACCCACACACCTCCTCTGTGATATTATATTTTAATTCCCCTTGCCTCTGGCTCAGGATTTAATTGAAAAGAGCGTCACCATCATGCACCTCTCTAAAACGCGAGTGTGATGGGTTGGTGACTGGAGTCACGCAGGTCACACAGAAGAACACTGATGTGTGTGTGTTGGAAGATCAACATGAGTCAGGGGTGTGGTTGTGCTGCTGCTGCTGCTGCTGGTGATGGTGTGAGGATGGCTTCAGTCTGGAAAGCGGATGTTTGTTCACACATATCTTTTGACATGGCTTACTTATGTCTGTGTCTGTGTGTGTGTGTGTGTGTGTGTGTGTGTGTGTGTGTGTGTGTCTGTGTCTGTGTGTGTGTGTGAGAGAGAGAGAGAGAATATGTATGTGTATGTGTGTGCATGTGCGTGTGCATGCGTGCGAGCGTGTTTGTTTGTGTGTATGAAGGTGTGTGTGTGTGTGAGTATGTGTGTGTGTGAGAGAGAGTGTATGTGTGTGTGCTTGTGTGTGTGTGTGTGTGTGTGTGTATGTGCATTAAAAAAAGGGTATGTGAGCGTGTGTGCTTGTGTGTAAGAAGGTGTATGTGTGTGTGTGTGTGTGTGCGTGTGTGAAAGGGAGAGAGTGCATGTTTCTGTGCTTGCATGTCTGTGAATGTGGGTGACTGTGTGTGTGTGAGAGAGTGCGTGCTTGTGTGTGTGTGTGTGTGTGAGGGTGCGTGAGAGAGAGAGAGAGGGACAGAAAGCGCAGGCAGAATGTGTGAGCTGTGCATTGGTGCTGGTAAAGTTAAGCTCCTCTCAGCTCTGTAATTCTGCTCCCGCATCAGGATTACAGCTACACTACAGCTGTGGCAGATTAATGACAAACACCTACACCGATCTCACCACGACAGAGAGAGAGAGAGAGAGAGAGAGAGAGACAGAGACACAGAGAGAGAGAGGAGGAGAGAGAAAGAGAGAGAGAGATGAAGGGAGACAGAGAGAGGTGGAGAGAGAGAGAGAGACATAGAGAAAGACGGAGAGAGGCAGAAAGAGAGAGAGAGAGAGAGAGGAGGAGGAGAGAGAGAGAAAGAGAGAGAGGATGAGAGACAGGGAGAGAGAGAAAGAGAGACAGAGAGAAAGGGAGAGAGAGGAGAGAGAGAGAAAGGGAGCAGGAGAGAGACAGACAGACAGACAGAGAAAGGGAGCAGGAGAGAGAGACACAGGGAGAAAGAGAGGAAGATAGAGACAGAGAGAGAGAGCGACAGGGAGAGAGAGAGAGAGAAAGTAAAGTAGAAGGGACAGCAAGAGACAAAAAGAAGAGTCTGGAGTCTTTGCTAGAGGGAGGACGATAGAGAGATACAGGAGAGAGAAAATGTTCAGACAAGAGAGAGAAGAGAAGAGAAGAGAAGAGTGGCCAGAAGGGAAAGTGTCAAGAAAGGCAAGAGGGGCACAGAAAGAGTGGATTAGAGTCCTTCACAAAAGTGTGTGTGTGTGTGTGTGTGTGCGCGGGAGTAAGTGTGTGTGTGTGCGTAGGGAGTAAGTGTGTGTGTGTGAGAGAGAGAGAGAGGGAGAGATCTATAGAGAGTGAGAGAGGAGAGAGAGAGGGAGAGGAGAGAGAGAGAGAGAGAGAGTGAGAGAGGAGAGAGAGTGAGAGAGGAGAGAGAGAGAGGGAGAGATCTATAGAGAGTGAGAGAGGAGAGAGAGAGACAGAGAGAGGGAGAGAGAGAGGGAGAGATCTATAGAGAGAGAGAGAGGGAGAGAGAGAGAGAGAGGGAGAGATCTATAGAGTGAGAGAGGAGAGAGAGAGAGAGGGAGAGATCTATAGAGAGTGAGAGAGGAGAGAGAGAGAGAGAGAAAGGGAAGGAGAGTGTGTGATGGATAAGTGAACAAGGGAGGAGCAGTGCAAGAATGACTTGTCTCTACCAGGAAGGAGTTTGAGACTGAGAACAGAGAGAAGAGAGTAATGATGTGTGTGTGTGTGTGTGTGTGTGTGTGTGTGTGTGTGTGTGTGTCAGGAAGAGAGGCTTCCTCTGAACAAGAGAAGAAAGCTGAGAGGCGGGCGGGCAAAAAAAGCGGAGAGAGAGACACAGAGTCAAGGAGAGAGAGAGAGAGAGAGGGAGAGAGAGACATAGGAAGAGAGAGAGGAAAGGAGAGACAGAGGGAGGAAGAGAGAGAGACATAGGAAGAGAGACAGAGGGAGCTGAGCTGAGCTGGAGTGCGATGCTGAGAGGGATTGTGAATGAACACAGAGATGGCAGCGTGGCAAAGCGCCCACAGCATGACATGAGCATACAGAGGGGGGGTGGGGGGGTGGGGGGGTACGGGTGGGTGGGGGTGGGGGATGAGAGTGTTCGTTTTAACCGCCTTGTGACAAAGACACAGAAAAAGATTAAGAGGCAGTGGAGGAGCAGAAAGAGTAAATTGGGAGCGGAGAGGGAAAAAATATGTGAAAGTGAGAGAGAGAGAAAAAGACAGCAAGAGAGGGAGAGAGGGAGAGAGCGAGAGAAAAAGAGAGAGAGAGAGAAAGAAAGAGAAAGCAGTGGTTGGTAGATGACAAGAACAGTGAGAACGTGCTTACACATCTCCCTGCAGGGCTACAACTGCAGGCAGGGTGCAGCCGCCGTGTTTTCAGAGGGCTGTAAGCCGGTGATGAACCAAATAAGGCAGCAGACTGGTGACAGTTTTGTTGTACTTGGATATGTGTGATTAGGGACTTTGTGTGTGTGTGTGTGTGTGTGTGTGTGTGTGTGTGTGTGTGTGTGTGTGTGTGTGTGTGTGTGTGCGTGACTGTGTGTGTGTGTGTGTGTGTGTGTCAGGCTTGTTTAGAAGGTCGTAGGCTAGCACTGAACCAAATTAGACAGTGAACTGGAGCAAGTTTTGTTGTGTTTGGATATGCGTGAGTTTGGCGTCTGTGTTTGTGTTTCAGTGGCCTGTATCTTTGCATATGTTTGTATATGTTCAGTGTGTGCGTATCTGTGTGTGTGTGTGTGTGTGTGTGTGTGTGTGTGTGTGTGTGTGTGTGTGTGTGTGTATCTCTGTGTTATTTGTATTGTCTTAATGTGTGTTTGTGTATGGAATGTGCACATGTTAAGCCCTAAACAGGGTTTGCCCAACACTGGTAGGGAAGAACTGAGACATGACTGAATAAATCTCACCTCTGTCAGTCCAAAAACAGACCCTCACAGCCTGAAAACACCTCACGTCTCCTCCTTCCTTTAAGTATCCCATGTCATAAAATAATCACTCAGCTCAGGATGTAAACAAATCCTGTCAAGTAAGACGACAAACTAGCATGCTTCCACTTAATTAGCACGTTCATACACTCACAGAATGCTGACAATCTCACTGCAGATGATAGTTATTGTTTATGACTGTAGTTGGTATTTGGGCCGAGGAGTCTGTGCTTTTATTTCTGCCTGTGCTGTTACAAATGCCATGTGGTGCTCGGCCCGACAAAAGCCGACGACCGGCCACAGCAGCAGCTGTCTGCAGCAGATTTGCAGCAGCGGCAGCATAGCGTAGCGCCATCACCATCACCACCAGCAGCAGCAGCAGCAGCAGCAGGAGGAGCAGCGGTAGGGGTAGCGCAGTCCGAGAGGAAATGCGATCCCGCATCGATGCAAACGCAATAAAGAAAAAGCTGCAGTACCTGCAAGGTTAGAGCGAGGTGCAAACAGTGAATAAGGAATTATGGCACTCTAGGTGAAACCCATTTCATGTTATTGGAGGTGGAGCGGAATTGGAGCAGGGACATCAAAAAGAATCTGAGTTGGATTTTGAGACATTAACTGAGAGAAAATAGGTTGGGTTTATATAATACGCACAGCAAAGGTGTTTTTTTTTTCTTTGTAAAGCCTCTGGAAAGTTAATTTCTCAACCTGCCTCTTTTTGTTTGTTATTGTCCTTTGAGTATTATTGACTGCTTAGAGCAGAACCATATGCCTACCTAATTTCAGTCAACAGTTATCTACCCTTTTTTTCTCCCATTCCTTTTTTCTACTGCAGAGGTCTTGGTTTATGTATTTCTGATGAGAAAAATCATTTTTTGGAACACACACATGGGGCGCAGCTACTGAGCTACCAGGGGCACCAGACTCTAACCGAAATGGTGGCGTATGTTTTGGGGTTTTTTTTCAAGAGAAAGTAAAAAAAATTAATGGTTACATTCATGTCAGTGAATGATGGTCATTCTGTTTAACTGTCTATTCTTGTGTTTGAAAATCATTAGTCTTTTTTCATTAGTTGTTTTTTATGGTAAAGTGGTTGCTAGGGTTAAGCCATGAAAACAATTTGTCTGTAGTTCCAAGACAGGTAATCATTGGATAAGCTGATAACAACCCATATTAGTATAATGTTCCAGTGCATTGCAACTAAACCAATAAAAGAAAACACTAGCATTGTGTCTTCAATAGATACACTGGTTTATGGTATTCATTAAGTCCTGTGTTGTGTGACTCTTTTTAACGAGGGATAGTAACTCTGAAAACTGAATAAGCATCTTGTACAGAAGGCAGCACTGAGGAAATGCTGAGTAGCTTGCAAATGTTGCTTGTTAGCTGGCACGACCTCATAAGGAGCTACCTTTCCAAGACAGCAGAAATGTAAGGAATTCACCTTAACCATAACAGACGCCATCATGAAACAGATAACTTCATGTAAGGAATGTTTTCAAACCTGTGACATTGATCCTAGCACTCATTTCAGGTCATGCCCATGTAAATGTTAGCGTAAATCTCACGTAAGAAGCAGTCTGATTACAACTATTTGCCACACATAAAACTTTTAACAAACCTTTGACAAACCTTTGACAAACATTAACTTTGTTTCAGAAGAGATCGTGATGGCTCTCTGAAGCCTTGATACCACTACATAAACTATCCGCTTGGAAATACAGCACCCCTGCCAAGTCTCTCTACCCACCCCCACCCTCACCCACACCCTCACTCACACCCTCCCTGCTCCATCCAGCTCACTGGAGTGTGTTCACAGGTCGGACAGACTCCGAGCCCAATCCCTGTCCTTGAGTTTTTTAATAGCCAAGGCTTTTTCAAAGTTAATGTGTTTGAATGAGTTTCCCCGAGCTTGAGGGGGTTATGTATCTACATTAACATTATCTTTTAAAGACATTTTAAGTAAACAGATCAAATGTGATAAACAGACACTTTCACACATAGATTATTTGTGTAGTAAAATATTTTATAGAGCCGTAAATGTAGTTTTTTTTCCTCTGAAATATAGCATTCACAAACTTGTAGAACTCTCTGCTATATACACATTTTTATTATCTGACTTCTTCACATAATGCTTGCCTGCAGTGTATCGGGGCCGCACGGCATGTTAGTGAAATTCAAGAGATCGTCATAAAAGCTTTAAGGAAGAGTAATAATAGTCCTTTTTCTTTCCAAGAGATGAGTTTCTTGCTCTTTCTCTCTCTTTGTCTCTCTCTCTCTCTGTCTCTCTCTCTCTCTCTCTCATTTTTATTTTGAAGTATAAAAGCTGGTGTTCTGACCCT
>CM059273.1:15861479-15871479 GCA_030347295.1 Setipinna tenuifilis
TGTCTGTGTGTGTGTGTGTGTGTGTGTGCGTGTGTATGTGTGTGTGTGTGTGTGTGTGTGTGTGTGTGTGTGTGTCTGTGTGGGGGTGGGACGGGGAATGATGGGGCAGGATTTCTATGGCGTCCTGCAGTGGGGATTTTGAGTGGATCTCACCGCGGCAGCTTTTGAGAGCGCGATCTGACCGAGAGGAATTGAGCGCGGATCATGCAGCGAGATTTGAGTGGATGGTGGGGAGAGGGTGGAGGGAGGGAGGGGTGGGAGGGGTGGCTGGGTGTGGGTGGGTGGTGCTGAGGCGCTGGGCTGTCACATTTAAAAAGGCTGCGTGCTGTAATAGGCTGTCGGATGAAATGGCGTCTCTGGGGCCAATCACTGCGCGGGGCTTCTTCGCCGGGGCTAAGTGAGAGGCAGCCGGCAACTCTGCGCTTTCAATTTATGGCCAGGAAGGCTTCATTTGATTTCACAGTAGAGAGCTCACAGAGGAGAGTGAAATCTGATGATGTCTCTGCCTATGGCACATGCACATGTTCCTGTGGGTTAGTAAGACAGATTATGCAGCATTAAAAGCTGAGTTTGGAGTTTCTCGTGTGGGCATTCATGTGTGAGTGTGTGTGTGTGAGTGTGAGTGTGTGTGTGTGTTCTGTGTGTGTGTTCTGTGAGTGTTTTGGCATGTTCTTCCCGTGTCCTTCAGGAAGCAAGTGTTTGTTTGTGCCTGAGAGTGAGGGAGGCGGTGTTCAACAAAGGCTAATCTCCGGCAGTAATCTGTGCGACGCTAAACCAAGCGTGTCGTGCTCACGTTTATCTGCGGAATTATGGCAGCGTTTACATTCGCCAGAATTGAGGACAAGTGCCTCCAAGACACGATTTAGAAAGTGCTCTGCTCCAACGGAGTGAGTGAGTCAGTGACTGCAAGCCAGCACACCCCCCCCCTCCCCACACACACACACATACACACACACAAACACACACACACACACACACAAACACACACACACACACACACACACACACACACACACACACACACACAAACACACACACACACACACACACACACAAACACACACACACACACACACACACACACACTTCTTAAGATCTTACACTGTTAGCGCATCTCACTGAGCATGGGCCAGATAGCCATGCCGTTTTACAGCACTAACCACTCCACAGCCCAGAGACTGCAAGGGGGAAGTGGCATGTTTGCTAAACCTGGTACAATGGCATCTTTCCAAAAGGTTAATGTTCTCTTGTGCATTGTCGCTGTCAAATTAAAATCAATAAATCAAACGATCAATCAATCGATCGATCAATCAATCAATCAATCAATCAATGAGTTTTATTACTGCTACCACTGTGGGCACATTTATTACAACAGTTATTATTCAGACTACTAATGATCAGAGTTGAGAAGTATGGCTTCAGAGAGTAGAAGACCACACCATATTTTTGTTCTAACCATTTTCGGAAACAATTAACAGAAATTAGCACAAAAACTCCAGCCAGGTAGATGAGCACTTTGGTGAAATCACCTGTGTTATGTTCACAGGTGGAATGAATACATGGCATGATTTTAACTCCATGAAGCTGAGGGCTCCTGCCTCAGCTGACAGTGCTGCTATTACTGTCACATCTCCTGCTATACAGCTGCCTGGGCAGCAAGTGTCTCAACAAAAAAAATTGACAACAGATGTTGCAGCTTTTTTACTCCTGTGCCTGCAACAGCAAAAAGACAACATAACAGAACACAACATGTGGTTGCTATTCAAACGTCTATGAGCTGTCCAGTCAGAATATGTGACAATGTGCCATTCCATTTTTTATATACCTGACAAGCTCTGCGACACCCTAAGAAATGTTGTCTATTTTATGCCATATTTTGTCAAGCGACATTTGTCGACGTGTATTATTGATCCTGGTTGAGACAACAGGCAGTATACCACCACTGACAAAAGTAATGTTAAAGAAAAAAAAATGTTGATCCACCCCTGGTTGGGAGGGCTGTTTTGATGTAGCAGGGGAGAGGATTCAGTGTGGTGGATTGAAAACAGCTTAATTACAGCAGGTTAGTGTGCTTCTATTGGGGGGGGGGGGGGGGGTGAGCTTGCTACAGGTTTCTTTGGCCACTCCAGCAATTATTCAGCATCTCCTGGTCAATTTCATTGATCCCCTAAAAAAAGGGTGGTAAGAATTACTTGGCCATCTAAGTTGATTTGTAAACACCTCAGTCATGCCAACTTATACAAAGTTTTTTTTTTGGGCTTTGAAATGCAAATCTGAAAATCTGTTCGTGTCACTCTTATCTGATGGGAGAAGGCATTCATTTGCACATGAAAGTCTATTTTGATTTCAAGGTGGTAAACACAGCATGTGTGTGTGTGTGTGTGTGTGTGTGTGTGCACGCGCATATGTGCAGTGTGTGTGTGTGTGTGTGTGTGTGTGTGTGTGCGTGCACGCGCATATGTGCAGTGTGTGTGTGTGTGTGTGTGTGTGTGTGTGTGTGTGTGTGTGTGTGTGTTTACATCTGTGTGTTGTTGTACAAGAGTGAGAGCTTCATGGATGGGCCAGTGTCGCTGTTCGTTGTGTGGCATAGGAAACACATGGGAACATGGGAACAGTAAAGGACAGGCAAGACATTATGTCTACAGCGAATCAAGTAAAGAATTGACAACCTCTATACACACATGTGTTTGTGCTAATATATATGTGTGAAGGCACGCATGTCTATGTCCTACAATTATTGTGTGTGTGTGTGTGTGTGTGTGTGTGTGTGTGTGTGTGTCTGTCTGTCTGTCTGTCTGTGTTTCTGTGTGTGAGAGACAGAGTGTATGTGCGCGCGTGAAGTCACATATCAACCTAGCGATTCTTTGCTGCATTCATCAGGGTACAGTATTCATTACAGCCTGGATCTAGAGGATCTCCTCAGCTTTACCAGTGCACAAACAACAGCACTGAGACAGACTCACACTGCAACGAGAGTGGCATAAAGCAGTGGGTATTCCTCTAGATCTCTGGGAGCGAGTGTAATATTGTGGAGCGATGAAATATGGGAATTAGAAGAATCCCCGGCAAGGCGGCAGATGCGCATTCATGTTTTTATTATGCGTCGAGCTCAGAAGTTCCAGAAGACACCATCTTGGGAGAATATCTGGAGACGAGGATGAGAAATGGGGGCCTTCACATGGAAGGAAAGACAGAGAGAAAAAGGAGAGTGCCTTTTTTTTCTTTTAACGCAATTTGTATATGACTGTGTGTGTATAATAGAAGAGCACCAGGTGTGTGTGTGTGTGTGTGTGTGTGTGTGTGTGTGTGTGTGTGTGTTTTGTTATGTTCTTCCTTTGTCCTTTAGAAAACAAGTGTGTTTGTGTATGTGTGTGTGTGCGTGCGTGTCTGTGTGCATACACGTGTGTGTACGGGCTTGTGGTAGTGTGTACGTTGTAGTGTGTAGAGAAATGCAATATTATGATCTGATGCAATCTTCCCTGCACAAATGGAAGGGCACTCTGAGAGCACACACACCTCTCCCCTGGCCAAATGCCATATCTCAGAACGGAAGTGAAAGTGAAAAGTACATTTCTCAATGCTGCCTGTGACTCAGGTCCCCTTCAGCATTTAATGGGGTTCCTCCCTGGGCCACGCTGCACCTTTCCATCACGTTTTATAAAAATCAGGCCTGTAGTTTTGTTTTTTTTTATTCCACTTACAAATAAATAAATGGGAAAAACAAAAACACATAGCCTCTTTGGTGGTGGTAATAAAATGCCACACGACAGCCCTTCCTTACTGGGAACCGTCAAGAACTCGCACCTCCGGAGGAAAATTATTACATCGCCCTCCGTCACTGTACGCTTATCTGGCTCGCATCTCATCCAGCAACCCCACGTTCAAGCAGCTCTGCTCACACTGGCATATCAGCGATCATTATCAGCCCGCCCATAAAACCTACAGGGGCATGGAAACAGCTGAACTTTTTTTATACTCGCTTTTTCAGACGACCTTGTTAAGGTCTTACAACATGCTAATAAAATGTTTATTACATATGAAAATGCCCACAACGAGGCCAACGATGCCAGGGGATAGATGGGGGATGGGGCAGACTCACTGCAGACCCCCTCTGCATGAAGCTGAGGACATGTTGGCTTTGGCCAGGGCTGGCCACAGATGGCCATGATCGGCCTCAGATGGACAAAACTGGGCACGGGCAGACAGAACACCAAAGGCGGATTACAGGCAAGATGGCAGAACGTCCTCACAGCAGTGGAGCCTAAATGAATGGCTCCCTGGGGTAGAAGTGGGGTAAATTTGGCAGGGTGTGTCTCTCCAGGGGGAACCGTTTCAATGCATCCACATGAAGCTGCAGAAGAGAAGAGGCTCAG
The DNA here is from genome assembly GCA_030347295.1 of Setipinna tenuifilis. Taxonomy (NCBI): domain Eukaryota; kingdom Metazoa; phylum Chordata; class Actinopteri; order Clupeiformes; family Engraulidae; genus Setipinna; species Setipinna tenuifilis. The sequence continues at coordinate 15,865,853 of CM059273.1, forward strand.
CTCGATTCATCTAATCTACTCTCCACGTGGTTTTTATTTTGGGCCATGTTTCTTCAACGCGGGAGCTGGAGTCTTTAAACATTGTTGCCAGCACTTGTACCCAAGATTCCTCCCATAATTACACTACTGCAGGGTAGTGTAGGACATGATCAGACTGTGTAGATGGAAAAAAATAAAGACTTCAAAGCAGTAGTTGGCTTCTTGTCCACTGGTCGAACATATACTTTTTTTTCTTTTAAAAAACGGGGAAAAGCGAAGAGCGATCTTCAAAAGAAGAAGTGGTCTCACAAAATCCCGCGGCAGGTGTTCCATCGTCTTCTGCTATCTCATATTTCACCACTAATTGTATTGGCGTGCACAAGCACACGCCAGGCCCCATCAAATCAAACCAGATTAATGAATTCGTCAGGGCTTTGGTCATCCGAGCTTAGCAAGTGGCACATGCATATAGCGCATGACAGGAGTTTAAAATTTCCTCTCAACCACTTTGCAGAAATAGAAATAGAAATGGGCTTCATGAATCATCCAGTTAGGCTGACTAGAAACCCTGAACGTACATTCCAAGAATCTCTTCCTTCTCTGAGTCATGCTTCCGTCATTTGATAAAACTCTGGACAAGACAAAATGAGAATTGAGTTTGTCAAGGAGGGACTGAGTCTCTGAAGCTGAAATTCAAATTCAAAGGATGCTTTATTAGCATGACTGTGTAAGTACAGTGTTACCGAAGTCAATGTAGCCAATACCAGATCACTCTCTGTCTGTCTTTTTGTCTCCCTTTCCGTGTGTGTGTGTGTGTGTGTGTGTGTGTGTGTGTGTGTGTTTGTGTGTGTGTGTGCATGCACATGTGTGCCTGTGCATGTACATGTGTGCCTGTGCACGCATGTGTGTGTATGTGTGTGCGTGTGCGCGTGTGTATGTGTGTGCACATGTGTGATTAATTTAGCTGTATGGAAATGGCCGAGGTGCTGCAAGGAAATGGCACAGCTCCTTCTCCTTCTCAGAGGCCGCCTTGTCTTGTCTTGTCTGCGCTGTGTAAATGTCCCACTCCATCGTGTGTTAACAAGTGCCTCCGCACGGAAGTGGCAGCAGACCTTTCACTTGACCTTTAAATGTGTAATAAAGTTAGAGACTGCAGGAAAGCAGAAACGACAGGAGCAACGAGACAGAGAAAGAGAGAGAGAGTGAGAGAGAGAGACAGAGACAGAGAGATAGAAAGAGAGAGAAGGAGAGCGAAGGAAATGGATGAAGAGGCAAAAGAGATTTAGAGTGCTGCTAAACCAGAGAACATCATAGACAGAGACTGGGGGAGGCAGACTACAGTCGAGGTCAGATTATACTTTTTTTTTTTTCGTTTACGATTGTTGTTTATGATTGACCATCTCACACTATAAGATCTTAGAACCACGAATCCTCTATGCATCTTGGTCGGGAGACTGGCCACATTACAAGACAGTGTGTGATTGTTGACTGCTGGTGAGAGGACTCACCCAATATTAACAAAGGACATCAGACTCCCACCAAAATTCTGACATGCTCTTTGTCGGGCTACCATAGAACATTGCAGACAAAAAAATCTTAGATCATTAAGTGTGCCACATTACGAGACTCATTCATGTTCGATGTTGTGCCCGACCTTTCAGAATCGATTGCAATGCTGGAAATGTGTCGGCCATAACAAATTCCAAAAACAAAATTAGGCTGAAATCGTACAATGTGAACCGGGCACAAAAGAGAGTGTGTGGTTGAGAGCAGCGAAGATAGGTAGTGATACAGGGATGACTGAGAAATGATGGAGGAATAGGGTGCAGACAGAATGAATGAGGAATGAGAAGAGAGAGACAGAAAGAGAGAGAGGGGAAACAGTCATGGGGGGAAAAAAGGCTGCAGAAAATGAGATTGAGATTCAGAGAATTTATACATATGGTATACTCCACAGGCTTTTCTGCCCCCCACTGACACACCCACCCGACTACCAAGCGCCCCTTCCTACCCCCCCATGTCTTTTCCCTCTATTGTCCTTTCCTGGTGTCTGGTTCAATCTGACACCTTGCAATGGGCCTGAGTGAGCCAAGTGTCCCTCCCATGAGACAGAGCAGACACAGGAGCCAGAGACACAGAGCCACAGTGGCTTACCTTGGTCTGTGTTTACACTCCAAGACAATCATTGAACAAACCTGAACTCCAGAGAATAAGAATCACACTCCACTCCCGCCCCCCTTTGTGTGTGTGTGTGTGTGTGTGTGTGTGTGTGTGTGTGAGAGAGAGAGAGAGAGAGAGAGAGAGAGAGAGAGAGAGAGAGAAAGAGGCCATCCACAGGCCTCCCCCTATTGTCATAAATGCCCAACTGCTGTAAAGCGCTGTACAGCCATGCCTGGCCTGCCATGTTTTTTTTTCCACGGTGTGAGTCGTCCCATCAGAGGTGTCAGTGAAGCCTAAATCATCAGGAGGTGGCCATGCGTTGGTGAGGGGGAAAGCCAGCCGGATGAGGCTGTCAGTCAAGCGGGAGACCCGGTCAGAGTCGTATATCAGGTGGTTATAGGTTTCTGCACAAGTCAGACGTATCACACACACACAGGGGCGTACACACACACACACACAAACTCACAGAGATATAAATGCTCACACACAAAGCACTGAGCGGAAAACACAAAAACACACCCTACACACTTGACTGCACTTATATTAAAAACACACATACACACACATGCACAAAAATACATGAACACTCACACACACACACACAGTCTTTCTCTGTCTATCTATCTCTCTCTCTCTCTCTCTCTCTTTCTCTCTCTCTCAAAACACACACACACACAGACATGCAACCCACCCCCCCACACACACACACACAGCACACACACACACACACACACACACATACAGTACACACAATTACACCTCTGAAGTGTGTTTGTTTCTGACAAAATCACACAAACACAGAGAGCTATTCTAAGATGGATGAAGGGAGAGAGGGATGGAGGAAAAGAGAGAGGGAGAGGGAGGGAAAGAGAGACAGCTGATGAAGTATGAAGGGAAGGCTTCAAGGGGGTGGAGATCTGACAAAGGGGGCTGAGGAAGAAGCAACCGTCCGCATTAAAACTGAAATGGCACTCTGGTAGTAAAGTTTGGGGAAAGTGGAGCGCAACTCACGGTCTCACTGTGTGCACTGGTTAACAGGAGGATTGCTCAGGTGTCTTGGCATGTGTGTGTTGTCAGAGTTGTTGTGCAAAAAAGACAGGTAGGTAAACTAGACGCACAACTGTGAAAAAGTTGAGTAAATGACTATTAGGGTTTCCTGAGATTACATTCATATGGTTACAGTTCATTTTATGGTCCCTGTTACATCATGAAGTAGTAGTGTGTAACAATATGTAACATTATGTACCTACACTGTACCATAGGGTTAGTGTTAGGGATTAGGGTTCGTGTTAGGTATGTATAGTGTAAGAACATAATACAGTATATGTTGTTACATTTAGATACATTGTAAAAAGAACCGAAAAATAAAGTGTTCCCATTCATATTCATCTATTAAACATATGTGAGCACTATGCCTATTAATTTTTTAACACTGTTGCCTTTTGAAAAACTGTTGTCATTCTACTAAGCAAGGTTAAGTTATGTATATTGTAAAAAAACTGTTTCTTGTAGTTGATGCCGCAATCAGTCTTCATACCAGTAAAGAGCTTTAATGGAGCAATTGGAACCCACTCCATTTGTCAGTACTGAATATCTCAATAACAAGCATCTTCAAATCTAGCCGTTTAAATTACTTTCTTAGCTCCATTTGAATGTGTATGAATCAGGCTTTAAATACAAACACCTCCAGCAAGCTGCTGGTGTTATGTGTGATAAGATCAATTTAATTTAATTTAATAAATGTTTAATCAATTTAATTTAAAGCAACAGTGAAGATGTCATCTTCTTATTGGTGACCCTAATGATTCAAACTTCCATAACTTTCTGCCTCCTCCTCCCTTAGGTATGCCTTGCACCTTATAATGCTTAATTATTACACATAGTAATCAAAAGGATACATTTACTTTTTAAAAGGCAGCATATGGTTGTGGCATATTTTGTTATGGTGATACGTACTGTTTGGTCTACTTTGAGAAACTGTAAATGTCTACAAAAATAGGCTTTCCAAAAACTCTACTTCCAGCAGCTTGCGACTGCAGACTTTGCCAGCAATCACATCTCCGCAATCACTCAGCCAGAAGCACAATCAAAGAAATTGGCCAAAAACAAAAAACAGGGGGGCAAAAATCGGACCGACCATTAAAGCTGCTCAGAAGCTTTGGCATAAACACAGACAAGGTAAGCAGAGAGGGGGCAGAGAGGAGAGGTGGCACACGGGTAGCGCTACATATATCTAAAGACTGGACCACCCCCAAGAAGCTTTAGCGGAGACTGCAAAAAAAAAGACATGGCAAAGGTAAACAAACAGCGGATGATGGATGACATAAACAGCACACTGGCAGAGGAGAGGGTAGATAAGGGGGCGGTGGTGGGCCAGTGTGGCGGTGGTGGCGGTGGTGGGCTGTGGTGCGGTGGGGGCGGTGGTGGGGGGGCATGACGGACAAGAGGGAGATGGATTACGCAATGGCGTGAAGAGATGGAAGATCTCGAGAGAGAGAGGGAACTTGATGCATGAGATCAAAGGACTCACCAGAGGGAGAAAAAGACCAGAAAGAGAGTGTTAGTGGAAAAAAGTGTGTGTGTGTGTGTGTGTGTGTATGTGTGTGTGTGTGTGTGTGTGAGAGAGAGAGAGAGAGAGAGAGAGCGAGAAAGAGAGGGAAAGAGAACATCATTAACAGTGAAGATAGGCAGTACCGGTGAAGATAGGGAGGGCCAGAGAGATGGGGGGGAAAGATATTATAGAGTCATTTGAAGATGACAGGAAAGAAGAGGAAGAGCGCAGTCACCAGACCACCACGAAAGATGGCAAAAGACCCCCCCCCCCCCCCCCCCCCTTCCCACTGCTGGAGTCCCAGTGTGTACGCTGAAGGAGAATGAGTTAGATCAGAAAAAAAAATCTGGAAAACAGCGAGATAGGCAGCACTGTGATAAAAGTGATGACGGCAATTTAGTATTTTCGGAAACAAAATAATGTGGTGACTAAAATCTACTGTGTCAGATGCATTTCATAGCAGATGGGTGAGTCAACTTTCAGCGCAATGCTTAAAAAAGCAAAAAAACGCTTTCAAGCAGAGCACACACAGGCCCGGCACTACTGAGAGAGAATAAGGCAGTCCTTGGTTACTGGCTCAGTGACTCAGAAAGGAGGTATTTCAGAATGCAGAACATGCTGATTTAACAATCATCTTGAACAACATAAACTGTAATAGCGGGAACATCAAGGAGATGGGGAAAAGTGCAGAAACGGCACAGCAGCAGCTTTCAGAGCCACACTGTAAATCAGCGATGCTGTCCAAAATGGCTGCTCATTCATTATCTCGTGCACTACACAGTGTCAGCTACACTGGTCAATTGAGTATGTAGTGTGCTATACAATGAATGAGTGAACATTTTTGCAGTGTCTTTTTTTTGCAGGATTTTCAGTGTCTCGCAACTCTTGGCCACAACCCCCCAAAGGCAAGACACATCATCCTCACAGAATCATTCTA
>CM059273.1:15876479-15886479 GCA_030347295.1 Setipinna tenuifilis
TGCTTTTTATCACACCCTGCTAATTTGGCCCCACTCTCTTGCTTGGCTGCATTATGCAATTCGCAATTAGCAATTATTACTTTGCCCACATCGGCATCCAACACCCCTTCAACGTCCCAACACACACACACACACACACACACACGCAAACACACGCAAACACGCACACACACAGACGCAGACACAATCCACCAACTACCTCTCACTGCTCTAGGGGTGCATGGGAGTGTGGCGTTGGACAGAGCAGTCCGAGCAGGCAGGACGAGGAGAAGGAGGAAGAGGAAGAGGAAGTCACGACGAAGCTGCCAAGCTCACACACCCAGCAGCAGGCATGTAATCTCCACAGGCTCAGATGCAATTTAAAAGTGATTGTAACGCGCTCCTGCTCTCCTCCTCTGTCTCTCCCACCACTCCCTCTCTCTCTCCCTCTCTCTTTTTCTCTCTCGCTCCCACAGATGTGGATGTTAAAAAATATATATGGCATTATCAAGGGATTCCCAAAGGAACAACTTCGCGTCTTCACGAAAACTTTCGTTTTCTATAGGTGGCGGAGATTGTGCCACTGTGAACTCACCAAATGTGACACTTACACTCACAGACACTCCCATGCGAGACAGGACAAATAATGGAGCTCTGTGACGATCCATCTGTGTGAGTGAGGGATGCTGGACCGCTGGGCCCGTGTTGACACACACACACAAACACACACACACGCGCACACACACACACACACACACATACACATACACACACACACACACACACACACACACACACACTCACGCACACACACGCACACACACACACACACACACTACACACACACAGGCACACACACACACTCACGCTTTGCACCCAGCGCCCTTCATCGCTCTTCCTCTCTCTGCGACCTTGTGCGGCCGGCCGCTCAGCAGAGAAGAACTCCGCAGTGAACAATAAATAAATAGTCGTTCCCCACATCACACACACCCCAAACACACACCCCACATACACACACAGATGAACACACACACCTGAACAAACACACACACACACACACACATATGTGCATCTGGTCTGTTCAGCAGCGCTATTTAATATGCCACGGTCGTTACCACAGTCACACTTTATGACCACCTGGAGCTGAAGAATAATCACACACACCCACATACACACACACACACACATATGCACACACTCATTAGGTCCTCCATCCCATCACAATGACGGCTGCTGAAGAACCCGACGGATGTTGGGTGCTTGATTAAACTTGCCTTTTGAAGTGAATGGGTTATTGTTTGATGGTAAAATAATGAGGACCTGTTTGCTGATACGCATGGCTGAGCAAGAGCCTCGGACATATGACGGCAGAAAAAAAAATGAAGGAGGACAAACAGCAGAAAGTTAATGACGCACGCATAGTTTCCGCGCAGGTCACCGTGAGCAGGGCCAGCGTTCTGTGTCAACGCACTCGCACTCGCGCTGTGTGAGCATGTGCAGGGGGCAAGCACATCTGCATACTAAACGCGTTTTGTCTTTTTACACAGTGCGTTAAATGAATTAAAAGGAGTTTTAGCATTCAAACAAGATCTGTGATATCTCCCTTACCGCCGTGGTGCACTTTAAAAAAAATGATTAGGCTCTCAGCTATGTGCGAAATGACGCATCGGAGCTATTGTTCCACCCCTGCTCCCTAGTGGGTCAGAATAAGAAGAGCGATACAGGGAAAGAGAGAGAGACAGAGAGGGCTGGAGAGGTAGAGAGACGGTGAACGAGAGTGTGTGTGAGACAGAGAGAGAGAGAGAGAGGGAGAGAAAGAATCGCTGATTCTAATCACAGAAGCAAAAAAGACGAACCTCAGCAAAAGGAAGTCATTAAAAATGAACAATAAGATGTCATCCCCTGGAGTGACTACCATCATTACCAAGCCGCCTTCACACACACACACCACATCTAACCTGGGCCAGATAAGCGCTCCCAGCTCCAAACTAAACATCGCGGTTGCCCAAGCCCACACAGTCACCTCCAGAAAAAAAAGTTCAATCCATTGCTGCAAGCTGGCCTGATTTGCAACTTTTAACAACATGATTTTCCCTTCCCTAATTCACCCCAGCATCACACTGCAGTACTGGTGATGCACGCTTGTATTAAAGGAACATACAGCCCCACAGATTCTAGTTAATGATTTATCCCCTATTTAAAAGCCTGAATTTATTCTAGTGCATTCGTCAGCACGTGTTCATGTGTGAGCAGGTGTTCATGTTTTCATTCTTGATATATATATATATATATATATATTGAAAAAAAAAACATTTTTGGTACGTACAGGGGTTATTTTTTATAATATATTATAATATATTCCCATTGTTTTAGCACAATATTGACACAGACCAGCCAGACTCTGGCCTACTGGCTGCTGGGGTGCGTCCCCTGTCATGCAGAGGGCAGCGGGCGCTATGGCTGGAGGTGAACCCAGTGGGCAGTCCCGGGGCAAGGGCACTGCAGCCGTTCGCTCACCTGGACACAGCAGCAGCAGCAGCATCAGCATCTATTTATAAACACGGGCCGGGCTAGGCTGGGCAGGCCCGGGGGCAGCGAGATCGGAAAGTTGCATAGCGGCAGTGACGGCAACGGCAACCGCATCTCTGGAAAAGAACACCGATCTCTAAAAATGCCCCCCCCACCCCCATCCCCGAGAGCCTTGCCTGGGAGACACAGAAGCGGAAGATAATGAAGTCAACTCCGGCCATGACGCGCATGCAGATTTAAGTAAATGTGGGAACAAATCACGTTATAGCGGATGCTTTCATCTTAAGTGGCTCAGTTGTACAGTGAGGCGCAGTACAGTACAGTGCAGTACAGTACAGCAGGGCTGCTTTACACGTACTCCCCCTGGGGAGATGACCCTTTGAACCCCCCCTCTGCCGCTGTGCTCTCCACTAAGCCACGGGGGCTCCAAATGGGTCAAACGAGCTTAAATTAGATTCCTCCACTCTTCAGAAGCCGCATCTGCTCCCCAGTGCTGACAGAATGACTCACCAATTTTTTTTTTTTTTTTAAATCTTTTATTTTATCTTTTGCCCCCTTGCTAATATTTATGACATATGCAAAGGGCTGATGACGACAATCGGTTCATGCCAAAGTCAAGAATTGAAAAAAAACAAAAAAAAAAACAATTGAAAGCACACAGTCTAATCATCTCCACTGTCCAAGTACAGAGATTTGGAAAAGTGAATATCAGGCAGATATCCAAGGGTGGGAACAACAGTAACGATGCAATCTAATTTAAGCACCCGAGAAGAAGGAGAAAAACAGACAAGTCGCACTTTCATCTCTTCGTTTATACATTTCTCTCATTCTCTTTTTCCTCCCTCTGTCTCTTTCCCTGTGTATCAAGCTGTCCATCGGACTGTGTTTACTGCTGCTAAAACTAATTGCCTTTAAGTGTCTCTTTGCCCTGACAAAATCAAATCGATCAGGGGAAGAATTGACTCTTGGGCACCTCGTCCTCCCCTCTGCCATTTCCTCCTGGTCAGGCCTCGTTCTGCTTCGCCCCCCTGTATTCCTACAACGCGCCTCCTGCCCATCCCATCTCACCGAGCTCCGTCATCGATCCCAACCAACCCCCCCACCCCCCCTCCCTGCATGACCACCCCAACCCCCCCCCCCACACACACACACACACACACATAGCCCCCCTACTAAATCACTCCTTTTTCCTCAGCCCTGTCTGCCAACAGCCCATGCCAAGAAACTGACTAAAACACAGAGACGTTTAAAATGAGGAAAAGAGGGTTGAGTGGTGGGTGGGGGGGTAGAAGACAAGTGTTCGCAAATCATATCAAATTAGGAGCCCGATGGCAAAAGCAGCCTGACTGATAGGAAGGGTTCCTGATGTCTGGTGTGCATGTGTTAAGCTCGAAGGGGACACCACAGATGCAAGCCAACTGAAAAAGACCATTTTTTATCACTTTTTTATATGAATATACATTTTTTGTCATTATTTGTCAGTGATTTCTTTTTGAATACGTCGTTGTCCAGTATGTAATGGCCTTGTTAGTTTAATGTAAAATAATGGTCTTAAAATGTTGCACAATCTAGCCACCTACATAAAGATGCACAACTTACACGGAGAAGCGAGCTTTTTTTTCTTTTTCTCAGTTAAAGAATCTATATAAAAACCATGCAATGTTCTGACTGTCCTATTGAGAGATGCTAGCCCAGCTAACGCTACTCTATATAGTCATTGTTCTGTTACCTCTGCCACTGCTCCCAACCTCTCCCAGCCTTACTGTTCAACGCCTTAAGGCAGACTAGGCAATTTATTTCAGAAGCATTCTTTTGTTTTATTTCTGTTTCTCTCTCTTTGCATCCACGACAATAATGAATAAATGAAAATGCCCTGACAATAAAAAAGAAAAAGAAGGCTCCCGTCTGTTGCAGTAACAGGGTGGTAAAAAGCTGGGATGATTTAAATGGATGATTGTTCACCTGCCTGTGCCTATCTATTTGCCTCCTTCTGGGCAAACTGCTTCCTTCACTCGTTGCATGTGTATTGCCCAATTAACCTTTTTAAACTGAAAAACACTGATGATGGGCTTAGACCCAAAACATTTGTTTCCACATTTTCTGCACAGCCTGTATTGTTTTGAGCTTATTCATCCACTACAGATTTATGAAATCATTCGTGTGTTTACGTGTGTTCTCTACCCTCTTTGCAACTGTACTGTCTGCTTTGGAGTTACTGGGCGAAACATGGAACTTACATACGCACAAACACCAGTTCAAGTTCCTTTGCCCAATTAGCCAACATTAATGTTCCCACTTTGTGTATATATTCACTAGTGTCTGTATTGTAACTGTGAGCAAGTGTGGTTTTGCAGCAAGTATATCTTATATTTACTTTCAACTTGACATTTTCCAAATGGGATGACAAAGCTAAAGTGTTTTTTTTTTTGTAATTGGGAGGCACATAAATAAGACATAAAGTTGCTGAAAGTGGTCGCAGTAACAACAATTAGTTGCACTTTTCTTCCCACCCCAACACTAAGCATGCTCCTGTGTTTTGAAAGTTTGCCTTTGGAAAGAGTCTTAGATACATTTTTCAGGGTTGTGTTCTTTCATAATCTGTCTTTTGCTTGTTCGTTTCTTCAGTGCTGCCTACTCCTCCTGTAATGTGCTGCTTCGGGTTTATGGTATTCTCACTAACCATTTTATAACTCTATGCACTCTTTTTGTCAGCTTCATTATAGCCTATAACAATGGACAGAAAACCAGCTTTAGTTCACGTTCTTTCTTCCAAATGTTGTGATTGTTTATATAGGTTTGGCTGTGACTTTAAAAGACATAAAAGAATGCAGTGACAACTGAAGGCTTTTGAAATATTACTCCTAAGATGCAACCATAACTAACCACCATTTTGAAGAATATTTCCTGTCTTCATGCTGTCTTAATTTTTTGATGGCAGCTGCAGAAAATAGCACCGGGACATCTCTTGACAATCTGCCGCGATTACCCAGAGCCAAACCACAAGGGTAAGCCATGGCGGGGAAACATGTTGTTCACAACACCCACGGGACACTGGATTTAACTGCTCTGACTGTTAGCCTGTAAAAATTAAACACTTGGAACATGCCGAAAGGGCCATTAATGCACTTCCCTGGCAATAAAAGTGCTAATCGTTCGCCACCCTGGGCTGTCTCAATCAACTTTCTGTAATTGGGTATACAAGCCCAATGACTATTTGGGAGAATAATGTCACGAGCAACCAGTCATAAAAAGACTTGTACATCATGACGGTCGTCCCACTCGTTTGTACCTATTTTGTTTGTGACTAATGACACATTGGAAGAGGTCTCTCTCTCTCTCTCTCTCTCTCTCTCTCTCTCTCTCTCTCTCTCTCTCTCTCTCTCTCTCCGCCGGCGATGACTGAGAGTATGGTAATACACTGCAGTGAGCTCAGCGCCTGTGATATGAGCAAAATGACAATCCGTATCACTTTTAGCACCAAAGCACTAAAAGGCTCAAAGACCACAAAAGGGTGCTGACTCTGAGCGGGGAAGGAATGATTAGTGGCTCTCGTTGCAGAGAGGAGAGGCAAAGAGCTTTGTCAGTCTTTTTTGAAGCCTTTTCCTCTCTGTCTCCCCCCCACCCCCCCACCCCTTCTTCGCCTTCTGCTCCTCCTCCAAAGACACTTCGGACCAGGCGAGTGTTATCGACGCCCATGCAGCCCTTCTTCTCGTTTCCGCCCCTTTCCCTTTGTTATGCTATACACAGGAGATCGTCATTAGATGCCTTTTAAACAAGAAAAATGAGGACGGCGTCCAGACAAAGTTAAACTCTGCAATTTGCTGGATTCTTTTAAGCTAGCAGTTTCGGGGACTTTAGAGCCTTTGAGGGCAGCCAGGGAAATGCAGTCACTGGGCAAAGACACGGAGATCAAAGGTGTTTTTTTGTTTTGTTTTGGTCCTTTAGTGTGTCTGGCTTATCGTCTGGGGTAATAAGAATTCAGCATTTGGAGCCAAACGACAGGGCCACTGTGTAGGGGGACCGAAAAAACAACAGCACCTGATCAATCTTTGCTCTTGGGAGGGCCTAATTGTTATGATGGAGCAGGACGGAGCTCTTCTGGGGAGCCCTGAGCGGTGCGTGCGACTCTCTCTGCGCCTGATGCATCTCTTTGCTGCAGAGCTGAGAGAGGAGGTGCAAAGCACAGGCAGAAGGGGAATAAGCGTGATCGTGTTCGGCACTCTTTTGCATGCATTGCAAACTGCTTATCGGGAGATCCTGAGTGCCCTTTGGCACTGGGTTTTTTAAATGAGGAAGTGCAGTACTTCGTGACAGAACATTTTTGCAGCCAGGCGGAATTATAATATATATTTAAAGCTCAAGATGAGCTTTTTTTTCCCCTCTCCCCGTATCTGTTTCTGAGGGGGACGCACACATTGCCGCTTATCTCAAGACTATGAGATGTTCCATGATGACTTACATTATATTACATTATTACATTACGTCACAGTGACGTGAACTTCTGATGGCAAACCACAGGCCTTTCCAGTGTATCATAAATTTAACATGTTCTTTCGGACAAAAAAAAAGTGGACCTACGAGCCACTGGTGACATTTTGATACTCAAACAGAAAAAAAGAACAAATCACAGTAACCTTGTCCATATGTCTCATGTTTCTCAATGGTGAATACTACGTATATAAATTAAGCATTGTTTAATGTCTTCCACACTCAATTTTATATTAATTGCAAAGGAATGCATGGTATTTCCTCAGTCCGGCTAACCTTGAGTCGCTCAGAACATTTGGATAAATGTGAATATCTTGATGTATCTTACCCACACCTCTGCAGAGGTTTAGCCCCTCAGTACCACCGTCTAAAGTGAAGGTTTTACTAACATTAACACTATTAACAGTAAATAGACAGAAAATGGATTCTATTAAAGGCCATAATTATTTCCAAGGGCCATAAAAGAGATTCAGAGGCCACTGGTACTTAACCTTAATTTAATCTGTCAAGACAGAAGCCAGGTAACTATTTTTAGATGGTAATACGGGAATGACTCAAGCAGTCCTTTACTCCCATTCCACCATCTGAACATATTCTCAGCGCCGCCATCTTCTGCACCCCTGCTACTTGTGGGCTACATCCCTAACATGCGTGAGTGTGGACATACGCCACATAAAGGAATACACACACAGAGGCTGCTGCAGTGTGTTTGCAGTGTGGTGAGAGGCTGGAACGACTCATGGTGTTCCTACCAAAGCCTATTACTTTCCGGCCTCCCCACGGTACACAGTAGCTCTTCAGCTGTCTGAGTCAGAGCCCAGTGCTCTTTTCTCAAGGGTGAAGGTAAAGATACACAGTCTTTTTTTCTCTACTCTTTCTCTCACTCTATCTATTTTGTCTGGCACGCTTTCTCTTTCCTTCTAACTCTTTCCTTCTCTCTCGCTCTCTTTCTCTCTCCCTCTCTGTTTCCCTCTCCTCACATTCGTTTTCGCTTTCCCTCTATCTTTCCCTTTCGTTTTTTCTCTTTCCCTTTCTCACCCCCCTCTCTCTCTCTTTGTCTCTCTCTATCGCTCTCGCTGTCTGTCTCTCTCTCTCTCGCTGTCTCTCTCTGTCTCTCTCTCTCTCTTTCTCTCTCTCTCTCTCTCTCTCTCTCTCCGGATGAATTACAGGATGAGTGGAGTCTGCGGCCCACTCGCCTTTAGCGTGCCTTCCTCCCCACCTCCAGGCAGCCTCCTGCAAAGCGTGCCCTGACTCCCCCTGACAAGGCGCTTAGAGAAAGGTCAGGCCCAAGGATCCCACAAATCCCTCTCTAGAAAAAAAAACAGACAAGGAGACAAGCTCCAGCACATGTTCGAAGAGTAAAACAAGAAAATAAAGATAACCCACTTATCAACTCTTCAGCCTAGAGGGTCCAACTGTTTTGCTCTTTTTTCTATATATCTCTTCCTCCCTCCCTCCCTCCCTCCTTTCTTTTCCTTCCCTCCATCTATCTCACCCGTTTTCTGCCTTTTGTGTTCTTCCATCTTTCGTTTTTTTTGTGTTTCTCTCCAGCTCTCTTTTTTTCTCTTGCTGGCTCACGCACAGATACACACAGCTGTAACACGAGTCGTCCCACACTTCCTTTGAAACAAACTTGGAGGAAAGAAAGAAACTCCTCCATACATCTTGTTTTCTCTCTCTGTCTCTGCCTCTCTCTCTCCCCCTGTCTTCCCTCTCTCTCTTCCTCTGTCTTCCTGAGCCTGAGCCCTCTGTACCTACCTCAGATGAGCCCTGAGAGCAGGTTTTTTTTTTCTCGTGCCCTTACCTCTATTATTACTTTTTTAAATCTTTTACAACTGATGAATAATTGATGCAGATGAATATTTTAATGCTCTGTGCCGACAGGGAAGAACGTAAGCGATAGACGGGAAGACATGAGGAGACACATAGAGAAAGAGAGAGAGAGAGAGAGAGAGGAAGAGAAATAGAGACAGAGGGAGGTATAGACAGACATTATGGCACATGGGAAGGAGATTGTATTGTCCTGGGCCCTAACCTCATGGCCCTCTGGCCAGCCGTCCGTCCAGCAGTCCTGCTGACTCATCAGTCAGGGCCGATGAGGGAAACAGCATGGCCGCTTGGCAAGGAGGCAGGCAGGGGCATAGACAAGCATCTCCCTCACTGTAACACCTTTGCACTATCTGATTTATTTTGTTTTCGTGGGTTTTTTTTCACACGTTCTTCCTCTGCTATTGCATACAGCCGAGAAAAGGTTCTTTCGTTAGTAGCTTTCAAAACGCTGGTGTGTTAACTTATGAGTGACATATGAAGCATTCAGATGCGAAACCCTCAGACAGTCTATTTGACAGATGAATTTACAGAAATATATTTATATAATTTTGATAAACTTTATTATTATTATTAGTCCACCCCTCAAATTGGATTGTTTTGGCTTGATTTGTTTTTACATGATAGTAATATTTCAAGTGCAGTTTGATATAGATTACTTGGAAATTATTAATTAAAGAAATGGACTTAGAGGGTTTTGAACTCTTCACATCTGGTCTGGTGTGGCGTCCATGAGATGAGCTGCTGAGTGATGTAAGTGCCGCCTGAGGAGGGGGGGTGCAATCAGTGCTGAAGCATCAAGCTGGACCTGTGATTCCCAGAGCATTTATATTTGCTTGTATAATTAATGGGGAGGGAATAGACCCTCTAAACCGGGGGGTGGGTTGGGGAAGGGGGGGGGGGGGGGGGGTAGAGGACAGCACCCCCGAGGAGGATGTGGGCTTCCGTGTAAAATGACACATTTCGATTCAGGCCATGAAGTGTGGCCACCGTGGAGACAGGTTGGAGCACATGGAATAGGAAGAAGGGGAGGGGGTGGAGGAAAAAGGAGGGGGGGGAATCGACCATCTGACCGTGAAGGAAGACAAGGTCAAAAACACTGCACTCAAGTAAGTCGTACACTTTTCTCACGTACACACACACACACACACACACACACACACACACACACACACAC
>CM059273.1:15896479-15918979 GCA_030347295.1 Setipinna tenuifilis
ATTAGGCAGAGAAGGGAGTCTCCAAATATGTACGGGCCTCTCTGAAGAAGTGTGTGTATGTGTGTGTTTGTGTGTGTACCTGTTTTTGCATGTGTGCTTGAGTGTGTGCGTGTGTGTATGTGTGTGTGTGTGTGTGTGTGTGTGTGTGTGTGCGCGCACGTGTGTGGTCCCTGCAGTTCAGTGACGCACTTGTGAAAAATGCAACTGTTTTTAAATGGTATAAATAAAGGCTTAACTACATTAGCTGCAATGTCTTCACTGTGATGCACCTTTGATGCTTATGATTGGGAGGTGTGTGTGTATGTGTGTGTGTGTGAGTATGCTTTTGCATTGTCCTGATATAACCCAAAGACTTCCCATGTCTCCAACAGAAAGGAACCAAAGCTGTGTTTTTGAGGATTGAACTGTACTTGTGTGTGTCTGTGGCTGTGTCTTAATACAGTTCACACCAGATTGTTTTGGAGAGTGCGGCGCACACCTCCCACTTCTTTCAACACAGCAGACAAGGCAAGGGCTGCGGATGGCTGTTGATGCACAAAGGGAAGGAGCGGTGTGAATATGTTTTGGGCGTTTTCTGTTATTTTCTGTTATCTTTTAATCAAGAAAAACACAGAACTCAAAAGTGTCAGAACTCAGAACTTCAATATGCTATCGTTTTATTTCAGGGTCAGGGTTCTCGAAGTTTCTGTGATCTACTAGGTGGCATGGATGGAGCAAGTCTACACTCCCACAGCCAGCACAGACCCTGCAGGCTCCAGAGCCCAGAGGGCCCAATTCACCATAAAAACAAGGCTATTATAACATGCTTTTGTTAATCATTACCACCTTGTCCCTGAATCACGAGTACAGTGAGATCCCGGCTTTCATAAATGTGTTCATTCATTTCAAATGTGTAAAATGTAACCAAAATCCACAGTAGCACAGGCAATGATGTGCAGAAAGCTCAGAATCTACAATCCAAAACCACATATTCTAGATCACCTGCTTTTATCTGTGCAGTGAATACAGGTGATTTCACGGGGTAACTCTTCTACCTGGCTAAGGAGCTGTGCTAATTAGACTCATCTAAAGAAATACACAGAACTGACTTGTAGCATTTGAAGCCAGGTTGTCCATCACTGGATAAAGGAGACACTATCAGACATGGATATTGTTAGTATAAAGAAGGCACATGCACCAAGTCTCAATTTAAAAGGAGACAGAGAATCACATTGTCTTTTGTTAAAGAATGGTAGTCTACCCGCAACAACACATTAAAAGTGCTAGATATGTTCTGAACATCACCATTTTATAGAAATTCCTCTTTTAGAAATGTCCCCCACACTCTCACTCAATTTCCTCCCCTTCAAACTAATTTGCATACACTTGCCCTCCCGCCCCACTACGGCAAGTCATTTGCAGCAGTGTTCATGAAGTTCAAGACAAAATGCCAAATCACGTTCCTAGGTGTGCTCTTCCAGGCTGTGCAAGCAGTGTGCAAAGTTTTAATTACAAATGCACAAGATGCTTGGCTGCTGTTCATTTTAAATCAGATTACAACCACATTTAACCACTGACTATTACTTTGCTCAGCCCATTTTACTTCTGCTACCACATCGACCTCAACAAGCATGACAAACTGTAAGCATGACGTTGTTTCTGGATTGATTGGCAGTGAAGGCAGTCAATCAGCATCAAGTGCTTGCATTTCATAATGAGGTTGCCAGTTAAGTCAGAAAGGATGCCAAATAGGTGCAAAAATCCATGCCTTTAAAATCCCCCACCCTAACATAGCTTTCTGAAAGAGGTTCTCAGCGAACATCTGAGGCATTACAGATCCAGCTAAAATTTTATTGTGTATACATTATGTCACATCACAGAACAAGGATCAAAACCCCACTCAACTATTCTACCAGCCCCTCATACTTCATTTCGTTCAGAGGGTCTGGCTGTGGTTTCACTGACATGGTTGTCTCAGGCACCATCTTGCCAAATACAATCGACAATCTACAATCTTAAGTGCAGTTTTGACCAGACGCCCCAACTTGGACTTTAACTGAACTGTCAGATTACCATACCAGGTTTGCAGGCCATACTGTGTCACACTTTCTAAGATCATTTGAAAAAAACACAGTAGAATCAGAGGTAGAGTCTGTACATGTCTATATATATGTCTATTGAATATAGTGTATTACAATCAGTGTATAAACTTCATATGTGTTGTTTGTTGTTTTTTTGTCCTTTTGGCAAATGGCATTAGGCTATATGCATGTGGACCTACCTCTCTATCTCTCTCCTGTGACATACAGTATCAGTGTTCTGCCAAAAGAGGTGCTGCCATGGCCGCTGTTGCCGTGGCGCTGTTGCCATGCTGCTGAGCGACAGAAAATCAGCTGAGGCAGCCGAGGCAGGAAAAAAGCGAAAGACGAATGAACAGTGACGGAACTCTTCGCATCGCGTGTCCTCTGGATCCTCTCTGACTCAGCACTCTCTGTGCTTATGTTGTAGAACAAGGCAGCAACTCGCAAGCCCCCAGTATTTGCCTCTCTTTCTCTCTCTCCATCTCTTTTGCACTGTTTACACTGGGCATTAATTATTCGTGGAGAGGCACAAAGTCACTTGAAAGAAGAAGACAAAAAAAACTTTTTAGCAAAAACCCACTAAACTCTTTCTAGCGTTTGTAGTCACAACAGCTACCGCCACAGCCACGTGGTGTACATTTCATCGGCTTTCTGAAAAAAAAAAAAAAAAAAACGAAACGGGTCTCGGCATCTAGTGCACTTTATTTTCTCCACGGTTTGCCGTTCCTGGGGGCCCACAAACACAAAATTGTTTTAGGCCTCCTTTTGCTTCGGTGCACCTCACTGAGCCGGTGAGATACAGCAATTATAAAGCCCTTGATTAGCTGGATCTGTTGTGCTCAGCAGAATGAGGCCTGGGAGAGGGCTAATATGGGCTAGTGGTGTGAGTCGCCAGGAGAGAGAGATTGAAAGCACAGGTCTAGTGCACTCAGGAGAGAAGATAAGAATTTATTAATAAAAAAAAAAAAACGCAACTACACAAAAAAGCAATTATCGGGAACGGCTCAGGCAGGGCGTTGAATATTCTTTGGCATATATCATCAATATGGGACAATTACGGGTCCATTTTCCATTAGGTCATCTTTTGGCACTAAACAGTAGGGCCCACTCACCCAGCAAAAAAAAAAGCTGATCCAAAAAACCAATTGTGATGTACATCTATCATGTCAAAAAAAAAAACACAGGCATTTATGGGGTACATCTGAATCCAGATCAGTAATGTGTCTAAAATACAAAACACAGAGCTTGCCCCCCCTCCTTTTTCCCCAAAGAAAAGCATCAATCCTAACCCAATTACACCACCCAGGACTTGCATCACATCACATCTTTATTTACTTGCCACAGTTGAGATTGAGACGCGCAGTAATTGTCGAGTCCCCCCCCAACAAACCCCCCACCCGCTTCTTTTGAGATGTTGCCGACATTAACAAGTCACTTACAGGTAAATAAATCTCCCTTGTCCCCTGACTAACTCCCTGAGTGTCAAGGTGCTCCTGTAATTGACTTCAGGCTCCGCGCACCTTTTTTCTTGGCGTCCCGGAATAACCTCCAATTACTTTGTTTGACAGGCACAAGATAAACACCATTCACATCCCCAGCACACAGAGAGATGGGTGGGAAATGAATCGGAGCAGAATCCTTCCCACCATCACCCCCACCCACCATCACTCTTATCCCACTCCCACCCACCAAACACACACACATACACCCACACACTCACACACAAATGCAGTTCAATCGTATTCTAGAACTGATTAGTGTCACAATCTGGCTTTGTGGACCGTGCTTTGTGGCTCGCTGGCTGTAACTCTGCTCCCAGTAGAGATCGAAGTGAGTTTCTGGGGCCCAGAGCTTTAAGGCGGATGTGTGCGAGTCAGGAGCTTTATTCTCTGCGGGATTATCAGCGCTGGCTTGACTGTTCTGGACACAACCTGAGCCATGTCCAGAAAGAAAAGCGAAACGACACCACAAAAGGACCTTAGCAGTTGTGTACATCACACAGTGCTTAGAAAACACAATCCTTGCCTCGGTGTCCTAACTTCCTCCTAAATCCCCACTAAGCACTTATGAGATTGAGAAATGACGAGTCCTTTCTCGGGCGAACGGGGTGACTTTGTAATTGGTGTGTGGGTCGGGTTACAATGGAGGTAAATATAGCGGCAGGCCTGCGTGACAGAGTAGTGACGGGACAGATTGGGAGCAGCCAGCCAGGCCTCCATGTTGCTCCTCTCTCTCTCTCTCTCTCTCTCTCTCTCTCTCTCTCTCTCTCTCTCTCTCTGCAGCACATACAGTAAATGAGGGCGACAGGGGCCACAGAAGTGGCACGGCCATGATGAGAAACAGACCTGGGGCTCTGCTCAGCACTGGGAAAGGGGTCTCGAGTAAAGGCTGGGTATTACCTGCAACCAGTGCTGTAGTGTATAGTTAAAAGCGTTTAAATGCAATTTACACACCGTTGGAAATTACAAAACAGCCTCGTCTTATCTTTTTGTGATTTCTAATGTTACTGATATGAATAATTTATGCTATGCATCCTGAGTATTTACCATGTCCATAACAGATTTCCACCTGAACAGTTGTTTTAATTTTCATACATTTTAATACAGCATTAGCATAACACTTTAATTTAAACCTGTAAAGCTCTTTAATAGAACATAGCTGTATGTACTGTTTCAGTTTCAATTCTGACAGTTATTAAATGAAAATGAACTTTACTGTCATCTATTAGGCTTTTAGTTTTTCGATGCTGTACTGACACAGCAGCAACTGTATCGATAAGTATATTTCAGTGCATCACAACATAGGTATTTTAAGGACAGCCACTTTTACACTTCTTGATTAATAACAAAGTAATAACTAATTAGGGATACCTCTATATATGGCCCTTGCTGGTTTGTACCTAATTAAACAGGAGCAGTATAATGATTCCCCAGAGGTTGTTTTTTTTATAACAATGTGTGGTATACTGGAAGATGTGTGCAGTTTTTACTATACTAACAGAAAATGTTAATGCTAATGCTAATTAAGGAAGCTACATATTCAGATATGTGTAACATTAGCTAGGTAGCTGACAGCTATATTGCCCTACAAAGGCAAAGTGTAATAACTATATGAACATTAAAAATAAGGAAAAAACTTTCAACGTTGCCCATTCAAGCATGTTGTAGATATGATCTTGGAGAAGAAGCAGGAGATTTGGTCACAAGACAAAATAGGTGACATAAAGTCAACTTCCAGTCGAAACTCAGCTCTGACAAAATATGTAGTTACTGCCTTCTGGATTTATGGGGCAGTATAGGCTGCAATAACCTTCTGACTTGTGTTGCAAGTTTCAGACCAAGTTTCAGTCACCATTTCCGTCATGCTGGCTGTCCTGTTTTACACAAACAGAGGTTGAATGGGTTGCCAGGGCCATTGCTGCCTTATTACTACCTTCACTGCAGGAGAAAAAAAAGGCGAACAACAATGACCTCCATTTCACTTCTGTACCTTCCTCACACACACACATGGGACTTCTGGAACTTCATAGTGGTTTTTTTTTTAAAGTCTGTCCTCTCTTCATTTTCATTTTCTCCACCATTCCTTATTCATTCATCCACCATCCCTCTCTTCCTCTCACCTTTTCTAAAAATGTTCTTTAAATGATCATATCCCCTCAAACATTCAGGCTACCACAATTTTAAAAAATGAATTAAATTGAATTAAAGTTTAATTAAGTTCTCTTAGTTCCAGGGGTATTATGGCTTATGGCCATGCAAGCAAGGGTGTGAACCCCCCTGGCCATTTGAAAATAACTGCCCATGAAAAAAGCTGCCATATGCTTTGTCACATTTGCAACTTAACTATGCCAGTTCTCTGAAAGTGACAAGTCAAGTTCAAATCCTGCTTTTCAATAATGCTGGAAAATGTGTTCAATGGAAAGTGCATTTAATGATGGAAAATGCGTTCAATGTATCTTCTATCCCTTTCAACAAGATCTGTCATTATTGAAGCGATACAGTCTTTGAAAAAGTGGCCAATTTTATCTTGGTCCACCCTGTGTGTACTGTTTATTCACAAACACACATACTGCTCTGCAAAAACTGGGTCCAACTTCAGAGGGAGCACTTAAGAGCAGTATGCTTGGTGATTGTGGGCAGACTGCAGAGCAAACAGGACATACAGATGGCTTTGCTCTTGCCAATGAGTGTGTAAAAAAAACAGCCAGATTATCAATAATTCATAAGAGGGACTCAAAACACTGTACCCCATTACTGCTCGTGTAAGCTGTGGAATTGTTAATCTTGTTTTTGTAAGCAAAGCTGAGTGAAAGAGAATTTGTAAACAAAAAAAAATGCTATCAACAAATCAACAAATAAAACAACAAAGCAGTGTGTATTTGGATCTGTATATAGCCTGGTATAGCCACAATACTCAAAAGCCTTCTGTTTGGAGAGGAAATCATATTGAACATGAAACCACACTGCGTGAGATGTCAAATGTGGAAAAATGTCTTGCCCTTTTCTCTTCATCTCTTCATCATGACATTTCTCTCCTTTTTTTGCCTCTATAAAATTCAGCCACTGAAGGCACGCACACATACACACACACACACACACACACACATGCAAACAATCTTCCTAGTCCCACATAGTTTGTCCCACTGCTACTTGAAATTATGGTTGCTATAGGTTATACAATTATTGGTGTCCAATTGCAATACAACATGTAAAACTACTTCTACCAACAGCAGACACAACAGTCCACCACTGATCAGCATAATCCAGTCTATTTATGTGTATCTCACCTTTGTCAGTCCTCTCTCTCTCTTTCTCTCTTTCTTTCCCTCTCTCTCTCTCTCTCTTTCTTTCTCTCTCTCTCTCTCAGTCTCTTTCTCTCTCTCATTCAATCTCTTCATTCTCTCTTGCATCCTTGCCAGATCCGGTACCCGCCCCCTCCCCCACCCCCACCTCCACCCCCACCCACCTAATCCACCTTCTGCTGTTGGGAAGAGTTATCATGCTTTTGGCAGAGGAACAGGGAGCCATCAACAAACAGCACTCCCCTTCTGCTCTTGCCATGTTTGTTTGTCCATCCGCCTGTCTGTTTTGCCATCCAATTTCATCTCTCCATCCGTCTGTCTGTCTGTCTATCTGTCTGTCTGTCTATCTATCTATCTATCTATCTATCTATCTATCTATCTATCTATCTATCTATCTATCTATCTATCTATCTATCTATCTCTTCTTTTTATTCATCCTGAAATTGAACAGGACTGATAATAAGTCACCCATCTTTTACAGGCTTGCTTGTTTAAAAGGAAAAGGACATTGGAAGCTGTCACACATACAAAGTGTGAATGATGTGTTTCCGTAAGAGAAAAAAAAAAACACTTAGGGTAATTCCCAGGCTACTTTTAGTCAAAGAAACTCGCTTTATTGTCATGCCAGGGAGGCATCCCTCTGAATGTCTCCTATATGGAGATTGGGATTCTAAAAATATTGTACCATCTGGCTGTGCACCATAATGTAAATTGCATGAGAAATGTCTTTGTGTTATATTATTCCTTCTCAAATTTCTCCAGAAAAACGATGTGCCGAACGCTTTCAACTAAAAAACGACCCAGTTAGCTGACTAATAAGAGTGGTTATATTAAGTATTCATGTATTCATCAGTGCAAAGTAGTTGTGTTGGATTGCCTCACCTCCCTCTTCTGGGTCACGCGGCTTGGAAAAGTTTGTTCTGTTGGACGGGTAGAGAGATGGGTCTATTGTGCTCTTTACTGCCAGAGACATTTGAGAGAAGTGCAGCAAAAGAGAGAGAGAGGGAGAGGGAGAGTGAAAGAGAGAGAAAGAGAGAGACAGAATAAGAAAAAAAGAAAAAAGTCCAGTGAAAGAGAACTTGTGTGGGAGGCAGAGTAGAAAGAGTGAGAGAGAAAAAGAGAGAGTTAGGGAGAGAAAGAAAGGGAAAGAGAGAGAGAGAGAGAGAGAGAGGAAGGGAGGAGAGAGATAGAGAGAGAGAAAGGGAGAGCGGGGAGAGGGAGAGAGAAAAAGGGAAAGAGAGAGATAGAGAGAGAGGGAGGGAGAAGAGAGAGAGAGAGAGAAAGGGAGAGCGGGAGAGGGAGAAAGAGGGAGGGAGGGAGAAGGAGAGAGAGAGAGAGATGCACATAAAGAGCTCTCCCTGGACTGCAGGTGCAGGCTTTTAAACGTCTAAAATGAATTCAGAGGCGCTGACTGGCCCAGGTCTGGAGCTGGAACAGCAGCTGAGTCACGCTATGGGCCAGTGTGTAAGCACCACAGCTCCACTTTTACATCTACCCCCTCCACACACACACACACACATAGTACACACACACAGCACGCACACACACACACGCAAACACACACACACACACATAGGACAGATACACACACGTATTACATACACACACACACATAGTACACACACACACACACATACACACAGTACACACACATAGTACACACATAAACACACACACACACACACACACCGGTCACAAATACAGACAAACACACAGGTTACACATTTTGGCACGCAATTACACTAAGGCTTACACATACAGGTGCACATGCACATGCTCACCGGTCATTCAAAACAGGCTCACACAGGTCACACACACACACACACACACACACACACACACACACACACACACACACACACACACACACAGTGTTTTAGAGGCTTACTGTACATATATGCACACCGACCAATTTGTTTTGCTATGCGCTTAATTGCATATTTTGCATTTCTGCATTTCAAAGCATCTCGAATGGCCTCATCTGTATGTACACACACACACGTGCAGCAGGTGTACATAGGAGTCTGTTTGTATTCATATGCAGGGGCACACACGAGGCCAGAGCCATGCGTGAGTCTGAGTCAGGCGTGAAGATGTGCACGGCTACGGCAAAGCAGGCTAACTTCCCACGTGATCCCGCAGGAGGCAGTTGTACTGCGCTGACCTGACATGGTGGGGTACAAAGACAAAGTGGCGCCTAGCTGCCTCTATGTTTATCCCTCCACACATGACCTGCCTCTGGGCCATGCAGACACACACCTAGAACGTCTAGCTTCTCCCTCTCTCTTTTCCTCTTTCTCTCTCCCCTCGCTCTGTCTCTCTCTCTCTTCCTCCCTCTCTCTCCCCTTGCTCTGTCTCTCTCTCTTCCTCCCTCTCTCTCTCCTCTCTCTTCCTCTCTCTCTCTCTTCCTCTCTCTCTCTCACTCTCTCCTCTGTTTTTAGTGTTCACCAGGGAAGCCCATTTACTTAATCAGGTGCTGTTGACTGATGGAATATGTAGGGGCATGGCACATCTTGTCTCATCACTTTCTCTCTCTCTCTCTCTCTCTCTAGCTCTCTTTCTCTGTTTCCCTCTCTCTCTTACTCTCTCTGTCTCTCTGTCCTTCCGTCCTTCTCTCTCTCTTTCTCTCTTCCTTTATCTCTTTTTCTCCCTGTTTTCCTCCCCCTCTCTCTTTCTCTCTCTCTACCCCTTTGTTTACCCACCTCACCTTGTCCTCACCTGCCCTCTTGAGGACACCCTAGCCGCTCCTGACCAAGGCCCCCCCGGAGCCCTCGGTGCTCAGCTGCACCTGTGTCCTGCCTTTGCCCTGTTGCTCCGTGTTAACTTGATGCAGTTTAGAGGCCAGGCCTGGAGCATGTACCTCCCCATGCTGCTTTTATTTCATCTGTTTTTTTTTTTGGTTGTTTTGGTTTTTTTTTTTGTTCCTCCTATGCCACGTTGCTGGTCAGGTGAGGTGACGTTTAGATCTATGACAGCAGCTGTATCCCCTACCCCACCACCATCCTCTTCCCCTTCCCCTCACCCCCCTACCCTTTTCACATGCTCCTGTTTTTTTTTTGTCATTTCAGTCAATTCTTGCCATCCTCATCAGAAAAATCACTGGTAATTTTCACTGGCTGCCTTGTTAGTGGCAGTTGTATGCTCGGAGGTGTGTGTGTGTGTGTGTGTGTGTGTGTGTGTGTGTGTGAGTGTGTTTGGGTGGTGTGTGGGGGGCTGGTGGGAGGCCTTGTGTCATTTTGCCGTGTCATAACGGCTCCATTAGCAAATTAACTGTGACATCAGTATTCCAGCCATCACCTGGGGGCCATAAAAATCTCCTCCATTTTTTTTTTCCTACCCCCATTCGCTCACACCACTTCAGGAATTACAACTCTGCATGAGTGCCTGTCATGAAAAAGCGGCACGGAGTAGCCTCGTCGGGGCCCGGCTTTATCTCACTTGGCAGGGGAGCTTCGCCTGTTTATTGCCTTTATTTGGCTCTGGCTGAGAGTCATGCTAAATTAAGAGCATGGGAATGGCATTTAAGCGTGTGTAATGATTACAGACTGGGGTAGGGAGACTTACGCTCGGCCATATGGCGTGGGGATGGAGGCAGCCTCAGCCTTAGATACAGCCTCAGCCTCAGCCGCAGCCTCAGTCTCGGGCCTCCGCTTCTCCGACCAGACAGCCACTCACCACATCAGCTCACATTAACCGAGACATCCCTGACCCCCCCACTCCCCCACCCCCCTGTCATCCACAGGAACACTGTGTGTAGGCTAGCCAGCGATTTCTCATTCATAACAATGCAGCTGATTGTATCCAAGCTATTAAATTGCGATGTTGCTGCCATCAAGGACTCTTGTTCAAATCGCCACTGGAAGAAAGAGTATTTCTTGATGTAATGTAGGCTATACATTTACAGGAGTGCTACCTGATAATTAATATGAATTAATGGCGATTCATGGAGCAGCTTTGGAGAGCGTTGTGTTCTGATTGCACCACACCTTAGCGCGGTGTTTGCTCTCCCCACCTGCCTATTATTATGACGCCGAGCTAGAACGGAGACAGTCATGCCTGTACTCGTGGGCATCGGGAGTTTCCGCGGTTACGGGGGCTTGTTTGTGTTGTGTGCACCGATTTTCTGACGCGGCGTGACTTCGCCTAGCCGGCCTGCTGTTGGCTGTCCTTCTCCCACGCCCATCTGTGTGTTCGCCTCTTGTTTCCAAGGACAGACTGGCCCATCAGGGGAGAGAGAGGAGCAATGTGGGTGTATACATGAAGAAGGAAAAAAGAAAAAAAAACAACAACAGACCTCCTTCAATTGTTAACGTGTTCACATTAGACGCCTCAGAGATGCAAACACAACAATAACAGTTGGCAGGGAGAGTTAGTGTTTGAATGAAGCTATCATATTGACCAACCTAGAGGGGGGTGGGGGGGTGGTAGGGAAAAAAAATGTGACAACGCAGAGGAAGAAAATTGATTTGCAACCCAAGAGGAATGTTCCGGGCCTGAGATGCAGACGGTGCATCCGGCGCGCGCTCTAATGTGAATCATAATGTGCTGCATTTGAATATCATTTTGGTGCAGTTCTTGGCAGAGGATTATACAGCTCTTTTTTCCGAGCTGGGCTAAACTCAACTGAGAAACGGGAGGTTAGGTTCAGAGTTTGTGCTTACAGATACACCCCCCCTCCCCTCCCTCCCCCATTCCTTTCCATGCCACCCTCCTTCTTAATGAGCCATCTTTAAATTCTCAAATGGCAGGCTATGCCCAAGGATAGGAAACTGTTATAACAAATAAATGCAGCATATACATTTCATTTCCGCAATGCAACACATCTCTGCTGGCCCCCCGCCCCAATGTTAGTTTTTACCCCTCCCTACCCCTTTATTTTCTTTCTCATTCTTTGTCTACCTTTCAGTCTCTTACAGCCCAACACTTTTAAGTAAGTTCTTATGTATTGAATCATTATTTAACGTGGACAAAGAATTAAACAATCAAACAATGAAATATACTTTTAAAAATCTCCATAAATTTACAGTGAGAGGGAAAGCCTGACACCACGTTTACATAAATTAAGTCTGAGGCAGGAAAATTGTTGTAGGCAAGCACTCAAAATGGTATTCATGAAATACTACAGCCAAAAAGAAGAGTGAGAGTCCAATAGCTAATGAAATATTTACTTTTTAATGTACGAAAGCCAGAGTAAGGGCCATTACCAGGCATTCTAGTGTGTGACTGAAATTGATTTAAATGAAAACCGCTGCTCTCACACACACACAGTCTTTCTGGCTTGGGGTTGGACATCAATGTGTTATTGATGACCTCACAGTCCTGTGGGTTGTTATTTTGTTAGAAGAAAAAAGATGCAACGCTGAAACTCAAAATGGAATAAAATTAACATGCATCCCCCAAAAAACAGGCTAAAAAGAAGAATTCCTTTTAATGTGTGTGTGTGTGTGCATTTTTGTGGACAGCTCTTCAAATCTTTTCTCTAATCCACTGCTCTAAAATATTAATAAGATCTCAGAAATAATTATGTTGGTGAATCCCAATACATATATAATGTCAGTTTGTGTTATGTGTGTACAATATGATCTCATGTGAATATTTGCATGGGTTTGATGTGTACACACTGATATATGAGTTTGTATATGAGTTTGTCAGAAGATTTTTTCAAATACAAAAAGTATTTCTGTGTATGGAGAACAAAGAAAGCCAGAAAGTGTGTGTGTGTGTGTGTCTGAGTGTCTGAGGAGTTAGACAAGAGTGTGAGAGTGGCGTGGGTTTGTGAGTTTCTTGCTTACGGGGTGCTCCTCCCTCTCCTGAGCTCTGGCCCAGTTCTGCGGTTCTGTAAATACCCCACGAGATGAGAGACGCCAAAAAGTAGGCCATGGATCGCTCTTGACTGCTCTGATGCGGCTCCCGCAGGATCCGCTCCCGGGTCCAGGGACGCAAGGGCTGGACCTTGCGGATGCACCGGCATCCAATTTCAAGCCTCTGTGTTGTGTGTTTAAAAGCCTCTCGGCGTGCATTCATTCACTGGTCTCGCCAGCAGCAGCAGCAGCACCTCCCATTGCATTGCATTCCTCTGGAGATGTTTGAAAAGCTGGTTCGTTTGTTGTCCGGCACAAACAATCTGGCTGCCGTCCAGTCCGCGGTGACAGACGAGCTGGCAGCTGACCAGAGGTTGGTGTGAAATCATAGTTTTCAGTTACACCGTCACCTAGGATACCTGGCGGGCAAGAAACGGTGGCAGAATGGTGGCGCATAGTGGTCATTTTTAAGGGCAGGCAAATGGCCCACGACATTAGCTTTCCATCGCACACTGATTATATTGATAATGTCATAAATAAATAAAAAAAACATCGGAAAAATCAACCTTCTCGGTACCTGCAATACAAGACTGATGGAACCCAGTGAGGGGGCAGTGGGTCATCAGATTTGACAACTTAAATGATAAAATAGGGCTTATGTAGGGGAAAATACTTTCAAAATATAGACACAGTTAACATTCAATTTGTTGCATTAAAATAGGAAATCAGACAAGTTTTTTTCAGGTATTTTTTTGTACGCCTACATATACAGTAGCAGGGTAGTGATAAGTAGCCTTATGTAACAGCCGGTGAATGTATCTAGCTAATGATGATAGTTCATACTCTTTGGTTCTAGCATAGCTAACTGACCAAGCTAACTGTTCACAGAAAAGTATGTTTATGATAATGTGCAGGCTGGGAAAATAATCCCTTCTTTAAATAATCTACCTTTACTGGTGAGTCTTCTGGATGAAGAAAATGATCATAAATTACATTAGCTTTAGTTAGTTGTTACTAATTGTTACTGTTAGCTAATGACGAGCATACATATCTTATGCAGTGGGCTTGTTGTTACGTTAGTCCATGAAACAATTGCTAGGTCTAGATTAAGACATGATTCAAAATACAGTCATGAAAGCATTGCAATTGAGCATTAAAATGACCTTTGATTAAATGCGCACTGCGGAGGCATGTGTATGTTGAAGGTTCCCATTTCTTCTCATCTCCCGATGCACGTGTAATTGTGTTAACCCATAATCTCTGCCTCTCCGGGTCAGATGTGATACAGTAAAAACACACATACAGCTTGTCTCCTCAGTGGTTGGTGGAGCCAACTGAACAACAGCTATCAGGCATCTTGTTTGGTAAGCCCAACCTCCAAAATACTAATGAGTACAACAGGTAGTGAAATCCAGTCGCCACTTTCCAACGGACAGCTGTTTGCTGTCGAGTGCAATTCTTGCCCGCCAGTCGATCATTCTGACGTCAGCTGAAAACTATGAATCCGGGATTGACAGGTGTGTTTAAAAAGCGACTGTCCCTCCCGTCCAGCTGTGAGCCTCGCCAACATGATGCTGCATGATTGGCGGCGGTGGCAATGACTGGAGAGGATGAGGGTGGCTTTGCCAAAATGCTCGTTTCTCGCAGCCCACTTCGCATCTTCATTGTGACTGTCAGTGCGCCGTGACTGTCAGGCCTCTTAATCAGGCCCGCTACTCAGATGCTGACAGCGTTTGCATGGGGGGTAAACAACACATTTACAGTGAAAATACCTGTGCTAAGAAATTAGACCCACAGGTAAAACAGCATTCTGGGGAGGCCTGTGACAACTTGTCAAAATCTAAGGGTAAAAACACCTCAGCTGCCACTGCAAGGGATGTTTACAGCTATCTGACATGATGAAATATTTGCTGCCTCCTTGAGAGGTACTCACGTATTCAGTCTCATCAGTGTTGGCGGGAAAAATGTCTGAAAAGCGCTCACATTTGTCTTGACAGAAAGTGGTAAGTGCATGTTAGTGTTGTGTGTGGCGTCTGTGTGCTTTTGTGAGAGGTTGTTTTGTAAGCATGTACGGTTGGAAGAAAAAATGGCAATACCTCAACCAGCAATTTACATATGCTTGCAAGGAAGGAAAGGTGTTAACCACTTCGATTCACTTGTTTCCTTCCTACTGTGTTCAGCACTCACTGTGTGTTCTTCATCACACGGATACCCCTAACAAATTCCCCTTCAACACCACAAAATGGATATAAATAGAAATCCAGCAAAGACATAAACAGATGGAATATAGAAATGAAGACAAAAAAATACAAACTTCTGGTGGTGATTGAATGCAAAACAAAACCAGAAAAGCCCCAGAGGATTATTTGCTCATGAGCAGAGCTGTATCTGAATAGGGAAACCCATTTCTCTCTGGGGCTTTGATATGATTTATACATCCACCTCAATGGTCAAGCTTTGATTGCGGTCCTTTTGTCTGTGATGTGAATTTTGAGCTGAGCCTCCAACAAAGGAGTTACATCTGTAGGCCGCATGTGAATAACGTTGCCGCGATCATTTGTTTATGAAAAGAGTGTTCCAGCATACATTTTTTATTCATCAGCGCTAGTTGTTGGGGGGGACGTTTTTGTTTTTCACTGGTGTTTCATTCTGCTGGGGAACATAATTGGTTAAGCTTCCCTTTCATTTGGGGTGACTGATTTCATCACTAGCTCAATGCACTGTGGAAAATTGTGCATGATGGATAAACAAAGGAAGTACAGCATGCTCATGTTGCGAATATCGCTGCCCTACAAATATGCTTTTTCTGTTGTATCGTTGCTAATGTGATTAACAATCTGACCTCTACTGTGAAATTGTAGCATGTGCTGTGCAAGAACCACTCTAAAATGTTATTTGGATGACTTAATAGAATCATGTGCTTGAGTAGTAAGACATTTTAGGGCAATAATCAACTTTGGTATTACTTCAGCAGTAATTCTGAAACAGAGTAAACTTAATCGTTTTAAAGCCTACTTTCAGTGAAGCTCCAGTAGTCCAAGAATCAAATGGTCAGCCAGTCACGCTTTGTAATTTCACTTTGGCCTTCTACACCCTGGTGCACATGTACTTTTCAAACCACAAACTAAGACACATTATTCTGTCACATCACTCTGCAAAAAACATCTTGTGTGGGTTGTTAACATGTCGTGTTGTTAGCCAATAGTTGTAAGCATTGCATGGCACTCACCCGTCCCTCTCTGCCTCCTTCTTCTCCAGGTCCTGGATGACGTCCAGCAGTACCTTGATGGTGTTCTGGCTGGTCTCCAGCACTCCCTCCAGGCTGTGTAGCTGTGACTGCAGGCTGCCAATGTCGTAGAGTGGCCCGTTGGGGCCCAGGAGCTTCTCCTTGGCCTTGTTGAGGTCCAGTTTGCACCGAGCACCAGACATGAGCCCCCCCAGCAGCTCCTGCACGTGCCGCAGTGTGTCCGCCTGGCTCTCGGCCTGGGCAGAGGAGCCCTGCTGCTGCCCACAGGGCGTGCGCGGCCGTGGGCACTGGGAGGCGCAAGCCTGGCCCTCGGAGCAGAAGAGGGCTCTGCGGGCGCCCATGGTGGCAGCTTTGATGGCAGCCTGAGCGGTGTTTCTGGGGAGCATGCATGGCACCCCAGCCCCAGCCCCAGCTCCCCCCTCGGCACCGCTCACTGCCTTCCGGCAGATGTGTCCTTCTGCGACCATATGCTGCACCGCCACACCGTTCCCCACCTTCTCCTTTGGTTTCACCTTCTCCTTGTCAGCGCTCACAGGTTTAGGGGTTGGCGGGCGGCGAGTCTGCCCTGTGGCAGTGGCTCCTTCCTTGCGGGGCGTGTACGGAGGAGGGGGTGGGGGCGGGGGAGGAAGCTTCCTGTCCTGAGTAGTGTAAGGGGGGGCCTGAGAGGGGGCGGGGCTTGCTCTGGGGGAGGAGCCGTATGGAGGCGCTGCGTGGTGCAAGTAGGCTGCTGGGCAAGCTGGATGGGATACAGAAGCCGTGGTCACAGTTTGGGAGATCGCTACCTGCCGTATGCAAATATTTGGGGATGATGTCTGGTTGGGCAGAACACCAGGGGCGATTATTTTAAAAGGGGAGGAGCAGACTTGGATTGTTTGTTGTGTGACATAAGGGGGCACAGCACATTCGGGGATGATGCAGGCTGGCATGGCGTTTGGTGCAGGGGGTGACATGATTTGGGCAGGGACTACACATGGTGGGACGCTGTTAGTAGTGTTGAAGTAGTGTGGTACTGCCTGCACATTTGATGCCGCTTGGTTTCTCTCAGGAAAGCATGGAGGCATCTGTGAAATGGCATTACAGGGCAGGAGTACCTGTGGAGCAACTGGATAGGATATCCCATTATTATCAGAGATGCTGCATGACCCAGTAGTTTCAATATAAGTTGTACAATCCAGTACAGGAGTGTTAGAAACTGGTAAGGTTTGGACAGGAGACTGAGGTGCAGGAGATGCAGTATGTGTTGGGGTCTTATAGATTGTAGGTTGTGTGGTAGGTGTACAGTTGGACTGTGAAGGTGTAGCTTTAGAAGATGGGGTTGGAGTGATGCAAACTGGCATAGGCTTTGTTGGTTGAGAAGGAGTAACACAGTCTGGCATAGCCTGCACAGGAATTTTACAAGATGGTTCCATTTGTGTAGGGGTCCTAGAACGTGGTGTAGGCTGTGCAAAAGTCTTACACGATGCTGGCTCGGTATTTGTAGGGGTCTTGCAGTTTGGCACAGACTGTATAGGAGTTTCAAAAAGTGTCACAGGTTTTGACGATTGAGTCTTAGAGACAGACACTGCGTGTGTTGGGGATTTGCAAAGTGAAGTGTGTGGTGAAGAAATTGTTTTGTCTGGTTCAGGCTGCACAAGAGTATTTGCATTTGGCAAAGAGTGAGTGGAGGTGATTAAATGTGGCAGCATCTCTGCAGAATTTTGGTTTGTTGGCAAATGTGTTGTTGCAATATTTGAAGATGGCACAGTTTGTGTAGGGGTCTTCATTTTCACAGGTTGTGTGGGAGTGTCACAAGGCGCCACGGTTTGTCTAGGAATCTCACAAGTTGGCACAGGCTGTGTAAGGGCAACTGAGGGTTGTATAGTCATGGTGGTCTCTGTGTTGTTTTGAGGCGCTGCTAAGGATTTAGCGGCAGGGATAGGAGATGGCACAGTTTGTGTAGGTGTCTTAACTTTCCCAGGCTGTGTGGGAGTCTGACAAGATGGAACAGGTTGTTGGGGAGCCTTGCAAGCTGGCACAGATTGTATCAGATTGGTGCAATGTGGCAAAGTTTCAGACCCAGAAGTGGTTATCTGAGCTAGGGGTGGGAGAGTGGGGCTGGGGGGTGACGTGGATAAATCAACTACATCCTTGTTGAGTGGAAGCACAGCTTTAGGTGATGGAGAATGTTGTGGTGAGGATGCACAGATGGGAAGGCATGACGCTGGTGTATTGTGGGAAACGGGGGTGTTAGGAAGAGTGTGTGTGAGCACAGTTTGTTGAGGGGTGCAGGCTGCTGTCTGCTGGGCACAGGAAGTGGCTTTTTCAGGTGAGGCTGGAGTTGGGAGGTCAGTTTGGGCCAGGGAGCTTTTAGTGGGAGACTTCTGAGTAGGAGAACCACTGGGAGATACGGCACGAGCCGGGGACACAGCCGGTGAGTCGGCCCGGCCAGGGTCACTAGCTGTCCGGCTGATCCGCCTCCTCCTGCCCCTGTACCTACCGGGTATCGACTTTGGGGCAGCTGTGGGGCACGAGCAAGGTTGCCCCCTCAGGTCAGAGTAGGCTGCAGAATCCTCACCTGAGCATGGACACTTAGAATGATCCCCCTGAGGACGCCGTGTTGCCGAGCCTGTGGCCCCAAGCTGAGTGGCATGGCCTTCATCACGAGGTGAGACGGGGGTGATGATGCCAATGAGCAAATCTTCCTCATCCTCATCCTCGTCCCAGTCACCCCTGATGGAGCTCCCAAGGCTCTGGCTTCGGGGCAGGCTCTGGGGCTTCTGCAGACTGGGAGAGGTCTGGATGGCTGTGCTCATGCAGGGCTGACGGGGCAGGGGCAGCGTTAGCGAGCATGGTCGTGCAGAGACCCAGCTGCGCCGCGTCGGGCCAGGGGTCAGTGGGTGGCGGGGCGCCCTCTTCAGTAACTCCTCCACGGCACCGATGGTGCTCTCCATGTCCCCCCGCACCGACCCAACAAGAGACGGCCCGTTGGCCACCTCATCCCTCCAGCTGGACGTGAGGGAACATGATGGGTTCTTGCGACCAGGGTGGGGGCTGCGTCTCTCGGCCCTGGCCTGCAGCCCATCCCCATCGTCCAGGTCCTTGAAGCGGACCTGATGGGTACGGTTCCGGCGTCGCTTGAGGCGGCTCTCGATGTCCGGCGAGTTGCGGTTGAGCAGGACGGAGCGCACGGTCATGGTGGCGGACTTCTCCGGATTGCCGTTGCTGTGGCTGTTGGTGGTGGGCAAGCAGTTTGGCTCCTTGCTCACCATGACGCCAGTGGGCTCCCTGGACCCTCCACACTGACAAGCTGTCTCTTGACCAGAGAGCCCTGAACCTAGGGCAGGAAGTGAGTCAAAATGTTTGTGCACTCACTTTATCGCCACGACAACACCAAAATACATGGAGCCTGCAGACGTGATGTACAAAAAAACTCCAGTTCCATCACACAAACACAAACACGCACACACACACACACACACAGAAAAATCTGCGTGACTGCTTTTTAATGACTGACAGTTGCTATGGTAACAGTGTGGAGGCCTGACACCACATTGAAGATGACCAGTCGCTCTCAGCAGTCTGTGTGACTGGTCGTGTGCTTTGGTCACATGACTGTATGTGTTTGTACTCGGCGGTGCTGTGTGTGTGTGTGTGTGTGTGCGTCAGTATGAGTGTGCGAGTCCACAGTATGTCCACAGTAATCGAATCAAAGCAAAGCACGCTGATGGATGGCCGACTTCAGGGTAGTTCTAGGGCAGTGCGGGAAATGACACATCCTGAGCTTTTGTCCCATGAGTCATCCCGAAGAAGCGGGGGAAGTGTGACGGAGCGGCTCAACAGTGGTCACGGCCTCTAAAACACACGTTTCACATGCAGACGTGCACACACGTGCTCCAGCACACGTCATGTCCCCCGTGCTGCTGTCCAGCTTACATGGAGCATTACATTACAGCTCAGCACACAAAACCAGGAGATGAGGGGCACTCTCTGGACTGTTTTATCACTGTGACACTCCACATAATCCCTTCAACTAGAGAAAAATGAGGCAGTCTGTAAATGAAGAAAAAAAAGAAGGGAAGGGGGGGGGTGGGTTGGGGTGGGGTGGAGATGAAATCTTTATGTAGTTTGGGACTATCACAGAGAGGTGTGATGAGTGCTCTTAGCACATTCCACCTAAAAGTATCCCAAGTCGAAAGCGATCGTTTGCAGCAATTCAGGCTTTTAGGAGGAAAGGGGTTATGGGTAATAGTGTGCTAGTGTGCTACTTTCCACCCCTGACCCCCTCGGTGCTTTCTTTCGCTCCAGCATAAGGGAGCCACGGCTGGATGGTAGCACTCTGTGGTGAGATAGAGAGCCTCTCTCTCTCCGTCTCTCTCGCGCTGTCTTCTCGCTCCCTTTACCTCTGCCCTCTTAATTTTTCTCTGTGGCCAGGTATTCACCTCACTGTCTCTGCACAGGAAACTGGAACACCTACAAAGAGAAAAAGAAACAGCAGTAGAATGTTTATTTATTTATTTATTTACTTATTTATTTATTTATTGGTTTATTCCTTTTTTTAGCATGTGTGACTCCAAAGAAACGACACCAGCACAAAATAATGAAATCGATGGGTCATGGATTTGTAAGTCCAATAAGGGATAACAAACCCGTAGGCAAATGATCTGCAGTGATTTTGCAGAGCACAAAATAGCACAACAGCCTTCTGCACACAACACTGGTCTTGTGGTGCTAACAGACTGTGATTACCACCAAGAGGACAGCATAGCCCCAGCCAATGGTGCCACTGAAGCGCTTTGTGCATCTCTGACATTTAAACACATGGTGCAATTAAAGAGCATGACTTCAGATTAGCAAGCAGATAGCACTAGAGCATGAGGAGGAGGAGGAGGGAAAGAGAGGCTTAGATGTGTGTGTGTGTGTGTGTGTGTGTGTGTGTGTGTGTGTGTGTGTGTGTGTGTGTTTGTGTGTGTGTTTCTGTGTGTGTGTTTGTGTGTGTGTGTGTGTGTATGTGAGCACGTGTGTGTGTAGGAGAGAATGAATGTACATGTTTTATGTTTATGACAGAATACACAGGAGGTTTTATGCGCATCATCATGCTGGCCTATATGTTCTTGTGATTTTATGTGTGTTCGTGTGCTGCTGCGTGCCTGTGTGGGATAGGCTATGTCACCGCGTCTGGTGCTTAACTCATTTCAGTCTGCAGGCAGTGGGCACAGTCAGGTGCGGGGGCAGACACTGACAGGGCTAATTAACTTGGCAGTCATTAAGCACCGCCGTCAGCCGCGCAGAGGCGTCGGCATGGCAGCAGATCACCACAGGGACCTCCTAGCCCCCCGGCCCGACCCCCCACCCCCACCCCCTACCCCCCCAGTTCACCACTGCACAGCCGTGCTTCATGGGGCATTTGGCCTCCCTCAGATCAGGCTAGCGCTGCTACTCTGCGCCCCTAGCGCGGCTAATACAGGCTGTGCTGTGTGACAACACAAGCTAACACTGGGGTTAGCATGGCAAAACTGTGAAATGTCACCATGTGAATCAGTGGGTTAGCAGGAATACATAAAAAACGAATCAGTAGTGCGCAATCAGCAAGGACTGAGAGATATAAAGCTGACAACTCAGCTAAAAACGCCAAAGCTGTTCACAAACACAACAGATGTAAACACGGGATGATCAAACACAGGAAATGAGTTCTCTGAGACACATTTTTGTATTTTTTGGGGCCTGTTTTTTAATTCTACTGCGGCAGTACTTTAAAGGCCCTCAGTGCACAGATCTGTTTCTAAAACAAATCTACAAGCAAAACTGACACATTTGGATGTAGGAAATTAATGACCTGTAGCGAATCAGCATCAGAACTTCATGATGTGAGTTATACAGTTTACACTGTCACAATATCAGCATAACACAACAGCTTGTTGTACCCTACAGCACTACAGAGGACAGAGGTGCATAAAGGACAGGTCGTCCATTATTTGCTATAGCCTGAACACACATTCTTGCTTATGGACAGAGAGAAATACATCACACAGATTAACCGTTAAACTCATGGTAATATTAGCTGATACGCTAATACAGAGCTCAGCCGAAGGCTACTTTATGAGCTCACGTGTGTGCCCAACACCCATACACACACACACACACACACACACACACACACACACACCGGTTTTGATTAGGGAGTTCACAGAGCACAAAACACACATTGCCTTTGCCAGCAGCAGGTTTATCTCTGTAATCAAGCCTGCATCGATCCAACGGAACAAATAGTTCTGCTTCAAACTCTCATTACAGCAATTAAGTTAGGCCCACCCCATCAGCCTCCTACTAATGGAGTTCCTGAAAGGGATCCTGTTCCGCACCCGACAAAACAAACACAAAACAACAAGAGTGATGCAATTCGTCAGCACTTAGTGTCACAGTCAATTAGCAGGTTCCTTATAGGCCTTGAGTGCAGGGTCCATTGAAAGGCTACCCTTTCCAGTGATGAAATCACCGGTGCTGCACTCAGGAAAACCGTGAAACCGTGCCCTTTAAAATGGCGACTGCCTCCATTGGATTTTGGATTATTATGCGCAAGATTGGGTTCAATCAGATTAGTTCAAGTGGGGAATA